>OZ005734.1:54228151-54828151 GCA_963930755.1 Eudasyphora cyanicolor | reverse complement strand
TCGACCGGCAGCGATAAAACGAGCGGCTTTTCGGTTGATGATGTCTCGGGACTTTTTCTCAGCTACCCGAACCTCTGAGGGTTTGTGTGGTTCATTGATGCTGCGCTTGGTGAATTCTCTAAACCCGTTCCAGTCCGCTATCCGTTGATTCAGGAAAGTACGGCGATTATGAAATCCTTACCTGGCACATTGCAGCCCTGACAATCGTGCAATCAGCATGTCTCGCTCAGCTTTGTTTTCTGGGTCGCAGAAATCTGCAATCTACAATCTCGTTGATTTTGCCACGGAGACCATTGCAATTATATTGCAAAAAGGATGCATGTTCAGGAGTTGGTACAGCAGTACGTGTTATGAATTGTGGTGTTGCTGTAGGGAGAATGCGGTGGTGTCATATAAATCTAAGACGTTGATGACGTAGACGTTAAAACAACGTTGGGTTAATTTGTTCGGTCCCGGCATCGACCAAAATAATATGGAGCAGATACTCCGAGGGTTGCCTCTTCCAAGGCGAAAAAATGGACGAACATAAAATGCAAAGTACTGAGGTGGCAGCCCCTGGCCGAAGAATTGCTGCTTCGGATCAATCCGGTACATAGAACATACTGCGGTTGGATTGTATCCAGGAAACGTTTATCCGAAGCACCGACAACGATATATCAACGGACGTCATCCAAGAAATAACATATATGAGCTTTATACGTAATTGCAGAAGTCTGTACAGGACTTAGTTTGAGATATTCTCAACCCACTTTCGTACTGCCTGAGTTCTTTCGCGTAGCTGTCCCAGTCCTGTGGAGCTCATGTGCCCTTTAGAGCTTCCTGCTGAGTATAATATTGAGTCATTCTCAGTATAATTTTGAGTCATTCGGCTTATACTGAGCTATTTATGGTTGCCGTAACTCGCTCCACCATTTCTTCTATAACCCCAATATTTCGCACATTCATTTTAGGTCTTTTCGGAAAAGAACTATGTTCTACGCAATTGCAGAAATCTATACAGGATATATTTTGTGATATTCTCAGCCCTTTTTTGTACTGCTTGAGTACTTCCCTGTAGATGTCCCAGTCCTGTGGAACTCTTGTGGACGTTTGCTTGTGAAAGAACTTCCTGCAGAACTTTCTCAGTATAATTTTTGGTCATTCAGCTTGTAATGAGATACTTAGGGTTGCCGTACACACTCATTTCAGGTGTTTTCTGAAGAGACCTGTTGAATATGTCTCTAAATTTACCCCCAATCTGTCATCCTAGTATGGCTTGGAAGCAAGATGCTTCTCATTTAAGCAAACACTAATATATCTATGGTCGGAAAAGATATGAACATCTAAAACTTTCCAATCAGAAACTTTTGCGCATTGTATAACTTTAGCACACTCTCCCTGTCTTGTCCTCGTTAGGGACGTCCCATAGGTAGACTCGTCGTCCTAACCCTAAGAGGGTTTCTTTAACTATTTTTTTAGCTCAGTATTCGCGGTTTTTTGTTCCCAAGTTTAGGGCTTGTAGTTCTCTGCCTTTTATAGATAAAGCATTAACTCTGGAAGTCCAATATTAGATCACTTTTATACTCATCGAATCCTTAAACATTATTTCGAGGTGTTACACATGAATTGATAAAATTATATACTGGTATATGGTATATAAAGAGATATTAGAAACATAGCATTAAATGCCCAAAAGGACTTTTCCTTTTTTTTGTTTATTCCAAAAACAAAAATTCGAAAAATTCCCCTTTGTCTTACAAGACATTAAAGTCAAACCACAAAAATCGCAGATAAACTACCAGAAAATGCCAAAATAATAGATATCAAATTTGACGAACGATCAAAGAGACGAACTGAACAATGAATTTTGAGAAGACTATTAAATTTTTCCTTGAATGAATCCCAAAAATGTGCCTACTACCGAATATTGCACAATCAAGTTGAGAATGAAAAAGATACAAATCTTTGCAAAAAAAAAAAACACTGAAAAGAAATAAAGAAGGAAACTATTTTCAATGCTCTATAAGATGCATTGTGTAGAGAAAAATGAAAAGATATTTCGTCAACTCGTAGAAGCCTTAAAGGACATACAATATCCATTTTATTCCGTCCTGACGGACTGCTGAGTGTGTAGCGAATTGAGCAGATGAGCTGTTGGGGTATTGTTGAGGAGATTTTGCGCAGGAGGTTACGCCAAGACAGAGATTAATAAATTTTCCAATTCCTGTCAGTTTTGTGGCATTGTCTGTTGTGGCAAGGCATTGTTGAGGCTGCTATTGGTGTTGGTGGCGATGGTTGCAACAACAGTAGCCATGCCTATTCCTTTCGAATGATGGATATCGACCCCTACAAGTATTATATTAATTTCGCATTACAACTCAATAGAAGCATCATTTACCCCTAAGACAATAGCCCCAGTCAGTCAGTTATTCGAAGAGAAGGAAGCAAAAGAATGGCAAGAAAAGGACTTTTGTATAGGCTCAGCTAAAGTCAAAGGAAAAAACATGAAGCTGTCATGTAGCACGTCTGTCCCTCCATTCTCTGACTCCAAGGAAAGGGATGCTACCCATTTGCCTTGTCTATGATCTAAATTTTGCTTAAGGCGATCAATGTCTGTCTGTCTGCTGCCCCTGAACAATTGCATGATTCTTTTTGTTGCATTCACGGCTGCTGTCGCTGCTACTGCCGCTTTGTGGTAGATTATCCTTGCCGGATAAGCCGACATCCTGCTGTCTTGGGCATCTTGTTTACATCATATAATCATATATTATCAACACATCATAAGTATGCCGTGTCAGAGAGACATTTGCAACTCAACTCAACTCGACATTGTCAGTAGTCAATCATAATTATATGCATCTCATCTTAATCACAAAAAGAGGTCCTTGGCTAAGGATAAGTGGCCAAAGATGTAAAAGTCATTTGGGGAATTATACAGTGTATATTCCATATTATAATTTATTCTTTGAGAATTTAAATCCTCCATGATCGATTATGTGTGTTTCAATTCATTGGAATTTTGTGGTTATCGCCATTTAATGAGTGAATGGCAATATGGTTCATGCAAATACACATAGAAATGACCCACAACGATCTCAAGTGGTTATCTGTTGTTTGGGTCAGAAATGAAGACATCAATGTGTTTTTCAAAAAAACAACTTATTGACAGTGAGTGGAGATAAAAGGTAGTCGTGAAGAGGTATCATCTCGTCAATATGCATTCGTCATGTCAGCGAGATTAACAACTATTTGGATCACTGCCAATTGTTTGAAAAGACAATATCAATGTCGCATATCAATAGCCAAAGATAGATATCTTAAAAAACATTTTTAAAGTTGATGTATTAGAGGATATCAATTCAAAAAAATTTAAGTTAGGCCGAACCGCATGTTATATTTGCCTTAGATTACATTCAGTTCTATAACCGGAAAAATCGTTAAAGTGGAAAAGGACTAAATCATAGACCAATCTTTGTTGTAGCATATCTTATACATAAATTAAACGAAAGCTGAAAAGAAAATTCGGTATAAGATTTAAGGGCGACATCCTTATGGGAGGTACTATATCAACACATAGATTGAATTAGTATAAATAAAAGACAAACTGCAAAATTTCCGACAATAATGATGAAAATATGAGAGCGACCTCTGTATGTTAACTATGTATATTAATTTGGCGACTATGTATATTAAAGCATGGCTCGATGTTGTTCATTTCTGTTGTGAAGTATTCTTGTTAAAAAAATTTAAACTGTCTAGTTTAAGTCAGATTGTTTGAAAAATATGGTGTATACGGCTCAGACAAATATATTTAAAAGCGACCTCTGTTGGAGAGCTACAAATATCAAAACCCTCTATGGCTATCTTCTCTTTTTAGGCGTTACAAACAATTGCACAAAGTCATAATACTCTGTACCACAACAGAGTGGTGTCGGGTATAAAAAGGGCCCTATCCAGTTCCGTTAGATCCAAAAGCAACCAATTTCATTTAGGACCCAAAGAATGGAACGGGTCCGGCGCTTGGTCAATATCATACTCAAAGTGAAGGATATGTTCTGTAGATTTAAATACGAGGCCGGTCCCAAAATTAGCCGATCTGACGTACAGATGGCGACCTTATGTACATTAGTTTTAAGTTTCAAGGTTTTTCTCAAGGATTTTTCTTAGTATATTTTTGGAGTCTTCAAAAATAAACAATCACAGTGAAACAGCAAAACAGTGAAAAAATTTATCACTGTTAGGTAACTCAATACATTCGTTTGAAAGGTCTAAGTCCAACCAATATTAAAATCAAGCTTGTTTCTACTCTGGCAGAGTAGAAACTTCGTTTACGACTATAAGGAATTGGGTGGCAGAGTTTAAGAGAGGCCGTACGGGCCGCCCCGATGAAGACGGTAGTGGTCGACCTATTGAGTTGTCCAGCAAAAGAATGATCTAAGATGAGAAAGCTGTGCCGCAAACGTGGCATCCATCTTCAGCGTCGTGGAAATATTTCAATAGATGGCGATGTTTCACCGCCATAAAGTCCAGTTTTTGCTAGAGTGGTGTAGTTCGTGAACGAACTAGTTCAATTGAACGGGTCACTTTACTGAACGGTACGAACAAGTTCATACAACTCGTTAATTTCAGCTCAATAATTTATCATGTACTTTTTCTTCAACCATGTCATTTCGTTCTATCTTCTCAACTGTTATGCGTTCCCTCCATTATTATGTCATCATGAATGTAGGACTCTACCCAGTGTTCAGAACAGTACGTTATAGGAACGGTTCCTTCAGAGAACACTAACGTTATTTATTTTGTTAGTGTTACTGTTCGCGAACGGTACCACTATGATAACGTACTGTTCTTAGAACACGACGAACAGTACACTACGATAACGTACGGTTCATAGAACAGTATCACTACGTCGTAGAGATACTGTTCTTTTGAACAGAACACTAACAGTATCACTACGTTTAGCGTTCCGTTCTTTTTTATATTCGACACCACAGGTCGCAAATATGAAGCAATCTTAATGAAAATTGGTACAGAGTTATTTCTTAACCCAGGGACGATCCCTATTTAAAATGGGGCATAGCCCCCATACGAAGGTCCCTTTCGATAAGACATATTTACGCACTAGAGAGCCCATTTTTAACCGATCATGCCAAAATTTGAATATATGTTCGCGACGAAGGAACGGTACAGAACGCCAAGGAACCGTTCCTTAGTGTTTTTTTCCGAACTCTGACTCTACTTGAACAAACGCGATTGTATATTCAACTTGTCCCCTTCATGTTCCAATCAGATTCCTTTAATAGCGGCTGATTTGAACTGAACGAAATGAGCTGTTGAACTAAAGTGATCTGGTGAGCTGAAGAGCTGGTGAACTAGAGATCTGGTTAACTAAAGTGAGTGATTACTTATAAGAACTAAAGTGTCCAACTCTAGATTTTGCGTCGATGCGTAATCGTGGATAAGACCACTTCACACCTGAGTCACAAGCATAGTCAAGGCAGAGAACTGGAATGGAAGACTAGTGCCCAAAGAAAGCGTCTGTTTTTGTGATGCACGTGGATAATTTTTACACTATGCAACAAAATAATGTTGTGTCAGAGACCTACAAAATTGAGTTTGTATTAGGGATGTAACGAAAGTGACTTTAGCGAATGCGAATGCTAAAGAGAATATTGAAATATATTTCTTGCCAATGCGAAAGCGAATAGTGAAATATGCATTTTTGCGAAAGCGAATGCGAATGCGAATAATAGTTTGACCCTTTAGTACCAACAAAATTAAGGAACTAAATTTATACTTTTCCAGGAAATTCAAGTATTAAAATTGTTTTCCATATTTGTACCTCCTGTTACCAAGCATATTTTTCAACTGTTTTGGCGAGAAGTGGAAGAGGCTTTCATTTGCATTAATATCTTTAAAATGTGTGAAACGAATAAAAAGATATAACACTTTTAACAAATGGAAGCGAATACTGAAATATATTTTAGCGAAAGCGAATGCTAAAGCGAATAATCCAAAGATGGTTTTTGCGAAACCGAATGTTAAAATGATGCGAATATTCGGTACATTCCTGGTTTTTATAAACTGAGGCATTCTATTCCATAAAATTAAAACCAAAAATGGCCGTTTTTTTAATTTTTTTTAATTCCAAATTTAATGAAATTTGCCTTTAGTATATTTCATATATTTTTGTAGCCTAAACCACACTGTGGTGCCGGGTATTATAACTACATATGTTTTGTGACAGATGTTTGTAATACCTAGAAATACTACAGCTAGACACACATTTAAAGTATACCGGTCGACTCAGAATCACTAGCTAAGTCTATTTAACCATGTCTATTAGGGTGGGTTGATTTGTATGGATGAAAAAAAAAATAAAAATCGTATAGCAAAAACGTAATCTTCATTAAATTCTAAGAAAATTCTCCGAAGAAACCATGGGTCTAAAATCAAAAACTTATCCGCGCCTCTCGACTTGAAAATTGTTTTCCTCTGCTTTCGCTAAAATTATTTTCTTTTTTTGAAATATATTATGTTTAATTATACCCTCACTTTAGTGATACGAGGGTATATATCATTTGCTACGGGCCAAAGTGTAACACATCGAAGGATTGACATAAGACCCTAGGTATGTTTGACGGATATCCGTTTTAGGTCGTTTTTAGTCGAACGAGCAATGTCCGTCCGTCTGTCTTTCTGCTAAATGGTGCGCACGATAACTCTCGAAAGGAGTAACCGATTGACTTCAAATTTTGTATGTGGTAATATTTTTTTCTATCTCCGGCTAAGTTCGAAGATGGGCCATATTGGTCCTCTCCTTCTAGTACCTCCCCCACAAAGTGTTAATATTTAGTGAATTATTGATTAACTTCTATACTACTTAATTGAATCCTCCGAAATTCTACACATAATATTAGTTTATTAGTCACTATCACCTCAAGAAAAATGGGCGAAGTTACCGCGCCCCTTTTGGTACCTTCCACACAAATAAACCATTTGCTCCAAAATTTAAAAGCTTATAATTTTAATACCTATGCGCAAAAAGACTTGAAATTTTGTACAGTGTAATTGTTTCATAGTACCTACAATTCAGTGAAAAATGGGCGAAGTTACAACCCCCCTTTTGGTACCTCCCACACAAAATGGCCAAATCATACCAACATTGAATAGATCATAACTTTAATATACCAGTGCATATAAACGCTTACAATTCGATACAGTTGAAGTTTACTGTTCAGCGAAAAATTGACAGATTAATTCCTGTATTTCATATTACAGTACTCACAAAGTGAGGTATACCTTAGTCGGTTTACCCGACTGAAACTTTCTTACTTGTTATATTATAGTTTATGCAATACAGGTTTTGTCTTGAGACTAATCAAAATATTCAATTATCAAAAAAGCAGTTAAACCCCAATTTGCATCTCCTCTGATTTGCGTTCTATATAAAAAATAGTTAGAACAGCTTTTTTTTCTAACATTTATTTTTTGTTTGCATATAAATTTTCAAGTCGAGAGGCGCGGATTAGGATTTTATTTTAGATACATGGTTTCTTCGGAGAATTTTCTTAGAATTTTATGTAGTTTACGTTTTTGCTATACGATATACGAAAAGAATAAAAATCAACCCGCCCTAATGTCTATCCATCCGTCCGTCGGTCCATCTTTAGTTGTTCGTTAAGTACAGACCGCAATTCCACTTCGATTTTCGGAAATAGGCTTACATTTAGGTATAGCCTCCATATATTGTATGCTCTTTCCGATTTGACTTTTTAGAACTATAGAATCATAGAATCACATTCAATCCTTTTGAAATTTAGGTGGAGTTTCTTGATACAGGGATCCTCATTGCCGAGTTTAAAGAAAATCGGTTCAGATTTACATACACCCCCCATATATATATTCTTTCCGATTCGACCTTTTAATGCTACAGAAGCTGTATGTTTCATTTAATCATTTTGAAATTTAGGAGGGTAGAATTTCTTCATCTAAGGTCACACATAGCCGAATTTGACGAAAACCAGTTAAGATTTAGATGTAGCCTCCATATATATGTTTAGGGCTATTGAAGCTATATTGCACATTCTATAATTTTGAAATTTAGCAGGGTGGAGATTCTTGATAGAGGGATCCACATTGCCGAGTTCGAAGATAATCGGTGCAGATTTGCATTAGTCCTTTTAGCACTACATAAGCGGTGTTTTACATTCAATCATTTTGAAATTTAGCGGGCTAGAGTTTCTTCATCCAACGATCAACATTGCCGAATTGGAGGAAAAACAGTTCAGATTTAGATGTAGCCTCCATATAAATTTTGCGATTTGGCCTCTTAGTGCTATAGAAGCTATATTTCACATCTAATCATTTTAAATGTACCAAAAGCAAATTTTTGTAAACAATTTTTAGCTGAAGTATAACCTATACATTCCGTGTAATTCGATATTACTAGAGTGGTGTAGTGTATTATATACTCGTAGTCGGCACCCTTCGATTTTAGCCCTTCCTGTATACAGCCGGAATTATGAGTGACATAAATGTTGGAATTATTTTATTAATTGTTTAAAGCTAACATCCTAACGATGAAAATAATGATTAATTTGAATAAAATCTATTATTAGTGCATAAGTTAAGACCCTTTCTGTAAAAGTAAGGGAAGTGCAAAATAAATAATGCTTCATATTTGCATACCCGGGTGCAGGGTATTATAACTTTGTGTATTTGTTTGTAACGTCTAAAAAACAAAGAGACAGACCCATTGTTTGTTATACCGATCGGAATCACTTTTGGAGTCGATTTTGCCATCTCCGTCTGTCTGTCCGCTGTGGGTCCATGCATTCTTGTGATCAACGTGCAGGTCGTAAATATGAAGCGATCTTTAGGAAAGTTGGTACAGAGGCATATCGTAGACTAGGGACGAGCCCTATTGATAATGGGGTTATGGTTCCATGTTTTGATATACCCCCTGTTATCGCCACTTCCAAAATCACCCTGATTTCCATGTCAATCTGGCAGCAATTCATTTTGGAGAGAAATATTTGTAGCAGTAATCTATTACTAAATATAACTTTTTAAATGTCAATTAGCGTCACTGAGCCATCGCCATCGCCATTTGTTAATCTAAATTACATCCATTTTGGCTCATACGTGGTGTTCAAAGAAATAATTTCAGTTTATCAAAAATTTAGTGGTTTCCATACCATAAAGTATGTTATCTCTTTTGTATTGTAATTTTTAATTCCTAATGGTTTTTTTATTATTTAGGAATTTAAATATAAGCGCATTTCTGTTCAATAAATCACATTTTTATGAACTAAGTGTCCTTTATTTAAAATCCCCGTGGAAGTCACTAAAGCGGCCTCTTTGCCTACCATATAAGGGTTCCACCGATGTCACTTCTTGACACTCTAGAGAATACATTTTTCAATTGATATGGCTGAAATTTATGAATTCATACTTTATATTGGAACTAATTGTTCCTAGTAAAAATGGGGTACATCGGCCCAGATTTTGATATACACCCCATATAAAGGTCGCCGATTTCAATTATTGACGCTCTAGGGGACGAATTTTTTAATTGATCTGGCTGAAATGTAAGAATTTTCAATTTATCTTGGACCTCATCATCACTAGTAAACATCGGACACATCAGTCCACGTTTTTGTATAACCCCCATATAAAGGTCTCACTGATGTCACTTCTTGACTTTCTAGTGGATTTCCTCATTCCTAGTGAAAATGGGGAACACCGGTCCATGTTTTGATATTGCTACCATAAAAAGGTCCCTGCCTATTACACCTCTTGGCGTTCTAGGGCACGCATTTTTTAACATGTGTGCCTGGAATTTAGAAATGTATTCTACTACTATCCAATAGAACTAAACTTGGTGCAATTTTCATCCCCATCAGAAGACATCGGCTTTAAAAATTCACTATCTGGACATGGTATCCCCCATATGTATACCGGTATTTGGCATTTAAGCGGTATATTCGATTTATTTTTGAGCAGATCTTTATGACATTTAGCACATAACAATTTTTATACCCTACACCACACTGTGGTACAGGATATTATGACTTTGTGCATTTGTTTGTAACACCCAAAAGGAGAAGAGATAGATCCATTGTTTATTATACCGATCGACTTGTAATCACTTTCTGAGTCGATTTAGCTATGTCCGTCTGTCCGTCTGTAGATGTATTCTTGTAATCAAAGTACTGGTCGCAATTATGGCCCGATCTTGACGAAATTTTACACATATCTCTTTTTTGGCCCAAGGACGATCCCTATTTAATTTGGTTAAAATCGGTTCAGATTTGGATATAGCCCCCATATATATGTTAGCCCAGATTTGACATGTAAGCGCTGTAAAAACTTTATTTTATAACCGATCAGTATGAAATTCAGCAGAAAGAGGTCTCTTATTATATTAATGAACACTGTTAAATTTGGAAGAAATCGGTTCAGATGTAGATATAGCCCCCATATATATGTTACCCCCGATTTTACATGTAAGCGCTGTAAAAAGTTTATTTTTAATCCGATCAGTACGAAATTCGGCAGAAAGAGGTTTCTTATTACATGAATTATTTGTGCCAAATTTGACGGAAATCGGTTCAGATTTAGATATAGCCCCCATATATATGTTACCCCCGATTTTACATGTAAGCGCTGTAAAAAGTGTATTTTTAATCCGATCAGTACGAAATTCGGCAGAAAGAGGTTTCTTATTACATGAATTAATACTACCAAATTTGAGGGGAATCGGTTGAGATTTAGATATAGCCCACATATATATGTTACCCCCGATTTGACATGTAAGCTCTGTAGAAACTGTATTTTATATCCGATCAGTAAAAAAAATTGGCAGAAGGAGGTTTCTCATTACGTGAATTAACACTGCCAAAATTGAGGGAAATCGGTTCAGATTTAGATATGTTACTCCCGATTTGACATGTAAATGCTGTAGAAACTGTATTTTATATCCGATCAGTGCGAAATTCGGCAGAAAGAGGTTTCTTATTACTCGAAGGAATACTGCCAAATTCGGAGAAAATTGGTTCAGATTTAGATATAGCCCCCATATATATGTTACCACCGAGTTGACATGTAAACATTGTAGAGACTGTATTTTATATCCGATCAGTACGAAATTCTACAGAAAGAGGTCTTTTTACATGAATGAGTATTCAGGGAAAATCGGTTCAGATTTATATATAACCTCCATATATATGTTCCTCCTGATTTGGTATCAAAGCGCTATAGAAGTTGTACTTTTCTTCCGAACATTAATATTTTCCGGAATGTTGTTGAAGTTACAACAGCTGGCATTCGACTTCATCGCCACCTGCATACGATTTGGAGCCGTTCATTTAACAACGCCGCAGAACTCTCTAAGTGATGGCAACGCCGTCAGTGTTGCATTAAATTAGTTCACGACTCACCCGCTTTCGGCATACTGCCAAACCGCCAGGCTCACGGCCAAAATAAAATATTAAATTAAATTAAAAATAACTAAATTTTGTGTTTTTCTTTTTTTAACTCCCGCCACTCTGGCGCGGAGTTAAACAAATGTACATTCCGATTTGGCATTATAACGGTATAGAAGCCACAATTTGCATTACGATGCTTTACGATGTTTAATACAGAATAATTTTTCGCCGATAATAAATATTTACAAATGTATTTTATTTCAACTGCAATAATTCATAGTAATAATTATTTTTCCGTGCATTTGTTGGCAAACAATGGCCGAGGGTATTAAACAGTCGGCCAGCACTGCTTTAGTATTTCCGTACTTTAAAATTAAATTTATTTTAAATCTACTTATGTTCCAAATGCACTCTGGTACCATATTTTTTGAGCGGGATGACTAGCTGGCAGCTCACTTGCGATTCAAAATTTCTGGCAAGTGGCCACCGCGGCTGGCTCGAATAAATTTCAGGCGAAAGCACAAATTTTCGACCACTTTTTGCAGAATTTGGCGCTTCAAGGCGTCAATCGTGTCAGGCTTATCTGCGTAGACAAATGACTTCACATAATCCCACAAAAAATATTTCAACAGTGTTAAATCGCCACGCCACTGTCCAACGACGCAAGATAATGCGCTCACAAAAAGTTTTCTTCAATAAATTGATTGTTTTGTTGCCTGCATGACATGTAGCGCTGTCTTGTTGGATCCAAATGTCGTCCGCATCAACATCCTCAAAGTCATTAATCATGGTTCTATGGCGTTCCCCATTAACCGCAACATTATGTGCGGCTTCATTTTTTAAGAAATATGGACCAATGATTTCCTCTGCTCATAGAGCACACCAAACAGTGAGTTTTTGTGGATGTAACGGCGTCTGAACAATGGCTTGTGGATTATCATTACTCCAAATGTGACAATTTTGTTTATTACCGTACTCATTCATCCAAAAGTGAGCTTTATCACTGAACAAAATTTTCTTGCCAAAAACCGGGATCATTTTGGGCCCATTTACCGAACGTGCGACACCCTTGATGGTCGTTCGGCTTCAATTAATGCACGAGTTGGATTTTGTATGCCCGTCAACCAAGATTCTTCCGCAAAATCTTCCATAAAGTGGATGGGAACAGCTCATATTGCTACACGCTATGGCGGATCGACTCATTTGGGTCTTCTTCGATACTCTGCTCCACAGCAGCACGTCTCTGAGGATACGCATTATCCACTAGAGAAAACGGGGTGCGAAATCGATCCATGGTTGCTCGAATTACCGACTCTGCTGAGCGATTATGTCAACCGAATATTGGACGCAGCGCGCGATGCGTCGCGAGAACCGAACCATTTTTTTGCAAATAAATGTACACGATTTGCAAACGTTGTTCCGGAGTTAGTCTGAGCATAAATCAAGTGACAGCTGTCAAAAAGACCAACTCCGAAAAAAGTATTGCTAGAGTGAAAGACAAACGTCTTCAAAAAAACACCCTGTTTAAACCGTTCGCCTTCCCGAATTGCAATAAAAACCACAAAATGCAACTGATAGATTCGAAATTATCATTTCAGTTTAGTTATGCCCGGATCAACGGTCGCCGTAGGTACATGTTTTCATATAGCCCCTTACAAAAGTAGTTCCAGATTTGATTCGATTATTGGCGCTATGTTTTATAAAAACTCCTTCCGATTGGGCTAATATTATCACCTTTGTGTCTTATTGCGTTCCCGAGTTCACATCTACCCACTTTTGTCCTTTGTGCTGAAATTAAAAAGTTTGGCTTCTATTTATGTACCAAATTTGTCTCCTCGACGCCATAAGAACCGCAAATTTGAACACAATTATTTTGCACAAATCCACTGACCAATACTGTGGAATGCGATCTATGGTGAAGGGCAAATCAGATTCAACATAACACCGTTTTTGCTTGTTTTCTTTTTAATAACCTATTATAATATTACATTGTGTTCTCCCTAAAAAGTTACTAAAACGAAAATATGTTCTCTAAGAAATTTTATACAAATTTCTAATGAAAATATATCTTCAAAATGTATGTATATATTGGGCAATCCTACAACTTCATGTTATGTCAACATATTAAAGGAAGCTGGATCTTAAAAATATATCAAATATACTTTTTGGAGTTTTTAAAATTATCCATTTTTTGTTTTCTCGGTATTGTGTAAAACCTAATATGTAGCTTGCTTTGAAGTACAAAGGTAGCGTGTCATGGGTCATAAACCTAGTTATCTGACACACTATGCAGAACTTGAAACAGATGCAAAATTATCTCACAAATTAGATACAGTCATATATCTTCTAGTTATTCATCTTTGAAGAATTTCCTCAAATTTTATGACTTTCTTCGACAATCCACAAAGTGATGTGCATCACAAAAAAAAAGAAACTAATAAAATGCTGACATCCTTGTCCGCCTCCTTTGAAGTTCGAAAACCCCAAAAAAAATTCAAATTTAATTAAGCAGAACTTGAAACATCAGGAGATTGAGGGAGTTAACTGAGGCATATGATGACGGGTGATGATCCATCTGATGGCAGTTAAATGCAAGTAAAACATTTCCTCATTTAATTTAAATGTAATAAAATCCTTCAAATGACCACCAAAAAACACACACCGGCTGACAAAGGATATTCTTCATGTATAAATTTCATTACAGATGTAATGAAGACATCAATTATCCTCCACAGACAGATAGATCATAAAACGTTGACTGGCTTGACTGCCAAGATTGCCGGATAAGAAAAAGCGCATGTGTCTCTGACATGCACAAAAATAAGTCATAAAATTATTCCGATAACATTTCTCAATATTTGCCGCAAACAAAAATTGTACTAAACTGTTCCCCGTTCGCCATATACGACGAGTACAACCACATCCCGTTTTGAGAATCCAATACGCAGTGTTTATTTAGGAGATGTTGTTTATCGCTTTAATTGTTATGCAAAAATAAAATAATGTTTGTGTTGTTATAAATTTCGATTTTATTGGACGGCGACGACAAACTGAAAAACCAACACAGCTGTCCAGTGATTAGACCATGACATTGATATTTTTATTAGAAAATAAAAGAAACAACAAAGATTCTTTTCAGATAGTCATATAGGTAAAATGCATAAAGTAAGGAGGGGAATTTAGCGATGAAAGGTATTTAACGAAGTGGGGGAAGTTCCAAATTATATGACCAAGATACATCATTTTATTAATCTATTGCAATAGGTATTATAATTTTAACAAGTTGTAGCGGTGTCAGTTTCTGTACACGCGAAAAAAAAACGCTTCTGTAGTATATTATGCCAAACATATTCAGCTTGAAAAATACATATGTTTAGGGTACACTCCAAATATATAATATTTGACACTCACAAATAATGTATGTTTGGGAGGATATTGTTTTAAACAAAAATATGTTTCCATTCGAACATTTCTTTATTTGAAACTAATAATTCCGAAACAAATGTTAATTTGTATTTAAGTATGTACTTTGGCAATGTATCAATGACAAGTAAATTTTATATGTTTGTAAAATTCAATTGAAATTTAAATCGTATAATCTTTCGTAACTATAAATTGCATTGATAGATTGACAAAAAGAGATGAATTGGAATATTTATAAATTAAAAATTATTGATGTAAAACAAAAGTTAATGCTGCCAAAGACATCTTTAACTATGTATAAAGCTTAACACGAAATCATGGAAAAATTAACTAAAATTCGAAAAATTCACAAAGTTTTAAAAATCTTTTTTACATAAACAATATTTGGAAAACTTCTTAAACAATAACTTTGTTTGTGTGTAAACACATATTTTATTTGTGAAAGTCAGTTTGCAAATTTATTATGTTCTAATATATAAATATATGCGTTCCAAACAAAATTTCTTGATTATACCCTACACCACACTGTGGTACAGGGTATTATGACTTTGTACATTTGTTTGTAACACCCAAAAGGAGAAGAGATAGATCCATTGTTTATTATACCGATCGACTTGTGATCACTTTCTGAGTCGATTTAGCTATGTGCGTCTGTCTGTCCGTCTGTCTGTAGATGTATTCTTGTAATCAAAGTACAGGTCGCAAATATGGCCCGATCTTGACGAAACTTTACACATATCTTTTTTTTGGCCCAAGGGCGATCCCTATTTAATTTGGTTAAAATCGGTTCAGATTTGGATATAGCCCCCATATATATGTTAGCCCCGATTTGGCATGTAAGCGCTGTAAAAACTTTATTTTATATCCGATCAGTATGAAATTCAGCAGAAAGAGGTCTCTTATTATATGAATGAACACTGTTAAATTTGGAAGAAATCGGTTCAGATTTAGATATAGCCCACATATATACGTTACCGCCGATTTCACATGTAAGCGCCATAAAAAATTTATTTTATAACCGATCAGTGTGAAATTCGGCAAAAAGAGGTTGCTTATTACATGAAGGAATACTGTCAAATTCGGAGAAAATCGGTTCAGATTTAGATATAGCCCCCATATATATGTTACCCCCGAAATTCGGCAGAAAGAGGTTTCTTATTACATGAAATAATTCTGCCAAATTTGACGGAAATCGGTTCAGATTTAGATATAGCCCCCATATATATGTTACCCCCGATTTTACATGTAAGCGCTGTAAAAAGTGTATTTTTAATCCGATCAGTACGAAATTCGGCAGAAAGAGGTTTCTTATTACATGAATTAATACTGCCAAATTTGAGGGAAATCGGTTGAGATTTAGATATAGCCCACATATATGTATAATATACATTGTATATGTTACCCCCGATTTGACATGTAAGCGCTGTAGAACTGTATTTTAAATCCGATCAGTAAAAAAAATTGTCAGAAGAGGTTTCTCATAACATGAATTAACACTGCCAAATTTGAGGGAAATCGGTTCAGATTTAGATATAGCCCCCATATATGCGTTACCCACGATTTAACATGTAAGCGCTGTACAATCTGTATTTTATATCCGATCAGTAAAAAAATCTACACAAAGAGGTTTCTTATTATATGAAAGGATACTTCCAAATTCAGAGAAAATCGGTTCAGATTTAGATATAGGCCCCATATATATGTTACCCCCGATTTGACATGTAAGTGCTGTAGAGACTGTATTTTATATCCGGTCAGTACGAAATTTGACAGAAAGAAGTTTCTTTTTCAATGAATGAGTATTCAAGGAAAATCCGTTCAGATTTATATATAACCTCCATATATATTTTCCTCCTGATTTGGTACCAAAGCGCTATATAAGTTGTACTTTACTTCCGATCAAAATTTTCCAGAAAGATGTTCCTAATTTTTTTATATAAGCGCTATTTTAGAGACCTGAAAGGCTTCAGCGGAAATTAAAATTAAAACATTACTTAAACCAATTTTTCCAAGGTAGTACCAATTATTCCAAGGTAGTACCAATTATTCCAAGGTAGTACCTACCTAACATACCCTGCATATATTACTTATATTGTGTACGACCAAAAATCGGACTATTTATTGAGTTAAGGCTAATAATAACCACAGTAAATTCAGATATGTGGAATATTATTATTAGTTCAATTTTTATACCCTCACTTTAGTGTGACGAGGGTATATATCATTTGCTACGAAAAAAAGTGTAACACATCGAAGGAGTGATCTAAGACCCTAAGTATGTTCGGCGGATATTCGTTTTGGGTCATTTTAAGACGAATGAGCAATGTCCGTCCGTCTGTCTGTCTGTCTGTCTGTCTGTGTGTCTGCTGGCTGGTGCGCACGATAACTCTCGAAAGGAGTAACCGATTGACTTCAAATTTGGTACGTGGTAATATTTTTTCTATCTCCGGCTAAGTTCGAAGATGGGCCATATTGGTCCACTCCTTCTAGTACCTCCCCCACAAAGTGTTAAAATGTTGTGAAATATTGAATCTTTAATAACTGCTATACTACTTATGCGAATCTTCTGAAATTCCACACATAGCATTAGTTTATTAGTCGCTATCAACTCGAGAAAAATGGGCCATGTTGCTACGCCCCTTTTGGTACCTCCCACACAAATGCACCATTTTGCACCAAAAGATAACAGCTTATAACATTAATACTAGTGCATAAAAATACTTGAAATTTTGTACAGTGTAATGCTTTCATAGTGCCTACAGTCCAGTGAAAAATGGGTGTTATATTCACGCCCCTTTTTGTACCTCTTACACAAAGGTACCATTTTGCACCAAAAGATAACAGCTTATAACATTAATACCAGTGTATAAAAATACTTGAAATTTTTTACAGTGTAATTGCTTTTGTAGTGTCTTTTGCACTGTGAAAAATGGACGCTATTTCCACTCCCCTTTTTGTACCTCCCACACAAAGGTACCATTTTGCACAAAAAGTTAAGAGCTCACAGCATGAGTACCAATGCACGAAAATGCAACAACATTTTGCACAGTGTAACGCTTTTGAAGTCCGTATAGCGCTGTAAACGTCCCTATAGCCCAGTGCCAAAAACGTTTATATTTCGGCGCAGTGTAATGTATTTAAAGAATCTACTATTCAGCGAAAAATAGGTGTATTTGTTAAAAACATTCTGGTACCTCCCATACAAATTGACAGAATAATTCGTTTAATATTCCATATTACATTACTCACAAAGTGAGGGTATACCTTAGTCGGTTTACCCGACTGAAACTTTCTTACTTGTTATTTAGTTACTTTCATTTTTTTTTTCATAACAAAGATAAACAATTAAAAAATCGCGTTTATTGTGTAGGTAAGGGAAGTTAAGTTCCTTAGTTTTTTATTAGAATTTTATTCCTAAATATAAAAATGGACTTTAGTACGAGATCATTAAAACTTTTTATAATAAAATACGTAAGAGTTAAAAATGTAATCTTCGATTTTTTGAAAGAAATATATCAATCATTTAACTCTCAGCAGAAATGTGTGGCTGTTTCGTCAGTCCAGTGAATCATCAAAACAGTGACGACAAGAGAGAGCCAGAGTAAAATAAATTTTACTGAGCAACAGAGCGTAGGCCAGTGCTACCATGTAAGTGCTTTTGGCATTAACTTTGCTGTTTTTCAGACTCCTAAAACGCTAAATTGTCTGACTAGAACCAATCAAAAAATCGTAAAACATGCACTTTTTTTATTTTTAGTTGTTATTACTTTTACTTTTACCATTTTTTAAGCTTTTATATCGTTTTTTTTTATACTGCCTTCCAAATGGTTTTCGTGTTTTATTTTGTTTTTGAGTGATTTTGAAAATTGTAAATAGCTTATGCCCCCGGGCCCTCCCCCCTGGATACGTCCCTGGCCTTAACGCAGATTGGAAATAATATTTATAAAATATCGCAAAAATATTTTGAAGTTGTTCCTTGGGGTATAACATTTAATGCACTTCCCAAGGTTTTCTATAAATATGATATGATTTCTTTACATAAAAAACACACTTATTGTTATGGAAATTCAATTTTTTTTATTTAATGTGAAGTACAATCGATACAATTAAGTTCTAAATAAAACGTCATTCAAATGGTCTTCACGACTTCTTCTACAGGAACGAATTCGATGAACCCAATTTTCGAGCACTTTTTCCTCTAAATCAAGTCGTATGTCATGAATGGGACGTTCAATATTGACTTTTAAAGCTTGAAGAGAGTCTGGTTTATTTCGAAAGACCAATGACATCAAATAAACCCACACGAAATAAATCACAACTTCTTGGATTCAATTCAATATCACAATTTCTTGAAATAATCGAATCTCCAAACTTTTCTCGCAAAAATTCAAATGTTTAATTAGCTGTGTGGCACGTAGCCATAATCGGTCAATGGCAAGAAGATAGCTCTTAACGAGATCTAAAATATTGCTCATGGGTGTAAAAGTCGTAGGTCGACTGGAAAGGGTTTTTTATGGATTAAACAAGTAAGAAAGTTTCAGTCGGGTAAAGCGACTAAGGTATACCCTCACTTTGTGAGTAATGTAATATTGAATATTACTCGAATTATTCTGTCAATTTGTGTGGGAGGTACCAGAAGGGGCTTATAAGCATTTATGTGCACTGGTAAAAACGTTATGAGACATTAAATTGTGGTATGATTTGGGCATTTTGTGTGGGAGGTACAAAAACGGGCGTGGCAATAACGCCCATTTTCCACTATAGACACTATAAAAACATTACACTGTACAAAATGTCAAGTATTTTTATACACTATTATTAATGTTATATATGTTAGCTGTTAACTTTTGGTGCAAAATGGTGCATTTGTGTGGGAGGTACCAAAAGGGACATGGCGACTTCGCCCATTTTTCTCGAGTTGATAGCGACTAATAAGCTAATACTATGTGTGGAATTTCAAAAGATTCCAATAAGTAGTATAGCAGTTATTAAAGAATCAATATTTCACAACATTTTAACCCTTTGTGGGGGAGGTACTAGAAGGAGTGGACCAATATGGCCAATCTTCGAACTTAGCCGGAGATAGAAAAAAAAATACCACATAACAAATTTGAGGTCAATCGGTTACTCTTTCCGAGGGTTATCGTGCGCACCAGCCAGCAGACAGACAGACGGACGGACATTGCTCATTCGACTTAAAATGACCCAAAACGGATTTCCTCCGAACATACTTGGGGTCTTAGGTCACTCCTTCGACGTCTTACACTTTTTCCGTAGCAAATGATATATAAACTCGTCACACTAAAGTGAGGGTGTAAAAAAAATGGACTTAGCACACGGGGTGGATCCCAATTACGGGCCCTTTTCTCTAGACTCTAGGTACTATACAAGCATTGCACTGCACGAAAATTCAAGTATTTGCATGCACTGGTATTAAAGTCAAAAGCTGTTTACTTTTGGTACAAAAAGGTTCATTTATCTCTAGACTCTAGGTACTATAAAAGCAGTACAGTGTACAAAACTCAAGTATTTGTATGCACTGGTATTAAAGTTATAAGCTGGTAACTTCTGGTATAAAATGGTACCAAATGGTCCATTTGTGTGGGAGGAGCGTTGCAATAATGCCCATTTTAAACTGCATTTTAAGTACCATTAAACCATTACACTGTACAAGTCTTTGTATGCACTTGTAATAAAGTTATAAGGTTTTAACTTTTGGTTCAAAATAGTCCATTTGTGTGGGAGGTACCAAAAGGGGCGTGGACACTTCGCCCATTTTTCTCGAGGTAATAGTGACTAATAAACTAATACTATGTGTAGAATTTCAGAGGATTCAAATAAGTATTATAGATGTTATTAAATAATCAATATTTCACTTAATGTTAACCCTTTGTGGGCGAGGTATTAGAAGGAGTGGACCAATATGGCCCATCTTCGAACTTAGCCGGAGATAGAAGAAAATATTGCCACATACCAAATTTGAAGTCAATCGGTTACTCTTTTCGAGGGTTATCGTGCGCTCCAGCCAGCAGACAGACAGACCGACAGGCAAACATACAGACAGATGGACGGACATTGCTCATTCGACTTAAAATGACCCAAAACGGATATCCGCCGAACAAACATAGGGTCTTAGGTCACTCCTTCGATGTGTTACACTTTTGGCTCGTATCAAATGATATATACTAGGCCGGGTCGATTTGTGGGGAGGCAAAAAAAGTCGCCATTGCTCAGTGAAAATCGTATTCTAGGGATCAAAATTAGAAACTTTGCCGAAGGAACCATACCTCTAAAACGAATTCTGATGTCCCGGAATTTGGGTCGAACTTTTGGGTAGGGGCACATTTTGAAAAATCCCACTTTGACCCATTTAGAGTGCTCCAATCGAGTCCAAATGTATGACCGACCCCCACTAACTTTGGAGGCCCGACCCACCCATGCCAGTGGCACACCCCCTGGAACCCCCTGGGGGTTCCATACATTTGGACTCGATTGGAGCACTCTAAATGGGTCAAAGTGGGATTTTTTCCGGAACAACAGAATTCGTTTTAGAGGTATGGTTCCTTCGGCAAAGTTTCTTATTTTGATCCCTAGAATACGATTTTCACTGAGCACTTCAATGAGTGGGGGTCGGTCATACATTTGGACTCGATTGGAGCATTCTAAATGGGTCAAAGTGGGATTTTTTCCGGGACATCAGAATTCGTTTTAGAGGTATGGTTCCTTCGGCAAAGTTTCTTATTTTGATCCCTAGAATACGATTTTCACTGAACAATGGGTGATTTTTAAATCGACCCGCCCTAATATATACCCTCCTCTCTAAGGTAAGGGGATAATTAGATCGCAAATATGATAATTTAAGCCATAAATACCACATTTTTCAGGTGAAGAGTTTGGCTAAAGAATTTGCAGCCTAAAAATTGCGACGTTCGCTTTTTGTAATAATTTACTTAAACAAAAATGATCGTTTCCTGATTTGCTCCATATCAAAAGATTTTTCCAGTAATAAAAACACCATGGTGGAGGGTGTATAGGATTCGGCATGGTCGTACTTAACGCTTTTACTTGTTTCCCTTTGTTAAGCAGAGGTATGCAAATATGCTAAGTCCAATAGACAATATGCAAATATGCTAAGCCCACATAAAAATTAATATTTAATTAATAGAAACAAAAAATAACAACTCATTTAATTTTAAAAAAAAGCGATATAAAAATATTTATGAAAAAATAAAATATTTGATTTAATCGGGGATTATTGGTACTTAAGCGGAGCAAATTAAAAAAAGAGTTCTGCATTTGCAGAATGCCAACATATTAAAAACATAAAAAGTAATAAGGTTTAGTCTTACTCCTGAACAATTTGTAGAACTGGACTTAGCATGTGTATATAACGATATGTATTTTTGTAATCAAAGTTCTGTACGCAATTTTGCTATAATAATTACGAAATGTGGCAGGAAATTCTTTTTAGGCTCAAGAACAATCCGGATTTAAATTGGTGAAAATCGCTTCAAATTTTAATAATTTGTTATATGTCATGATCTGTAATTTTTGTCATTGCATTAAGTAGTATTTAGAATTTCTTCATGGAGAGAGAACTACGTTTAAAAATTATTCAGTTTTATTATCAAAATAATCGTTCTCCAAATGCAACTTTTCGTCCATTTTTTTAAAATAAAAAAAACACTTTCCAGTTGTCCTACGACCTTTACACTCTCATTAAGAGCTATGTTTTTGCATTGACCGATTCCCGATCCGACGTACCGTTAAGGATCTAGACAAAAATAATCTTTTCGTTCACATTCGAAAATGATGCTAAGTGCATTTTTATTAAAAATAAAAAAAAAACACTTTCCAGTCGACCTACGACCTTGACACCCATTAGCAATATTTTAGCTCTCGTTAACAGCTATCTTTTAGCCATTGACCGATTGTGGCTACGTGCCACACAGCAAATGAAACAATTGAATTGTTGCGAGAAAAGTTTGTAGATTCGATTAATTCTTGTGGGGTTATTTGAAGTCATTGGTCTTTCGAAATAAACAAGACTCTCTTCAAGCTTAACAAGTCAATATTAAACGTGACATTCATGACATTCGACTTGATTTAGTGGAAAAGTGCGCTAAAATTGGGTTCATCGAATTCGTTCCTGCAGAAGAAGTCATGGAGGCCATTTGAATGACGTTTTATTTAGAACTTAATTGTATCGGTTGTACTTTACATTAAATAAAAAACTTTTGAATTTCCTTAACAATAAGTTTTTTTTTTTTCAACGAAATCAAATTACTCTTATTGGAAACCCCTGTATAATCCTCATATATGTATATGTGTTAAAGATTTGTCTTGATGACTTTATAGAATCCACAATTTTCATAACGTATTCTCCCCCCTCTCCACTGTTTATTTTTGCTTGCTTTTAAAAGTGATTAGACACATTTTTACAAAAAAAAATCCACCTATGGTACTGAAATTTTGCATTTTTTATCCGTAAAAATTAAAATACTGAAAATTTTGTAGATCTAGTTCCATACAAAAGTTATCATACAAACAGCTTTTGAAATATTTTTTTCAGGTATTTTTTAAAACCTAATATCAACTTTGATTTCTAAAATTCTCCCTTAAGTGCATTTTTTATTATTCGTATAAGCAAATAAAGTCCATTGCGAAACATTAAAAACAATTCGTTGAAAATGTTTTCTTATCTTGAGACGATGAAGTTTGAAAATGTCTTTAGAGTTCTGCTAAACTTAACCTGATTTCTTAAGAAATGTCTTTTTTTCTTTTTGGCACGAGCTAAAAACAATTTTTATGGCATTCTTATTTACTTAACGATAAAAAATAATAGGGTAAACATTAAAGAGATCAATTTACTGGAATTGTGTTAAATGTCAAGGGGATTGCGGATTAACTTTGAGCAGTGCTCTACACATATTTATATCAAATAATATTTTTAAGAAAGAGTACATACTCGTTCAAATAAATTATGCCAAGACTTGAATATTGAGAGCTATCTCCTACTGAAATTGCTAAAAATGCCATAAAACTTATGTATAATTTGTTATATGAGTGCTGATTTTATAATTCCTTAAATCTTGAAAATGGGTTTATTTTTGTATAGGTAATTCTTAATTCGTTTAAACTGCCCCCCTGTTTTTCACAATGTTCAAAATGTATGCAATTTTTATATGCCAAAAATTCACTCCCATATTTTAAGTGGATTCTTGTCGAAGATTCTATTGAAAAAAATACAAAATTATGAAAATTAAAAAAAAAAGCTATAAAAATGCAAATAGTTTTTATTTCATCACTGAGAAAAAAAGGGCGCTTTAAAATTAAATGTGAACACTTTCAAATTTTATTTAAAGTGCCTCAGCTTATAGGTTCTTAATGGGGGCACAAAAAAAATATTTTGTAAAAGTGGTCATTTTAAGTTTTTAAAGCGTTTACTCTTAATTTAAAAGTTAAAATTTTTGTTTTTAATGTAAAATTCTTAAATTTAAAAATGTTGACTTTATTTTATAATGACAAACTTTATATTTTAAAGTAAAATGTATTATTTATAAAGTAATCTCTTTTAAAATTGTATTAAAAGTGAATCCATTTAAATTAAAATTTTTAAACTTTAAAAAATAAAATTAAAACGTTTATTTTCAAAGTGTTAACTTTAAAATGTAAAGTGATCAATTTGCAGAAAAGTGTTAACGTTTACATTTAAAGTGTTCACTTTATAAATCAAAGCGTCACTTTCAAATTTAAAGTGTTCACTTTAATATTGAAAGTTTTAGTTTTGAGTAAAAAGTGTTAACTTTAATTTTAAAGTTTTCACTTTAATATATAAAGCGTCAGTTTATTATTAAAAGTGTTCACTTTGACATTTAAAGTGTACATTTTGTATAAAAAGTGTTAACTTTTAAACTCAAAGTGTCTTTGTTGGAACTAAACGTGAACACTTTAAAACGCAACGCAAACATTTTTATTTTCCAAGTGTTTAAGTTTATTTTAAAAGTTCGACTTTAAATTGTACCGTTAGCGGCATTTGTGTGATTTCGTTATAGTAAAGTGAATTTAGAAGTGTGAACAAGATACAAGAATGACCAGTCAGGGTAAAATTATACAAGAAAGTGACTTGCTGCGAATTCTTAGCACCGATATCCAAATTAATGAGCAGGGTGATTTAACGTACACGTGTGTTGAGGAAGATACGGATCTCCTTAATCTGCTAAAGGAGTTTGATCTGGAAACACTTTTTCTTGAAAGTAAGTAAAAATTCTTAGGCAATATTAACACTTATGCAATATTATTAATGTTCCTTAGATGCTGGAATAACTTTTCGAAGCTTAAAATTTTTGTCAAAAGAAGACATTGCGGAAGCAGTAAGAAATATTGGTCTTCGAGCGGAGTATAGAGAAAAGTTGTTTTTCGGGCGCAAGTCAAAGGTAAATATAACATTAATTTTGAAGATTATTTGCGATGTTACGCACGTACATAGATACAATTCCCATTTTACTACGTTTATAATTTAGCAAGATTATTTTTTCAGTTTAGAATAGAAGACGAAACGTTGAGCCAGACTTCGAAGGTTGTTGGTTGGCTAGAAAAAAACCGTCACAACGATTCACCTTGTTCTTCAAATAATTCAATAAGAAACGCACTTGGATCACAGGTAAGAATATACAGCAAAAAGTTTTGTATTAAATTTAATGATACACTGCATTGCAGCCCCTTTCAACAGTTTTAAAGAATAACTCAGCCGGAATACCACTTAGTCAATATTATGAGGAAAGGCCATGTTTTACGAATAAGCAACGCGATGACTTCATTAAAATAATTTTAGAAGATGTCATGTTAACAAAGGCAAAGCTTAGACCGGAATACTTTGCTAGTATTGTGGAAGAAATAATTCGCTTCAAAAAGATGCCAGCAATTGGGATGAGGTTATTGACAAATGGCAAAAAACATTTACATTTCGGATGAAGGTTTTGGCAAAGCGCTCAAATTCTGATTTTTTGCAGGAGTGGCCAATTTTAAAATAATTGTTTTAAAATAATCCCACTTTGTTTTTAAAAGATTATCTTTTTGTGGACAAATCAAATTGAATTCTAGATAAATCTAAAAAAAATATAAAAATTTTTATATCCTTGAATTTTGTGTTAAAGTTATTTTTAAACAACAGAAATGGTGCTCTGGAGTCTTTTAAAATTGGCCACACCTGCAAAAAATCAGAATTTGAGCGCTTTGCCAAATCCTTCTTCCGAAATGTAAATGTTTTTTGCCATTTGTGAACTACTACGATGTCAACATACGGAATCAGCAGTCAAACATCTTCTGAACCAAGGAAAAACGACGAAAAATATTGGTGAGTAAAAATTATGGGCTTTTTGTTAAATTAATAAAATAACACTAAATATTTTTTTTTCAGATTGTCAAGACTACATTTTTACAACTCTTCTCAATTCAGTTCTGCTGCCTTCAGCAAGATTTAGTGCAGATGGAAATACAAACAAGAAAGCCACCATTAAAGATGCTAATGAAAGCTTCGTATTGCAGTTAACAACAATTATCGATTACTCAAGACGAATAAAAGAACGTATTGGTAAATACTATTATAATAAATTGACTGTACAGCCGTTTATAATTGTGGTAGGAAACTCTGTGGGCGATCTTAAAACCTTTTATATTTACTTTGACGAAACTTTGTACAAACTAAATTCTTTTATTGAAAGTTTGGACATATGCTTTAAAATCTTTCACGTATTTAATCTTAAATGTCCTATTGAAATTATTAAATTTGATGTACATTTTCAGTCTTACGAGACTGGTATAAAACAAAATTGCCTAAAACTGATTAACATTTCACATTTCACAAGCCTGCCTATGAATTTACATCAAATTAACAATGGAAAGACATATGCAAGATGAAAAAAGATATGATAACATAATGATTTATTTTTTAAATTTAAATTAAATTATTTTATTTAATGAATTATCAATAAGTTATAAATATAAAATAAATTTGAATTAAAATATGTTTGAATAAAAAAAATGTGAATTAAAAACAATTAAAATAATCTGTTTCCTTTAAAGTTTATAGTAAACACTTTTAAATTGCATTTGAAAGTGTTCACTCTTAAAATAAAAGCTAAAGCTTTTAATTTGAGATTGAATGTGTTAACTTTTAATTTAAATACAAACATTTTTAAATTGGGTTAAAAGTGTGAACTTTAAAATCAAAAGTGTTTAAATTGTATTCAAGAATGCGCATATTAAAATGTACAGTTTTCACTTTAATATATATAAAGTGCTAACATTAATAATTTACATTTTAAAGTGTAAACTTTAAAATTAAATATTTTTCAATACGGCTGATTTTCATAAATGAAAATTTTTAATTTTAAAGTCCCTTGTACTGGTTTTAAAGTGAGTTTAAAATGTATCTTTTCTGAGTGATTTATAAAAATTGTTTGCAGATTTCAGAAGTATATAAAATTTTTTTTCTTAGAAAATTTATTACAAAAATTTATCGCATTTTTTATACCCTACACCACACTGTGGTACAGGGTATTATAAGTTTGTTTCACGGCAGATGTTTGTAACACCTGAAAATAACACAGCTAGACCCACCTTAAAGTATACCGATCGACTCAGAATCACTAGCTGAGTCGATTTAACGATGTCCGTCCGTCCGTCCGTCTGTGCATGTAAAGTTGTTCGTCGACTACAGGTCGCAATTTCACTCCGATCGTTCTGAAATTTTGCAGTTTAGAGTATTTCGCGGCTGTTAAGATCGCTATTGAATTTGGTTGAAATCGGTTCAGATTTAGACATATCTTTCGTCCGATTTGGCCCTTTAGTCCTACAGAAGCTGTATTTTACATCCAATCGTTTTGAAATTTCGAATGGTAGAGTTTCTTGATCCATGAACCAACATTGCCGAATTTGAAGAAAATCGGTTAAGATTTAGCTATAGCTCCCATATATATGTTTCGTCCGATTTGGCCCTTTAGTCCTATAAAAGCTGTATTTTACATCCAATCGTTTTGAAATTTCGAATGGTAGAGTTTCTTGATCCATGAACCAACATTGCCGAATTTGAAGAAAATCGGTTAAGATTTAGCTATAGCTTCCATATATATGTTTCGTCCGATTTGGCCCTTTAGTCCTATAGAAGCTGTATTTTACATCCGATCGTTTTGAAATTTAGAATGGTAGAGTTTCTTGATCCATGAACCAACATTGCTGAATTTGAAGAAAATCGGTTAAGATTTAGCTATAGCTCCCATATATATGTTTCGTCCGATTTGGCCCTTTAGTCCTATAAAAGCTGTATTTTACATCCAATCGTTTTGAAATTTAGAATGGTAGAGTTTCTTTATTCATGAACCAACATTGCCGAATTTGAAGAAAATCGGTAAAGATTTAGCTATAGCTCCCATATATATGTTTCATCCGATTTGGCTCTTTAGATCCAATCGTTTTTATACCCTACACCAAACTGTGGTACAGGGTATTATTTAAGTATAAAATGTCCCAAAAGTAAATTTATGTAACCAATTTATACATGAATTACAAAATTTATATATCAGAGTTATTCAATATTACGAGAGTGGTGAAGGGTATTATATAGTCGGCACCGCCCGACTTTAGCCTTTCCTTACTGGTTTTTCGTTTACATCTGCATTTTCATATGAAATTTCTAACTGCTGATATCAAGTTTCCTGTTTTTCGATCAAACAGAACTGTCCTTGAACCTTAATTCGTTTCAATTTAAAAGGACAAGCGCAACGAAAATTATTAGAGGCCATTCCTAGAGGTGTTAACTGTACCATGTTCCGAAAATCATCGAAAACCTCTTTCCTAAACGATGAACATGTCGTGTGGGTGGTACTTAAACACCCACTGTTTCAATCACCTACCGAGTGCTTGGACAGATTTTAGATGAATTTCCAAAAATAATGAAGAACTACATGACCAGTAAACACTTAATGTCCTTATTGCAGTAGACACATGCTGCGTTGCAGTTGTCCTTTGTCTTGAGTACAAAGGGGAGGGCGCAGAGGTAGAGATGGCAAGAAATCGTAGACTCCGACGAAGGCTCAGCATGTAGTTCGGTCAGCACGTCCTTCGTCTCTTCAATTGTAATGGTCATTGCCGAACGCTTCTGTCCTTCCCTGGCGGGACAGTGATTGTTCCTCGAAAAATCTTAAATTGTTCTATACCTACATCAAGGTTAGGGACCCAATGATGTCTTGCATATGTTGTGTGTAGAGTGTTCACAGTCATCGTTATCCTTACGATCCTGCTGAGCGTGTTGCAAATGTTGTTTACTTAGCCTTCGCACAGTGTGAGCTCTTTTCTGAGCATTTTTCTTGTTTTTCTTCGTCTGTCGTTGTCCGTTTTTGAAAGACTCTGTTTGTTTGTCTTCAGAGGACATTACGCAAAATTGTATAGATGCTAATGATTAATTTTTGCAACTGTATAAGATATTTTCTTTAAGAAAATGAAATATTTTTTTAAAATGAAAATATTTGTATGGGTCATTTCCTGCTGTTTGCTCAGTTGCTGCAATTTGTCGTTGGATTTGGCTAAATAGTGTTTACACTCTGTACTGGCCAAACGATGCTGAGATTTCAAGTAGAATTGCTAGGAAGAACGAACAAATATAATTTGCAATAGTTCCCAAGAACTAAAAGAAAACAATCAAGTTCATCATGCAACAAAACTACCAGTAAGGAAAGGCAAACGTTGGGCGGAGCCGACTATATGATATCATACACCTAATTATAGAGTAGAATAATAGCACATACGAGTATAATTGATTTAAATTTTAAACGACTACCCTGAAACTCGTTCTATTAGTCAAAGGATCAAGAAACCACTCTATTAAAATTGCATAAAAATCAGTTGTAAAATTTGGCTTTTCTAATCCTTACATTCATACACGAAATGAACATATATATGGGGATTATATCTAAACATTCTATGTGCATTGATGCCGAATCGGAAGGAACATACGAGTATGTATATGCCATTAAGATATTTCTTTTATTACACTATGCAACAAAAATACACGGACTTGACACGGACTCGGTTTGGCGTAATTGGTGATCAATTTTTTTTATGGTCCACCAAAGTTTTTGAAAATCAGTGGGCTCCTCGAAAAAGGTGTCATTAGCTTTTGTCCAACAACTAATTCAGAATTGGTGATACGGCTTAACTATATTTGCCAATAATGTAGCTAAGGATATGCTGAACAAAGTTCCTTAACATCTTTTGCGAAACAAATTTTTTCCGGTACTTTTTTTTTGAAAAAGTGAAGAAAAAATTTTTTTTTTCACTTTAATTCTTTGTTTTTGCCTATCGAAATAGTGGATATGTGAACTGGTGAATTGTCTTGAGTGTGAGCAAACGCGGCACCCATCTTGCGCACAGCTTTCTCATCATCAAATTTTACATCAATATGCGATGTATAGCACTTTTTGAAATGCATGTGACTTCAGCTAGCTCACAAACCATCAACAGACTGTCATCCAATACCATTTTGTGGATTTGTTAACCATTTATAACTTTAACTACCGCCATCTATGTCAGGTCGGCCCTCGTGGAACGTTGTGGCTGTAAATTTCTGGCATATGCGGACGGTGTTGCAATCGCAATAGCTGGCAAATTACACAACGTCCTCCGAGCCGTTATACCGATAAGTCTGAATAAATTGGTTAGGTAGGACAGATGCATCTGTTTGGATGTTAACTCAAAGAAGGCCGAATTAGTTCTCTTCACTAGGAAGTATATATATAAGGTATATTATAAGGTTTCACATGTGGACCATCCTCGAATAAATTTTAATGAGCTAGTCTTTTTTGAAAAAGGCAAATTTTTAGGTATATTCCTAGATAATAAATTATCCTTCAGCCCTAATGAATTGGAAGACCAACGTCGCCTTATATTCCTGTAGGACAACTGCAGGGACACATTGGGGTCTCGCTTCTAATCTGTAGCAATGATTCGTCCAATACTACTGTATGGCACTAAGGTGTGGTGGACGACAACCAATAAGCGATCCATCACCAATCAGGTAATGAAGGTTCATATAACAGCCTGCCTAAGCATAAGCGCATCGAACTAGTCTCTACAAGTTCACACCATCTACTGCCGTTTGATATTGTGGCGAGAGAAGTTGTCGCCAGAGCGGCATTATGATTGAACTGTCTATCAATGTGGAGGTATAAGAACTACGGCCACATGTGGATATTCCAATGTACTTCTATGGTAACCGACCAAGTGGAATATATACCAACTGTACACCTTCAGGAGGAACTTTACCACTAAGATGTCTACCAGAGAGGAATGGGTTGACAGAATACCTGGTAGGAGAAGTATTCTGGCAATCGATCTATACAGATCGAAGCTTCAAGATAAGGTTGGCTTCGGATTACTCTATAAATAACTTAGTCTCACAGACTTCCTAATACTTGCAGCGTATATCAAGTCGAAATAACGGAAATATGGGAAGTCGCAAAATTCAAATTCTAAATTCGACTGCCGCAGATCTCTTAACGAGATGACTGAGCAGTTTAACACATACCTCACTCAAATGGGTGACCAGATAGGTCATAGAGATATATATTTTTACAAATAAAGACAGACAGGAAGTACTCGATTTCACGTTCTACTGACTCGATGTCAAACAAAATTATTGGGTGGAATGTAGTGGAAGACCACTAGTTCTCAGATACAGGCTTACTGAAAAAAATACCTAAACCCGCCTTTCACATAAATATCAGAAAGACAAAGCTTTACCTGTATAATAGAATTTTAAAACAGTTCAAAACCTCTGTTCGAACCGAAGTCGATCTGGGTGACCTGGCCGACCAAATCATAAGAGAATTATTAAAAAATTTCTCAATTCAAAACTTCTGTTCGAACCGAAGGACGAAGTTGCTCTGGGTGACCTGGCCGACAACATCACTACATTCGTCAATAGTTCCATTGAAAAAACATGTCAAAAACCCAAAGTGCAAGGGTGCCTTGCTAGAGAGGAATGGGTTGGCAGAATACCATGAAATATAAACTATCTCCTCTAAATAGTTCATTCCATTTCAATCCGAACAGTTTTTTGGGTCACCACTCCCGATTTCAAAATAAATTTGCATATCAATTCTCTGCTCAAAATAAAATAGAACGTCGCCACGAGCCAGGGCATCGTTAAAGAATACTCACCGCATTGTTGCTTTAGTGCAGTACTCTACATTACTTTCAAATCTACCACTAATGCAGTGGAATAGAACGAAAGCTGTTGTTCGTGTAAACAAAGCATTTACCAACAACAAAAACAACTTTGAATTGTCGAGGGAAAAAGAACACAGCGGCAGGCGATAGACTTGAAATTAATCTTACTTGAAAAACAATTCCTACATGTAAATTTGGAATAACTTTCGTATAAGTAGAAGTAATGACATGTGGACCGCAGGCCAAAAACAACATTACTGCATCCGAAGAGTTGATTAACCACCAACGAAACGTCATGCATTGGTTGATGTTGGATTTCAAGGTCGTTTTCTTTTTCACTTGACTATTCAAAAATACCTTCCTTCACTTTGAAGGAATTCTTTGATCTTCAGCTCAACTCCACAGTGAGAAAACCATAAAATAACATCAATCAAGCATAGGGAAACATCAAAATAAAATATTTTATAGTTGGCAAGAAAAATACCAAATTTTTTTCCAGATGTTTAGCATCTAAAATCTGAGAAAATAGGAAAATGTTATCAAAAGGCGTACGTTTCGATTTATTTCTTTTCGAAATGCTTTGACGGATTTTTACAAATGAAGACTCATTATACCCTCACTTTAGTGATACAAGGGTATATATCATTTGCAACGGCCAAAAGTGTAACACAACAAAGGAGTGATCTAAGACCCTAAGTATGTTCGGCGGATATTCGTGTTTGGTCATTTTAAGTCGAATGAAAAATGTCCGTCCGCCTGTCTGTCTTTCTGCACGATAACTCTCGAAAGGAGTAACCGATTGACTTCAAATTTGGTATTTTGCTATATTTTCTTCTATCTCCGGCTAAGTTCGAAGAAGGGCCATATTGGTCCACTCCTTCTAGTACCTCCCCCACAAAGGGTTAGCATTTAGTGAAATATTGATTATTTAATAACTTCTATACTACTTATTTGAATCCTCTGAAATTCTAGACATAGTGTTAGTTTATAGAGAAAAATAGGCGAAGTTGCCACACCCCTTTTGGTACCTCCCATAGAAATGGACAATTTTGAACCAAAAGTTAATAGCTTATAACTTTATTACCAGTGCATACAAAGACTTGACATTTTGTACAGTGTAATGGTTTAATAGTACCTACAACACAGTGAAAAATGGGCATTGCTGCCACGCTTCTTTTGGTACCTCCCACACAAATGGACCATTTTGTACCAAAAGTTACCAGCTTATAAATTTAATACCAGTGCATACAAATACTTGAAATTGTGTACAGTGTAATGCTTTTATAGTACCCTTTTGGTACCTCCCACACAAATGAACCTTTTTGTACGAAAAGTTTGCAGTTTTTAACTTTAATACCGGTGCATACAAATACTTGAAATTGCGTACAGTGTAATGCTTTTATAGTACCTAGAGTCCAGAGAAAAATGGGCGTTATCGGCCCAACTCCCACACAAATGGACCTTTTTGTACAAAAAGTTAACAACTTTTAACTTCAATACCAGTGCATACAAATACTTGCAATTTCGCACAGTGCAATGCTTTTATAGTACCTAGAGTCTAGAGAAAAGTTACCGTCATTGGGACGTCCCTTTTGGTACCTCTCACACAAATGGACCATTTTGTACCAAAAGTAAACAGCATTGAACTGTAATACCAGTACATACTTTAAAGTTATTAAATGCAATTTAAATGATAATAATTTAAATAAAACAAAACCAGTAAGGAAAGGCTAAAGTCGGGTGGGGCCGACTATATAATACCATACACCACTCTCGTAATATTGAATAACTCTGAAATATAAATTTTGTAGTTCATGTATAAATTGTTTATTCTAAATTTCAAAACGATTGGATGTAAAATACAGCTTCTATAGAACTAAAGGGCCAAATCGGACGAAACATATATATGGGAGCTATAGCTAAATCTTAACCGATTTTCTTCAAATTCGGCAATGTTGGTTCATGGATCAAGAAACTCTACCATTCTAAATTTCAAAACGATTGGATGTAAAATACAGCTTCTATAGGACTAAAGGGCCAAATCGGACGAAAGATATATATGGGAGCTATATCTAAATCTGAACCGATTTCAACCAAATTCAATAGCGATCTTAACAGCTGCGAAATACTCTAAACTGCAAAATTTCAGAACGATCGGAGTGAAATTGCGACCTATAGTCGACGAACAACTTTACATGGACAGACGGACGGACATGCTTAAATCGACTCAGCTGGTGATTCTGAGTCGATCGGTATACTTTAAGGTGGGTCTAGCTGTAGTATTTTTAGGTGTTACAAACATCGGCCATGAAACAAACTTATAATACCCTATACCACAGTGTGGTGTAGGGTATAAAAATAAATAAGTTTACTAATATTTTTTTGCAAAAAAAGTGCCAAATTTGCCCCTTAAGAGGGGAGCTAGAGGGTTAAGATCATCCACAAAAATGATCCTCATAAAATTTCACTATATAAGTTTAACAATAAGAAATCTCTCAGACATTAACTTACTGCATTTTGTATACCACACTGTGGTACAGGGTATTTTGACTTTGTGCATTTGTTTGTAACGCCTAAAAAGAGAAGAAATAGAATCATAGTTTATTATACCGATAGACATAAAATCACTTTTTGAGTCGATTTAGCCATGTCCGTCTGTCTGTCCATGTATTGTTGTGATCAAAGTGCAGGTCGTATTTATGGCCCGATTGGGATGAAATTTAGCACAGTGCTCTTTTTTAACCCAAGGACGATCACTATTGAAATTGGTCAAAATCGGATACAGCCCCAAATATATCTTAGCCCCGATTTGATATGTAAGCGCTGCAGCGCATTATACCAGATCAGTACGAAATATGGCAGAGAGAGTTGTCTTATTACATGAATGAACACTACCAAATTTGGGAAAAATCCTTTCAGGTTTAGATATAGCCCCCATATATATGTTTCACCCGATTTGATATGTAAGAGCTGTAGAAACCGTATTTTATATCCGATCAGTATGAAATTCAACTGAGAGAGTTTTCTTATTACATGTATGAACGCCGCCGGAAAATCGGTTCAGATTTAAATATAGTCCCAATATACATATATATATTACACCCGATTTGCCAAATTATTATTACAATGCCCATTTTCGCATTGTTAGGGAGGTGTAGGGTATTATGTAGTCGGTCCCGCCCGACTTTCTGTCTTTCCTTACTGGTTTCATTTAGTATAATGCACCCTTCGATCAAAAATGAAAACTTTGACCTACTGTAAAAAAAACTCAGAACAGCTAGACCATAAGTTTATTCTACAAAAATCATCTACTCAACATGCCCTTTCAAAATTATAGGGTCGCTGTTCTGTTCGCAAAATGCTGTTGGACAGTGTAATTATAAGCTCGTGTTGGAAAACAGTTATTTTTAATACAAAGTTATAATCAGATTTAAATGAACTTAGACTGTGATTATTTTCTACCCTCTCCGATTGAAAGCGCTGAACAGAAAGCAAACAAATAATTTTTACTGATTATAATTAATTGCGAACAAAGAAAATGCACCATACACAGTCGATTAGCAAATTTAATTAGAATTAGAGGGGTTTTCCCCAAAACTGATAACTAAAGTGGTATAATCAAAGCAACAAAATAGCTGAGAAACCCTAAAACAGAATAATTAATCAGTTAAATCTAGAATGCTGTGGCTGCAAAGTCGCGACATATGCGGACCACGTTGCAATCTCAGTAACAGGCAAATTCGCATACGTCCTCAGTGACATTATGCAGATGCCTCTGAACAAATTGGTTAGATAGGCCAGATTAATTGTTCTTCAGACCTAATGTTTTGGAGCGTGTAAGAAAGGCCATCATCGTCATATTCTCATATTCCTCTATGAAAGCTGTAAGGGCATGTTGGAGTATATCTTCCAAAATCATCCCTAAGATACATGTTCACATATAGTAGTAAGTCACTCAAAGACGACAACTGATAAGCAATCCATCACCAAACAATTAATGAAGGTTCAGAGAACAGACAGAGTCTATACAAGTCATAATCAATATATTGCCGATTGATATAGTGGCTAGAAAAGGCACATTTTCACTCCCGAATAACTTTTTTGCCCAAGTGGTCAATATATTTATAATTTAAAAAATATATTAAAAAAATATTAAAATTTTTTTATTAAAAATAGTGTTTTGAAAATCGCAAAAAATCGAGGAAAACAATGCACATTTGAAAAAATGTATGCAAAAATGTAGAAGATAATTTTGGTAGAAGTAAGATAATTTCAACAAAATCAAGGTTTTACACCCCCACTATTGTTTCTGCGGGGCAAAAGTGTAACACATCGAAGGAGTGAAACCCCAAGAATATTCGACGGAGATCCAGTTTGGGCCATTTTAAGTCATTTGATCATATCCGTCCGTCCTTCCGTCTGTCTATCTGGCTAGTGCGAACAATAAGTTTCAATAGGAGTAACCTATTGACTTCAAATATGGTATATGCCAATATTTGCTTCTATCACAAGCTTATATCAAAAATTAACTCTGTTGGTCCACTCCTTCGAGTACCTCCCTGGCAAAGGATCAAAATTTAGTGAAATATTTATTCTTTAATAACTACTATACTACTTGTCAGAATCGTTCACAATTCCACACATAGTATTAGTTTCTTGGTCGCTATCACCTTTCGAAAAGTGGGCGTTATTGACATGCCCCTTTTGGCAACTCCCATACAACTGAACAATTTTGCAAAAAAAAGTTATTGGCTTATAACTTGTATTCCAGTCCATACAAATACTTGACATTTTGTGAACCGTAATGCTTTTAGAAATACTACAGTCCCGTAAAAAGTGGGCGTTTTTGCCACGACCCTTTTGGTACCTCCCTAACAAAATGTCCAAAATAACAAATTTACAATATTAACATTTGGTACGTCTCTGCCTCTGTAGCCAAATCGGACGAAATATATATATGGGAGCTATAACTAAATCTATACCGGTTTTCTTCAAACTCGGCAATGTTGGTCGATGGATCAAGAAACTGTACCATGCAAAATTTCAAAACAATTTAATTTAAAATGCCGTCTCTATAGGGCTAAAGCGCCACATCGGACGAAACACATATGTGGGGGATATGGCTAAATCTGAACCGACTATCTTCAAATTCGGCATTGTTGGTCCATGAATCAAGAAACTCTACCACGCAAAACTTCAAAACAATCGGATTTAAAATACCCCTTCTATAGGACTAAAGGCCAAAATGGGCGAAACATATATATGAGAGCTATAACAAAATCTGAACCGCGGCAGTGTTGATCGATGGAAGTAGAAACTCTACCATGCAAAATTTTAAAACAATTGAATGTAAAATACAGCTTCTACATGGCTAAAGGGCTAAATCGGACGAAACATATATATGGGAGCTATATATGTAAATGTGAAGCAATTTTCTTCAAATTCAATAGGGTTCTTTCCAGGCAATATAGTCTCCTAACTGCAAAATTTTAGTACGATTGGAGTGAAATTGCGACCTGTACTCAACGAACAACATAAGATGGATAGCAGAACGGACGGACAGACAGACATAGTTAAATCGACTCAGTGATTCTGAGTCGATCGGTAAACTTTAAGGTGGGTCTAGCTGTGCTATTTCTAGGTGTTACGATAATCTGCCATGAAACAAACTTATAATATCCCGTACCACATTATGGAGTATCGTTTAAATACCACATTTAACATAACATTATGTTAATAACATAGCATCATCATAACAGTACACTGCTAAAACGGATATTCTATGTTTATTAGCTACACCTTTTTAAATTATGCATCGATTTTCTTCGGAATGGTCTCATTTTATTCATAACCTTTGATAAAATAATACTTTACGATAAAATAATAAAATATAATAACCCAGAATTTTTCGATGTTTTAAAGAGATTTTAATTAAAAAATTATTAAAATTGTCTAAAAAATGTAAGTTTTTGGCAATACCTTGTAAGATATCTTTCAAACCGCTGAGGGGATGAAGAAATTATATTAGAAGAAGATGAAGGCTACCTAATTTTGCATTATTTAAAGCTCTCCAAAACCAATTACGATAAATGGATCTTCAGTTATGCTAAAATATATGGTTGAAACACAATTTTTTAAGAGGTTTATTTATGCTTTCTGAAGTGTCTCGTTTATTTTGTTATTTGACGTGAAACATCCCTTCCCAAGCCACAAGAACAGTGGTTTACAGTATTTTTTTTTAAAAAATTACGGGAAATTATAAATAATTTCACTATGCAACAAAATTTTTGTCGAAGGGCTGCGCATAACATTTTCTGGTGTAATACGAAGTGCTAACGATGAAAAAAGTATTAAAAAAATGTATGGTAATTTTTTAAAAAATATTGCCAAAAAATCGTTTTTTCCTTATTCTGAAATTAGACCAGTTTTGGTAGAAAATTCAACAAAATTCGGTTTTTATACCCCGCCCGCCCTTCAGTGATCAGATGCTGTCAACCAAAAGTGTAACACATCGATGGAGTGACCGAAGAAACCCCAATAATATTTGGCGGAAATCCGTTTTGGGCCATTTAAAGGGTTGTCCGTCTGTCTGTTTGGTTGGTGCGCACGATAACTTTCGAAAGAATTAGCCGATTGACTTAAAATTTCGTATGTGTCCAAATTTTTTATATTCTAAAGTTTAAGGATGGAATATGTTGGTCCACTCCTTCGAGTACCTCCCCCACGAAGGATCAAAATTTAATGAAATATTTTTTATCCCATAACTTATATACTACTACCCAGAATATTTCACAATACCACACATAGTCTTGGTTTATTAATCGCTATCATCTCCAAAAAAAAGGGTGAAGTTGCCAAGCCCAATTTGGTACCTCCCATAGAAATTGACCATTTTGCAGAAAAAGCTTACGGCTTATAACTTGGATTTCTGCACATACAAACACTTGCAATTTTGTGGAGTATAACGCTCTTACAGTACCTACAGTCCCATAAAAAATGGGCGAAGTTACCACACCCCTTTTGGTACCTCCTATACAAATGGACCATTTTGCACAAAAAGTTAACTGATTGTGTACAGTGAAATGTGTTTATGGTACCCATAGAAAATAAAAAAAATGGGCGTTATTGCCACACCCCTTTTGGTACCTCCCAAACAAAATAAAAAATATTTTACAATATGGGTCATAATTTATACATTCAAATAGGCACCGTTTTCTTCTTTAGGATGATAGCTTCCAAAAAATGGAACAAAGATTTGTTTGCGATTTTTTTCTATTTTTTATGGTTTTTTTCGTTGAAGGCAAAAACGATGTTTTTGAAAAAATCGGTTTTTTTCTAATAGTTTTCACGACATTTACTTAACTTCAGTTTCTACATTAAAGTGATGTTTGCAGAATTTTTAGCCTTCAGAATTTCCTTTAATTTAAATGGTATCTCGGCTTTATCGAGCTTCTACTTCAATAAAAATGGTTTAAAATACTAAAAGTACCTTCCATGATAAATGGAAATATAGAAAACAATTTAAAAAAAACTTTACCATCACAAAAATTTTGTTTTGGTTTCATAAAAAAGTATGCCTCAATCTATACAAAAAAAAATGTAGGTCTCGGACACAAAAAACAATTTTTTTGTTGCATACTATTTTAGGCACACTTCCATGCAAATCTTATATGTTAGGGAATTAATAGAAGTTAAGAATATAACAAATTCGCGAAAATCGGAGAGTATTTAAAAAATTAAATTAAAATTTTAAAACCTAAAAATTGCACACCAACAAATTTTTAATAATTTTTTTCTGAAAAGTACGGGAAAATACTACCATTTAAAAAAAAAATTAAAATCGGACCATAACTGAAGAAGTTATGATCAAAACCCCGACAGACATATTTATATTTGAACTTTCTTAAATATCGATAACTTCTGAAAGAATTGTTGAAAAAATCTCGAAAAACTCAACGAAGCGTTTCTTCAGGTGTACTAAAAAATGTAAAAGAATAGGAAAACATTAAAACGACATTTTTTTTGAACTGGTCGTTTCGTCGTGGAATTTCCCATAAATAAAATTCGGCCCAGGCGAACTTACTACAGATCTAACTGGTTTTAATATTTTTCGAATTCAAAAAGCCAAAGCGATATTATTCACATCTCTTGGATGTCATAACTGTTGCTTGGTGCTATCTTTGCCATTTTGTGGCTTAGGCCTCTATGACCATCAACGCTGCAAATGTACCCTTGAAAAACAAAAACTTAGTTTAGAAATGTTCTTTTAATTACAACGAAAGTCTAGACAAACAGCAAATTGCTTTGACTTCCAAAACCAACAACAAGATAAATTGTTAAAAAAAACAATCCCTCGAAACAAACAACATTAAGTTTTGTTTATTTAAATAAACATTTAGCAAAGCAAAAATGCACCTGCACCGGCAGCTAAATAGGCATTAATTTCTTTCAAAAAGAAAAAAAACAACAACGTAAAGAAACTACAACTCTAAATTAAAACCAAAAAATGGGCGTTGTAACCTTAACTGCCGTTTGTTGAGGCCCAAAAGAATATCCTAGACAGGATTAAACGAACAAACCAAAAACAGGATATAAACAATTTTTGCTTTGCAGCCAAAGAACAAAATGCCATAACGAATTTCCGAAAGAAATTGGGTGTAGGCGTATTTTTGCACACAAAGAGTGATATAGAGAGAGGGGAGCTGCCGTAGACGGTCGTAGTCGTATGAACGAAATTGCAGCGAGAACAGTTAGCTGAAGACAGTGGTCAATAGTAACGCCTTTGCAAGGATATCGTCAAGACAATAACCTGAACTAATGATGCGTATCCATCCGACACGGCCTAATGCTTATTTTGCAAAATTGCCGATTTGTCAGGCTTGGCAGGTTGTTGTCCCTGCCGGAGAAAGGCCAAAGAATTCTCTTCGTCATAAGATGAAAGGAACATGTTAGATCCTTACCTGCCACAGAAAAACAACAGTAACTGATCTAACCTTTTGTACATATGAGGGTGGGACGTGGGGTTGTATGGATTGAAATGATTTTCATTTTAAATCCAGTGATTAATACACAAAAGTACGGTGGTTTACTTTGAAGATGAGTCGTTTTTAAATCCTCTGCATTTTTACTAACATAAAAAAACTATTTCAAAATGCATAGCACAGCACGTGATGTCCTGTTTTCGGCAGGCACTTTGTTCTCCGCCATTAGACTACGTCTAGTCTTCGGCGCAACACGAATTTAAAAATTTCAAATTTCAATATCTTTCTTGTGTAGGACTCTCCTACTTTAAAAAAAAAATCTAATCTTCATTTCTTTGCTGGAGTATTGTACACTTCCCAATTCATGGCGTTTAACATAAATTGTGTTTTTTTTCTCTAAACTAAAAAAGTATTTTTTTTCTTGCATCTAATTTTAGAAAGTATCACTTTTGCTTTCGAGTATTTGATACTTTTCGGGGTGTTGTTTTTTCTTAAGTGACAGGATGTGGTTTCTTATGTTTTTCTTTCTTATTTTGAGGGGAATTTCCTCTGAAAAAATATTGGTTACTCATGTTTTGCATATGTTTTAGATAAAATGACAAACAAATGTTTTTCATTGGTTTCGATGTTTGTTTTCCGAGATCAAACGGCAGTTATGTAAAGTACGATAAAGTGTTTTTCAATTTGTTCTATGGAAATGTAGATAATGAAGATCTTACAGCACTTGTTGAGGGTCCTTAGTTTGTCGGTAGGAAGAGAATTTCAATATTTAGAAGGAAATCATTGCCAAAATGCAGAATAAAAAGAAATAAGTTTCATGTTTTAATACATCAGTAATTCTTCGGAAATTTTCAAAATTATCATTTAATTTAGATTTTTTTTAATTCATTCAGAATTGAAGATTTGGAGAGGAAATATTAAGGTATTACAAACATGTATTTTTAAAACTGCAATCTCTTTAACCCTTGTGCTATCTTTGGGTCAAATTGACCGAGAACAACATTTTAAGACTAGTTATTTTAGGGGAAATCTTCTTCTTTAGAAATCCTTTAAAAATATAATGATATATTGAATTCGTGAAAAATAGAAACGGCTTTATTAAGTAAAATAAGGGTATATTTCGAAAGATAGCATAAGGGTTAAGCCACTTTAGGTAAGGTTTAAATTAAAGTGGCAGCCGGACTTCCCAGCCCATATAGACCAATTAAGGTCCCTACGTTTGCCGGAACTGAAATTTCGTTTATTGTGACAGAAAGTTATTTGGCGTAAACAATTGTTTGTCCTGACCAAAGAAATTTCAGTCATCGTGAGCGAGAATTGTAGTTGTCTAATATTTCGTTTCGCAGAAACGATTTTTTCTTTGCCTGTAGTGCTACCACGGGTCCAGTTTACTCTCATCGGAGCCAACCTATTTGTTAAACAAAGTTATCAATAATATGAAGAGCTGCACCGGCCAGAACTGTCAGAGCTCCTAGAAAGAACGACCTCAGTATATACGTCGTTTACTCAATGCGGGACAGAAACAAAGCAGGTGCTATAATGCTATCTACTTCCCCCACATAGACACAGCTTCTGGAGATGTCATTGGTTTCGATTCCCAACCTCCTGTCGTGTTCGCCGATCAGGCAGCTTGCCGTCAGAACTGACAGTTTTCACCGCTCTAGTGCGAGGAGATATTTTTACCTTCACAGATCATAGTGGTCTAGATTTCGGTACATCTCTCATTGGACTGCCGGACTGCCAGCTCACATAGACCAGTTTAGGTCCCTAGTATTACCACGAGTTGAAATGCCCCTCATCGAAACCAACCTGTTTGATATACAAAGTTCTCGATAGTACGAATATCGGTACCGGAAAGACCAGTTAGACTACCTAGAAAGGCCGACCCCAGTATGTCCAGGCGTTGTTTACATAAAGCTGGACAGTCGCATAGCAAGTGCTCAATGCTCTCCCAGTCATTGGTGTCAATCCCCAATCATCTGACGTGTTCTCCAATCCTCTCTAGTGCGAGAAGCTATGTTGACTTCCTCAGGTCATATCATGTAATGTCATCCCTTTCCCAGCGAAATCATCGGCTTTTGCATGAAAATGATCCGGAATTCCATCGAAAAATCATCTTGACTGATGAGGCCCATTTCCACCTCGGTGGCTACGCCAACAAGCAAAATTGTCGCATCTGGGGCTCGGAAAACCCAAGAGTACTGTTTGGTGCGGTTTATGGTCCGGCGGGGTCATTGGACCTTACTTTTTCGAAAATGAGGTTGGATCAACAGTTACGGTGAATGGATTGCGCTATCGAGAGATGATTAATGATTTTTTATGGTCGGAGGTATTGATCTGGTCAACGTTTACTTTCAACAAGACGGCGCTACGTCCCACACAAGCAACGAAACCATTGCTCTGTTACGGGAAAAGTTTCCGAACCGTGTTATCTCTCGAAGAGGTGATCACAATTGGCCACCGAGATCTTGTGATTTAACACCTTGCCACACCTTGCCGTTGGGGCCACGTGAAAGATAAGGTCTACGCCAACACCCATAGACATAGGGCAGCCACTTTGCGATTTGGTTATGGAAAATTTAATGAAAAGGATATGGTCCTGTAAGCGTGGTCGCGGTGGCCATTTGGCTGATGTTGTTTTTCATTATTAACGGCATACCTTCCTCTTTATGACATGGCATTTTTCTTTTAATTCCAAAATAACACCTCTTGTTGGAAAACCCTTTACTTAGGCAGACAATTCTCTGATCATTCAGTTGACTATTGATGGATCGCTTAGCAGTCGCCGTCCATCATACCACAATGCCGTAAAGTATTATTGGACAAAGTGCTGCTATGTATATCCCCATAGAGGCCCTAAGCTATCCTACATGAAATTTAAGGTTCTGCCCACACTTTGATAGACAGTTTAATCTTAACTTGCAACTTCTCTAGCCCCAATATCAATCAGCAATAGATGGAGAAGGTATTTAAGATACTGTGTAGCTGTACTACTTAGAGCTCCTCTGATGATGAACCTTCTTTAGCTGACTAGTGATGAATCGCTTATCATTCGCCTTCCACCACACCATAACACCGTACAGCAGTACTGTCCGAACTACTGCTAAATATGTCAAGTGTACGATTTTAGGAGATATCCCACGTGCGCCTACAGTTTTGCCTACGGGGATATAGGGTGACCTTGGCCTTCCTTACCATTTCCAATACATTAAGTCTAAAGGACAAGATCTAGGTCTAGGATTGTACCCAGAAAAACTAGTTCAGTGGAATCGTATAGTTCACACGTGGAACCTTATACTTCCTAGTAAAGAGAATCAATTCTCCCTTGTTTTGGTTATCGCCCAAACCACTATTTCTGGCTCATCGGGCCAATTTATTAAGAGCCACCTATGTAATATCTCTGAGGACATTGGGGAATTTTCCAGTTACTGTGATTGAAACGTCATCCGCATATGACATGACTTCTCAGCTACAACGTTGTAGATGCAACAGAATTCCATTTATCGCTACATTCCAAATTAGTAGAGACAGTAGATCTCCCTGTGGAGTTCCTCGGATTTAAAATCTCGTCAGAGTTGTGAGGCAAATAACTGGAGACCACAAAGTATCTCCGATTACCTACCTCTTGACCGGCAGCTGTTTAGTCTTTACTCCTGAAAAAAATCGGAAGACATGCATTCGTCGTCGAAAGCAGATGGTACCACCTTTCTGTGAGAGCCTGAGGCTCCAGAAATTATTGTCGAACATTGTTCCGCTCTTCCAGACGGCTAGGTGGAAGAGCGGAACATTGATACCTCGCAGTAGGGGCTACATCCCCGATGTTACACCTTCAGAACAATAGTCCCGAAACCGTCTTACCAGAATTGCAAACTCTTAACAACTCAAGAATATCAGCCGAGTCGCAAGGTTATTCAGTACCCAGGTGAGGTCTCTGGCGTGGCTTGGGATGTTGTTTTTTTCCACAACATCCAACTGGTCGCCTGGTCAGACCTCACCCACTCTACTCAGAGCAGTTTTATACAAGTCTCGTGATTTCTCATCAACGAAAGCCAAGAGTTTTACTCCCCCCGATGCCACCCTCCATCGTTGCAGATTGCGGTGTGTTTGGTCGCCTGGTCAGACCTCACCCACTCTACTCAGAGCAGTTTTATACAAGTCTCGTGATTTCTCATCAACGAAAGCCAAGAGTTTTACTCCCCCCGATGCCACCCTGCATCGTTGCAGATTGCGGTGTGTTTGGTATCTATCTAAGGGCTCTCTCTCATTGGGCCATATTGGCCAATTTCACATGTTTGTACTTATCTTAGGGATGATACCATCCATATCACTTCTGTCTAGAACGGCATCATTAGACTTTCCTTCGCCACTTCACTGAAGAGTTTAGTGAGTGTCCTGTTGATGGGATCGCCAAGGCCTCTAGCATTTTTCGAAGGTTGGGATTCAGCAGGTGATATGATTTGTTCTGGCTTTATTATCAGCCGTTAACACAGATAAAGTTGTGGGCCTATCAGTCCACTCAATGGCTTTAGAAGCTTCTCGGCAATAGAAGCACCTTCCAAATTCTTCAAAACACTAAGCGCTATGCGCTGATCGTTGTTTTGACGGTAGGCCTTGACGATCCCATGACGATCGACCTTGACGATCCCTTTTTACAGTACCACTTGTTGTAAGTACTAGGGGACTTTTTTCGGCAAGGTCGTCTTAGGTCAAGACCAACGGACGGACAATCGGACATCTGAAGAAACCATCTCCTTTGGAGTATGAAGGTTTCTCCTGGATGCGTTTGGATTCAGAGCCTAAAGACCGCGTTTGTTTTTATTCTTTACTTGTATCCATATAGTTCACACGATTGTAGGGGAAATATATGTCCACTACAGCATAGCCCCGGTACAGTAACACGTTCTTGGTGATAGCTATAACTTGCTGAGGCGGTCACCACAAGTATCATCAAGACTCCGTATAGATACAGTCGATTACCCCTGACTTCAAACCATACACCGACTGACACAAGGTCGCATTACACCCCGGTGTTAGGAGAGTTTGTTTAATGTATAATCACTACTGGAAGACCATTTGGCGTTACCAATTTTGATGAGCCAAATATTGCGACCTGTGCGTGCTTCGTTTGTCCAACGTTTACATGGACATCGGATGGGCGGACATAGTCTCGCTTCCGATTTTTTGGCGACACCAGACTGGTTTTGTTATCCCTGGAAAATGTAATTTTTGATTTCATGAATTCCAAGATTTCTAGAGGAGATATTAAGGTACTGTAATAAATTTTTACAAATTTTACTCCGTCTATCTGAAGTCAAAAATTACAATTGAATGTCAATTTTAGTGGCATTGCAGATGTTAAGATTGGAAGAGATTAAATAGGTCCTACACCTATCACTGGAACTGAAAATGCATTTTCGTTTTAAATGCATAGCTATGAGTTCTTCTACTACTAAATTATCTTCCACTTAATTTACGTCAGAAGTTATTTCCTGTAACTATTTCCAATACTGAAATGGACTTCTTAACATTTCCCATTTCCTGTTGTTATAACAATCTCTTAAGAATCATTTGAAAATAATGAAAATTGCAGCAGCAAATATTGTGAGTAAGAGTTCTACGTATACAAGTTACTGCACTGTTCAAGAGATACTCCAAATCACTTGGACACATATGGACATTTATTATCAATTTGGCGGAAATGCCTCACAAATTGTATACATCTGGACACTTTCCTTGTACTGTAAAAATAATAGGAATTATTTGAGAGGTACCATGTGTTACTATCCACTCGCTTCCAGTATTTTAGATTTGCTGTTTCTAAAATAAGTATGTGTTTTGTTTTTGCTATATTCTTTTGAGTATTTTGTCGTTTATAAATATTTTTTATATTTTTTTAAAAGCTGTGATTTTTTAAAAGTGAGCTATTGATGCATATTACCAGCTAAAGCAGTATTTTTCTTTCGAACATCTCAAGAACAGCATCATCTCATGAGAGAGTGAGAGCTTTATGTATCTATAAACTGAATTTAAGACTTGTGTTTTTTCCACTTCTGTGGATGAATATAGACTTTAGTTGTTTCTCTCGAACACTTCAAGATCAGCATCATATGATCCCATCAACAATTTGCGGATAATATGCTTGTCTCCCATGAGAGTGAGAGAGATTTATCTCTAAATCGATAATAAGTCTGATAAAACGTTGTTGAAACCGCCACTTTCTATTATTTGCGTAAATTTGTCATACTCGTAAATGTCTAAATTTCATTCAAAAAACCTACTGAGGAAAAAACAAAAGTCATTAAACTTCTGCAGACGAATGTAGACTTTAGTTTTTTGTCTTCTTTTTCGCTAATGGATAATACATATTTAGGGAACTTTCGGCTCATTTGGATAAATATAGTGGCGCCTCAGACAAAACAAACGCTGCTTTAACAACAGCCAAAAAGAGCATGTTAAAGCAAATTGTTGTAAAATGCAAAGCAAAACTAATGATAATGAATATTTAAGAGACATGGGGCAGAGCCAACAGAATTGCACGACATCAGGGCGAAAATGATGATGATGAACCCGAAAAAACATCGGTAACAACCGTCAGCCTCAGCAACAATTGCTTAACAATTTCAGTTAACTGAAAACTGAAGAGCATTAACTCAACAACAACAACAACGCCACCACCACCACCACTCTAGCAAAGACAACAACCACAATTGAAATGACAACAAATTAGTCGCGTGTTTGCCACATGATGACGACAATGATAATGAATATGTCGAGGCATATATACGAGTATACTCTGATGCACTATGCAAGTTGTACTTATAGTTCAGTTCCACCAAGCATGCATCACCTGAACTTGCGCAGCAGTCAATCAACACACAGTAGGGGACAATAATAAATAATATGGCTCCAATTAAAATAGGAAATTGGATCTTCTACAACATTCAGGGCGGAGCTGCATGGTCTCAATTTCAGCCACATCGGCTATAAACATATTTAAAATAAAGCTACATTTTTGGTGAACCCACGAACTTTTTTGTAGCATTTACAATCTTTATCCATGGTTTATGTTGCCCAGTATCTAAAAAATATACAGTGTGCCAAACACTCAGCAATTACTTTGTAATCTCTGAACGCCACATCTACTAAACCAGAAGTAGAATAAGATGGTTATACAAACCACAAATTCCAATTCCAATTTCGGAAAACTTCAAATCAAAAGCCTCACATTTCATTCCTGTAGGCAGAATTGCTGAAAAGACTTATAAATATGGTTAACGAAATTCATATGATCAAGTCTGGAGAACATAAGATCACGTAGTTAGATACGAAAACCGTCGATCAATGTAAAAGGAGGAACATAGGGAAGCTACAGAGCTAAAACAAGATGGAAGGTACATTACCATGCTGATGCTAAAAACTCTGGACACTCCAGGAGAACATTATGTAACAACTGTATTCAAAGTATCGATCACTCTCTTTTATGTTCCGAGGTATGGACAGATTGCGGGGTAGTTTTTGGCTGGCGGAAGATAGCAGGTCAGAGGATTGATGTCATGTTGTCTCTCGTTGTCACGAGCGTTTATCAGGTATTAATCGTTATTACGCCACAAATACGGTCAACAATGCTATTCCCTTCAGAAAAATTGTTTAAACAACCCCCACCATCGTGAATTATAAATACGATTGAGACCATGTAGACTATTGTGATACTAGAGGGGACTAATACGATTTTCCTAGATACTCCCGATAAACCAATTTGATTGCTTTAAGAAGTACAAGAGTTGGCGGAAATTAACATCTGCCAACTCCAGAAAGAAATGTGACCCTGGGATAGCCTGTAGCATTCTAGGTAGAGCGGAATACAGATACAGAAGGTGTTCTATTTATTCTTCATCCTGTTCGTCAACGCAACTCCTGCAAAAGTCATTTCTCAAGACTTACAGTTTCTCTGCGTGCCGTCCAATCAGCAGTGACCCTAAAAACGAACACTACAAATGAGACGTCCTGTTTCAAGATTAGACTAAGTAGACTTATAGATCTGGTCACTGAAATACATAGGATCAAGTCTGGAGATCATAAGATCACGCAGTTTGATAGGAAATTGTCAATGAAGGTAAAAGAAGGAACATAGGGAAGCTACAGGGGTAAAATAGCACCAAGAGGAAGGTACATTAACCGACGTTCAAATCGTGCGAGGTTGCCAAAGTCATTCCTTTGGCAGGTAATCCAAGGAACTTAAGCATCCTGCTGATGCAAAAATTCTGTACACTTCAGGAGAACATTATGTAACAACATTTCTCAAATCACTCTCTTTTAAATGTTCCGAGATATGAACAGTTTGCAGGATATGTGCCCTACTAAAGCTGCCGGAAGGTCTCATGTAAGAGCAATTGATATCAAATTGTCTCCCATTGTCACGACACTTGATCAGGCATTAATCATCATTACCCCACATATATGTTATGGCAGGTTCACTATGGTCAAGGACTTTATTGGTGTCTACCGACCTGTTAAAGACGTTTGCTACGGTCAAAAATGGCATTCTCCTCAGAGAGAGCGTGAAAACAAGCCCCCACCACCATGAATTATAAATATTGCTAAGATTCCATACCGCTAGCAAATGTTAGGTTACAGTTGCAGCTTATTTGTCGGATTCACTTAGGTTTAGCCTGCAGCATTGTAAATAGAGCTGAAAACAGATTCTGTATCTACGATTTCTAGCACCTGCAACAAGTGAAACGTCCTGTCTCAATATTAGGCTAAGAAGACTTATAGACGTTCAAATAGAGCGAGGTTGTCAAAGTCATTTCTTTGACATTTGTGTAAGAGATACCATAAATGGCGTCCCAATAACGGTCACTTTTCTCTGGACTCTAGGTACTATAAAAGCATTACACTGTACAAAATTTATAGTATTTATATGCACTGGTATTAAAGTTGTAATCTGTTAAATGTTGATGTAAAATGGTCCATTTGTGTGGGTGTACCAAAAGGGGCGTGCCAATAACAGCCACTTTTCTCTAGACTCTAGGTACTATAAAAGCATTACACTATACAAAATTTCAGGTATTTGTATGCACAGTTATTAAAGTTATAAGCTGGTAACTTTTGGTACAAAATGGTCCGTTTGTGTGGGATGCATCAGAAGGGGCGTGGCAATAATGCCCATTTTTCACTGTATTGTAGGTACTATTAAACCATTCTACTGTACAAAATTTCCAGTCTTTGTATGCACTCGTAATAAAGATATATGCTTTTAACTGTTGGTTCAAAATTGTCCATTTGCGGTACAAAAGGGGCGTGGCAACTTCGCCCATTTTTCTCGAGGTAATATTGACTAATAAACTAATACTATGTGTAGAATTTCAGGAGATTCAAATAAGTACAGGGTCTCCCATATTCGACGGACCCATCTGGCAACGCCATAACTTTTGACAGAGATGTCAGATCGCTTAATGACATACCGCGTTTGAAGCGTCAGTCCAAGCAGATTTTTACCATGGAACAATACACGCCACGCGAAATAGTTGAAATTTACATTCAACAGAAGAAGTCAAGTCAACGTGCTTTTAAAATATTAAAAAATGTGAGAAGTGCGCCTTCTAAGAACACCATTAAGCGTTTATACGAAAAATTTTCGACTGGTGAGGCTCTTTCTAATCCGAAGAGGCCAAATAAAAGTCGACCAAGGCGATCGGCCGAGAATATCGCTGCCGTACGAGCCAGTGTTGAGAGGTCCCCAAGAACATCCCAAAAACGCCGTTCTCAGCAGTTGGGCATGGCTCGGTCCACTTTACAACGGATTATTCGCGTTGATTTGCATTTGTTCCCGTACAAAATTCAATTGACGCAAAGATTGTTGCCTGCGGACAAGCCTCGTCGATTGGAATGGGCCCAAAAAAAACATGGGTCCGTCGAATATGGGCAACCCTGTAGTATAGAAGTTATTAAATAATCAATATTTCACTTAATATTAAACCTTTGTGGGGGAGGTACTAGAAGGAGTAGGCCAATATGGCCCATCTTCGAACTTAGCCGGAGATAGAAGAAAATATGACCACATACCAAATTTAAAGTCAATCGGTTACTGCTTTCGAGAGCTATCGTGCGCACCAGCCAGCAGACAGACGGACATTGCTCATTCGACTTCGAAAATGACCCAAAACGTATATCCGGCGAACACACTTAGGGTCTTAGGTAGGGTGATCAAAAGACCGGTTATTTTGAAAATACGGTTTTCGGTTTCTTCGAAAATTAAGTTAACTCTAAACCCGGTTTTCGGTTAAACCGAAAATAAAAAACCGGTGAACCTGTTGTTTTCGGGTTTTCTTTTTTAATAAAAATGCATAAATAATCTCAACATTTTGTTAGATGGCGTAAAATAAGCGTAGTGCAAATTCTATATGTAACCATATTCCAATTAAATTAAGATTTATTTGAACACTTTCATTTCATTTTAAACACTTCATATGTTTATTTATAATAGGTAATTGTTCCAATTTCATTTATGATATAATATTACAATCTCTGCAATATTTTTAACATTTATGTTCAATTTTTAAAGAGATTTCTTTCAAAAAATTGATTATGATTTTTATAAAACTTGACTAATAGTGAAGATCGGCAAAATCTTAGCCTTTACATTATATAAATGGCAAACCGAGATTTAGAGATTAAAACTTGTCGAAATGTGAAACTGAACATATGTATTTTTATTATACCCTACACCACACTGTGGTACAGGGTATTATAAGTTTGTTTCACGGCAGATGTTTGTAACACCTGAAAGTATACCGATCGACTCAGAATCACTAGCTGAGTCGATTTAACCATGTCCGTCCGTCCGTCTGTCCATGTAAAGTTGTTCGTCGACTACAGGTCGCAATTTCACTCCGATCGTTCTGAAATTTTGCAGTTTAGAGTATTTCGCAGCTATTAAGATCGCTATTGAATTTGTATGAAGCTGTATTTTACATCCAATCATTTTGAAATTTAGAATGGTAGAGTTTCTTGATCCATGAACCAACATTGCCGAATTTGAAGAAAATCGGTTAAGATTTAGCTATAGCTCCTATATATATGTTACGTCCGATTTGGCCCTTTAGTCCAATAAAAGCTGTATTTTACATCCAATCGTTTTGAAATTTAGAATGGTAGAGTTTCTTGATCCATGAACCAACACTACCGAATTTGAAGAAAATCGGTTAAGATTTAGCTATAGCTCTCATATATATGTTTCGTCCGATTTGGTCCTTTAGTCCTATAAAAGCTGTATTTTACATCCAATCGTTTTGAAATTTAGAATGGTAGAGTTTCTTGATCCATGAACCAACATTGCCGAATTTGAAGAAAATCGGTTTAGATTTAGCTATAGCTCCCATATATATGTTTCGTCCGATTTGGCCCTTTAGTCCTATAAAAGCTGTATTTTACATCCAATCGTTTTGAAATTTAGAATGGTAGAGTTTCTTGATCCATGAACCAACATTGCCGAATTTGAAGAAAATCGGTTAAGATTTAGCTATAGCTCCTATATATATGTTTCGTCCGATTTGGCCCTTTAATTCTATAGAAGCTATATTTTACATCCAATCGTTTTGAAATTTAGAATGGTAGAGTTTCTTGATCCATGAACAAACATTGCCGAATTTGAAGAAACTCGGTTAAGATTTAGCCATAGCTCCCATATATATGTTTCATCCGATTTGGCTCTTTAGATCCAATCGTTTTTATACCCTACAGGGTATTATTTAAATATAAAATGTCCCAAAAATAAATGTATGTAAACAATTTATACATGAATTACAAAATTTATATATCAGAGTTATTCAATATTACGAGAGTGGTGTAGGGTATTATATAGTCGGCCCCGCCCGACTTTAGCCTTTCCTTACTGGTTTATACCTACATTTCAATTAGAAAGGATTGTTAATTAATTTCTATACCGCAATAAGACCCTTGATAAAATATGCAAACGAAGTCATTAGAGAAGTTAGCAATTTAAACAGTATAAATATATATAAAACTGCATTTTGAAATCGATGGATATGCACAAATGATGTCAACGGTTTTTTTATTGATGTTTTCAAAATTTTAGGTAGGTTCCTGTTTCAAAAATAAAATTTTCTTTATCGTTTTATAATGGTTTCAAAAAACCGAAATGTCGAATAAACCGAGTTGAAAAAAACCGACGGTTCGAGTTATTCGAAAAAGCAGAAAAACCGGAAACCGATAGGCGGTTTTTAAAGAGAAACCGATTAACCGGTTAACCGGTGCGGTTTTTGATTACCCTAGTCTTAGGTCACTCCTTCGATGTGTTACATTTAGGTTCGTAGCAAGGTGAGGGGTTAAAAATATGGCAGTGGAAGCATCTCGGAAAAAAAGTTGAATTGCGGTGTCCATCATAACTCGATGATGGATCATCTGAAATCAAAAAACTCTGTGAGGCTTTATCGAAATTTCAATTTTTAAATTTTTGGGAACACTTCGAAGTGACAAACGCTATTTTTGCAAAAAAAAAATAAATCGTCTAATTTGTTATTGTAAAATAAAGATGTTAACAAATTAAAAAAACCTTTGAAAAAATTGGCCGGAGATAACATCAGCCAACTCCCAAAGAAATGTGAGCTTGGTGCAGAATGTGACTGGCACAGAATGTGTTCTAATTGATTCTCCTATTGGATCCTGCAAAAGACATTTCCCATGATATTGAGTCTATCTGCATATCGTCTAGTAAGCTGTGACCCACAAGACAGACTCGATAAATGAAACATTCCGCTTAGATGACGAAAGCAGGGAGTTGGTGAGTTTCAAACATAGGCAGGGCAAAATCAGCTTGGAATGTAAAGGATGTTTAAATTGTAAGGGCCGATGTTGAATGTGAACCACACCTAAACGTTAATTTTTTTTTTGCATTTCATTTGACATTTCTCAATTTCAGACAACTCAATTTGAACCATGGAAAGATACACAATCGAACAACGCGTTAAAGTTTTTTAGGCCTTTTACGAAAATGGCCGTTTAAATCAAAATGCATTTCGTGCACTTCGTGATGTTTTTGATCAGCATAATCGACCAAATGTGTCCACAATCGGGAGAATTGTGCGCAAATTTTGGCAAACCGGGACTGTTGGAGACGTGAAAACACCTGTGCATGCTCGCCCAGTTCGTTTGGTGCGGCTTATGGGCTGGCGACGTCGTCGGGTCATACTTCTTCGAAATGAGGCCGGTCAGGCAGTTACTGTGAATGGTGTTCGCTATCGTGAGATGATAACGAACTTTTTATGGCCCGAATTGGAAGATATGGATGTGGACAATATGTGGTTTCAACAGGACGGTGCCACTTGCCACACCGCTAACGAAACAATGGCACTTTTGCGCAACAAATTCAAAGGCCGTGTTATCTCACGTCGTGGCGATGTCAATTGGCCGCCATGATCATGTGGTTTGATACCGTTGGACTTCTTTCTTTTGGGCTATTTAAAAGAAAAGGTGTACGTCCATAAGCCAGCAACAATCCAAGAGCTAAAGGATGAGATAATTCGGCACATTGACGGCATATAACTTCAATTATGCCTCAGCATCATCGAAAATTTGGACCATCGGATGGAGGTGCGCCGAGGTCGCGGCTGCCATTTGGCCGATATTTTGTCCCATACATAATTGAACCATACCAATATTATCATAATAAAAAAAATGACAATAATTTCCTAAATAATTAGTCTTTTTTCAAAATCAACATCGGCCCTTAAAATTTAACCACCCTTTACACAGTTCCAGACTGGCGATTATCTGTCGTTTGATGCCAAAAGGTGATCTATAGTTCTCTAGAAGAGCTTACATTTTAGAGCTAGAGCCATGCCCACATCTATAATCCCGGAAGCCTGTAAGGTAGTTCTTAACATCAAAAGCTCATCTAACTTACAGTTCTCAGGAATGTCCATGTGGCCCGGTGCTCATATCCGGTGGGTTTTAAACTGTAAAGGTCAAGCATCTGAGACATTAATCATCATTACAACTATGTCATGAATATGCAATTCTCTTCAGATACATCGCGAAAACAAGTATCCCGGGCTGATTTAAATATTTAAAGAGTTGGCTAGAGAGAGAGAGAGAGAGCGGCGCAGACACAGAAAGTGATCTATTGATTCTGCCTCCTCTTCGTTACAATAAGGGTACTTTATATATCTCAAGAAGAACTTGTCTGTTGCTAGAGTAATACCCACATACATATTCACTGGAGCATGTAAGGGAGTTCCTATCCTCAAAAGATAATCTATAATACATCCCGCTATCCCGTTAAGTGATCTGCGGGGCTGTTCTTGAATGCAGATATGCAAGATTCAGAGATTGGAGAATATATTTAATCCAAGCCTTTGCCAGAACATTGTATCATGTATGTTTTCATCCTAATAGGTATAAAATGTGATCTCTTTCGTCAACCCAAAGAGGTGGAGCTTATGGAAGAAACATAAGGAAGGTACAACTTCAGGAAGGTCCATTACTTTCCAACCAAAGACGAAACGCACAGTTTCACATTGATCAAGGTTGCAAATGTCAGTGTAATTGCCAAATCATCTAAGGAACTTGAGCCGGATGGCATTTCCATGCTAATGCTAATAAATCGAGACGCTCCAAAAGTACATTCCGTGGAATGAGAAGTTTGATATCTTCAGAGAGATTGATATCTTCAAATATCCGTGACCCTTCACCAGCCACAGTCAACATTACACAAATATGTCATGGCATCGATCAGGTCCACCCACGAACGATACACTTGTCATTGGCTCTGTTAAAGTCTTTAGATACTGTTCGATTCTATTCGGGTTAATTTTGTTACCTACAAATAAAACAATTTGATTGCTTCTATTGTCTCAGAAGCAAGCTACAATGTTGACAGAACGCCGTTTCAGAACCAAAATTCGTTGCGTCCACAACCGGAACACAAAACGAGGAAACGAGATTCAGCAATACTCTGTGGAGGAAGCTACAATGTTGGCAGAACGCAGCCTCAGAACCATAATGAGTTGCGGCCACAACCGGAACACCTAAACGCGGTAACAAAATTCATTATGTTTAAAGAACAGTGATCGCTACTGACGAAGAAATTCCTCCTGGAATGTCTTCGGAGGGACATCTGACTTCCCCCACGGTAAAGGCATGCTAAGACGAATCAGCTATTGTGAGAAGATGTGATTGAATAATATCCATACGAACCCTTGATCGCACCTCATACTCGGCCGCAATGAACGATTTCAGTTACGGTTAATGGATAAAATCCTCCTACCATGCCAATACTCGCAACGGTTTTAGAGGCCTCCATCACCTGAAGATAGCCGATTATCAGGTGGAACACACGTTATGGTTCATCCTCGGTGGATGGTGTAGCTGAACTTCTACTGGCGAAAAGTAACTGATATCGACAAACAATTGATCGCTGCTGTTCTATAGTCCAGGAAATTCAGCGATACGACATCCCCCCAATTTAAGGGCTTGTCAAGAAAAATGGTCTATTGTTTGAAGATGGCGAGTGAATAATATCCATACGAGCCTTGGTCACATATATACTTCGCTGCCTTTGCAAAACGACAATCCTAACAAGTTATAATTAGTAGTATACCTACCACTATATGAAGATAAAGACATATACAAACGAGATCGCCACCCAATTCCAGAGCGTTTATCAGCCGAACCCGGTGCAACAAAAGCAGCATAGCACATATCGCACCTGTTGCACAAACGGGTAACAACTCAAAGTGAAAAACATTTCAGTAGATGCCATAAACAGCTTCCGTTAATATTATTAACATTTAAAAAAATATGTCCAAAAATATTGAAAATATCTTCTTAATTGTATTTTCTTGCAATTAATATTTACGGGAATATTTTTTGGGCTCTAGTGAAATTTTTTTCATTTTCAGTTGTTACCCTTTTGTGGAACAGGTGCGATATGTGTAAATCACTGACGGAACTTTCTCTGTAGATTTGCACTTTCGTCTTAGGTTGTTTTTGATATCCTTCGAGTACAAGCACCATCACTGATTTGGCAATATCTATGGTATTGATGATAGGATTTCCTTCGAAGGGTACCTTTTTATCTTCGTATTGGAATAAAACATTAGGCGAAGCCATCTCACAATTTGCAACATTCTCCCACTGTGCAGCAATAGACAACAACATTCATGGCGGCTCAGTGATGTGCTGACGCTTGTTGGTAAAGTACCAGCAGTATTTGCAGTATTTTTGCTGATCGTCAAAGAAAAGCGACCAAATGTGAGGTGACTCTTCGAAGAAAATCAACAATTTTCTTTGATGAAAAACATAAAAGAGACAGAAAATTGCCGGGAAAATTGTGGTGTCCAAATTCATTTGCTAATCATGGTAATTATGCGAATTTAAGCTTGAGCTTCAATCAACAAACGCCAACAACAACAACAACTCAAACAAGCTTCAGATTCATCATAGTCCAACCCCTTCCTCCTCCTCCTAGGAGGGCCACAACAAACAACATTATCGTTGCGATGCCAACTAAATGACAATGATAATGACGATGATTAAAACTGCAGTTGCAACAACAGAATGCCCTTTACAAGACGACAACTACAACAACATTTCAAAGTGTTGGTTTTGCTTAGCTCTGCGAAAAAGTCGTTTGGTTTAACGGACCTGACTTACGTGAAGGGAGGAGGTGAAGGGCTTCTGGAAAAAAAACTGATGATCATGCTTCCCTTAGCGTATCATGTTAAGGTGTTTCTGAACTTTTTTCTAGTGTTTTAGCTTTGTTTTCTTTGAGTGTAAGACACTGGTTGACGATGACGGAAGGACGGACCGACATATGGATGGACTTTAGGCTGAGCAACAGTGGTGTGTATGGCACACACGTACTGCAGCGGAACAGTGTGCTGCCGACTGATTATTTTGACTTTAATAATTTGTGTGCAATGCTCAAAAGGAGATGAGGTAGGCGTACCGATAGGATCAGAACTGATATATTATTTATGTTGGATATGTCTGTAAATATAAGCCCTAGATATATATCCTTATACGTAGTGTTTTAAGATTTTACATTTAAACGGGCCTACATTATTCTGCAATGTACACAATTCCTGTCGGAAGCCAATCAACTGTTATTCGCCCAATGGTGCTATTACAGTAGAATAAGTTTAAAAGTCACTAGAAGCATATACACATATATCTAATTGTTCCTGGAATTTTTATGGGTGGGGTTAGCCCTGCAACCAAGAATCTTAACGTCAGCCTATCAGATATCAAAAAACATAGTTATTCCAAACTTTATTAGATCGATGTATCTAAGCCATTCTGCTACCTGCCCAATAACCAACATTTGTTGGTTATTAGGTTATCACAGTACCTGTCCGCTACCAAAGGCGAATCATATCATCTGATTTCTCATCTATCCCTCATAACATGGGTTTGAGAGTCCGTATAACTTCCGACACTTTCGGAGCATTTAATGTTCGATGACGACCAATAAGGATTGCGAAAGGCAAGCATAGAGAAAGCTCGAAGTGAAATTTATGGCCACAATTAGATCAGAATGATGAATAAGTGGACTATAACACAGTCCATCATTTTGTTCTGCACCGCAATGCCAAACAGAAGCATTCCAAGGCCAAAAGTCCAGTTATGGTATGATGGAAAAGTCACAAAGATAAGTTCTGTCTTCAGTCCTCATTATCAGTCATATCAGCCTTCTTGCTACTCTGGAGGCATATTCTCTCTATATTAACATCGATATGTGTCAGAATCATACAATATTTAACCACCATATCATCCTTTATGTAGGACCTGATGACAGCAAACAAATCCACAGTTATCCTTTTCACTTGATCGACCAAAGAAGTAAGAAATAAACTTAACAATGAGAACAACTGCAATTGTTCAAGATTCCTTCACTACCAAAGTACACCACTCACATCCAACAAAGGACACTAGTCTTTGATCTATATTCCTGAGATAACTGATAACGTACCCTAGCGCGGTCAGCAACTCGGAAGCCCATCTTGCTGTTGTATGGAGGGTCTGTTTTAGGATATCTCTCAAAGTACTCGAAAACTTCTAATAGCTAATGCCCTGTCATCTGCATTTATAATAACCTTAACACCCGCATTCTCCAGAGAAAGCCGAATACATTTCATGGACAGTTTCCGTAGCATAAAAGACAAAACGCCTCATGAAGACATTCCTCCGGTGACAAATCTGTGGAAGTCTGTTGATCATAAAATAGCTGAAATGCCAGAGCCGTAGCTACTGCGGCTATCTATGCCTAATAAAACTACCATTGTATATTTCTATAACTTCGAACCATCGGGTAGCTACTGTGGTTTTCTGGCTCTGGTACTAGGATGAAAAAGGTCCCACATGTTGACCCGCCTCGGATAAATGGAACACATCTAGCCTTCACTGAAAGTGCAAAATTTCTAGGAATTATTCTAGATAGTAAAATCAAACTTAACGTACTGGAACGTGTAAGGCCAATGTTACCATATATTCCTGCAGGAAGGCTGTAGGGTCACGGTGGGGCCTCTTCCCTAAAATCGTCTACTGGATATATGTATATAGCAGTAGTCCGTCCAATACTGTTGTACGGCATTGTGGTGTGGTGGACGGCAACTGATAAACTTTCCATCACCAATCTTCTATCAAAGGATCAGACAACTTCCTGCCTATGAATAAGCGGAGTTTTACGGACTACAGCAACTGGTCTCAACAGGTCCCACGTCGCAAGTAGCGCGGCATTAAGACTAAACTGCCTATCAATGTGTAGATACAAGAACTACGGCCTACGGTGTACACCTTCGAGAGGAACTACATAGCAGAATACCAGAATGTGAAGAAATCAAGAACTGACATTGTCATTTACTCAGACAGCCAAGCTGTCATCAAGTATATGGAGACCAAATCCGTAAACTCACAAACAGCACTCGACTGATGGCTCTTTCGTCTTGCCTAAGCCAAAGCTTGCATGTGGATAGCGGCAAACCAATATATGCAAATACATCGTGAATTTGTAATGTTGTCCATTTCCTAGCAAGTTCAACGGCTTTGCAGTTCCCTGGGATATCCCTATGCCGATGAACTTGCTAGTAAAGGGACAACATTACAAATTCTCGAAGTATTTGCATATATTGGTTCGCGCTTTGGCTTAGGCAAGAGGCAGTCTAACGAAAGATGGACAAAAATCAGCACCTGTAGGGTAGCTAGACAAATCTGTCCAAGATATGACCTGAGAAGTCAAAATATCTCCTTGCACTAGAGAGGAAACGGCTGCCTACTCCAATGACTTCTGCAGAAGCTGTGGGCATGAGGAAGAAGTGGGGAGCATTGAACACTTGCTGTAACCTAATGTGCATAGACAATAACCTAAACACCCGTCTTCTCCGGAGAAAGTGTTCTGATTTCAAGGACATATTCAATACTAGAGGAAAGTGGCATAGATGGAGATGGGAATACGTTGTTGAAAGTTACATATATGTCTATGAAAGCTACCATTGTATATTTCTAGAACTTGGAATCAAGCAGACTGCAGTTGGTACCTTATACGAGTACATCGTACTGTAAATACCAATACTCGAATGAAGGACTGTTGTGGGATGGCTCTCAGAGTAATTGAGAGTAATTCCGTACCAGAAGAGATTAAAATGCATGAAGGTGGATTTACGTTGTTGAAGACTTCATATATGTCTAAAAAGCATCCCTTGTATATTCCCATAAGCTAGGACCTTGGAATTTTTAATGTGGTAATGCTGGAAAATTACGCTGACTGATGTCATGGCATTGTCGCTTATGGTCTTATCAAAGGAGTGTAATGCAGAACTTTGTCGCAGAACATGTCGTCAATGTATTGTGGTGCCAAAAAAACTGACAAGATCTTCTAGGAATTGGTCGTGAATGAAATTTTCACTTATTCAGTAGATGTGAGTTTAGGTTAGGTTAAAGGACGCGTAGTACACTACCAATTGGCGTGCACTACTCCACTCGGAGACCTAAAGGTCCATCCATTGTGTTGGTCCTGTAAAGAATTAAATATTTGGAGAAAGCAGCAGAAAAAATTGTAGATTGAACAATGAGACGGAATGGAGGGGACCCCAATAATAAATGAGAAGAGCGAAAAAAAGAAATGTTGAATTAAAAGAGGAGAGGGTAGAGAAGTTCCTGCAGTAGACAATGCAGATGGATGAACGGTTGTCATCCCCAGCCACTTCAGGCAACTAATATAATTAAGGATGCTGACGTTGTTTTGCGATGACAGAGCTTCGAGATCTTCGATCGTAAAGTCACCTAGGTAGCAGTGTCTTCTTCTAGAAAGAAAAGGACATTGGCAAAGAAGGTGCTCGATCGTTTCAAGTTCCTCTTGGTCCGTACAGAGACGACACACGATGGGAAAATATAATGAAATATGCGCGCATAGGACTTTGAAAGCAACTACCAAAAATCAGTTTTTTGGGAATGCTGTTTTATTGTGGATAACATTTAATGAAAATACCTTTAAATTTTATGAAAATATGTCCAGGCGATTTCGAGTTATGACCATTCAAAGTTTGTCTTTTTTACTAATAAATGCAAATAACATTGCGATGATAAAATGTATAACTACAATGCTTGTAGAATTCGCGTTTGTTGCTGAAATTCGACCGGACTTTGTAACATATAACAAGGTTATATTCATCTTAATTTTTGTGTATAAGATGTATTTCTAACGTCTTTAAATGAAGAGATATTTCGAAGTAAAAAAACAGTTTTTTTTAAAAAATTATCCATAGTAAATAGAATACAATTTTTTTGGATCACGTGCACGGGGCAAAATCGCATTTTTTGATTTGTTTGAATCGAAAGAAAATATACTTGGAACACAAATTTTTAATTATTATATATTTTCGAGCAAATAAATTTTATTTGAAAATCAATAAAATGTATTTAGAACGCATATGTTAATATATTAGAATAAAATATATTTGCGGACTAATTTTCTCAAATAAAATATGTTTTTAAATACAAATAAAATTATTGTTTATGAATATTTCAAATATATTTTATTTAAAAAAAAGATTTTCAAAACTTTGCTGAATTTTTCGAACTTTAGTTTTAATTTTTTCCATGTTTTCGAATTACGCTTTCCTATTAAAAATGTCATACTTAGCATTAACTTCTATTTGAAATCACTTATTTTTATTTTCTAACTATTCCCAATCATTATTTTCAATTATAAAGAAATTTTACTAACATTAAAAATTTCTAAAAATTACCATTCAATTGCTGAAAACTTAAAACAATTAAAGAATAGATATATATTCACGCAAATATATCTTTGTTTGGGAAATAACATATGCAAATAAAAAATATAAGGATGTAAACATAGTTCTGTCTAGAACAACATCCTCCCAAACATATATTATTTGTATGTGTTAAATGTTATATATTTGGAGTGCACCCTAAAAATATATATGTTTCAAGCAGAATATGTTTGGGACAATATACTACAGAGGCGATTTTTTTTCAGCGTGTGGGATCACTACCATATGACATAGAGAAGGTAGGTGACTTAGTTATGAATCCAACTGTACCTAGTTTATCTGCGACTTTTTGCGATTATGGCAGATTTTTGTAATTTACATATGTGCTTTTTTACTTTAAATATGGAAAATATGTGTGGGAGCTACATCTATCTATAAACCGACTTTCCCGAAACACATAGACCGATTTTCTTGGTCCCAAAAAATAACTTTTTGCGAAATTTCGGCAAAATCGGGTAATAAATACGTCCGATACAAGTCCGGCTGCAAGTTTGTAGTGTCCTACAATCAAAAATAGCGATCTTATTAATATTATTAAGATTATATGTGTCATTTTTATAGTTTACTTCTTCTACAAAAACCATGGAAATATAGTTAAACTCTTCTGCAGTTAATGTATATTAGGGTGGACCGATTATTTTTTGTTTTTAATTTAACTTTTCTTGTATTAACAGTTGACGACCCATTGTATAAGTCCATTATTGGAAAACTTCAGCTTTCAAAAATATTGCAGATTACGATTTTATCTTATTTAAGTTGTTTTGGTTTTAATTTCAAAAACATTGCCCGGTTTTGTAGACTTTTAAAGCAATTTTGACTAAAATATTTTTCAACTTTAATGGGGTATATATTTAAAACGCAGCAACACACAATCAAGTAACCCAAATAGATTTTGAACTAAATTTTTAAAATTTAATATCAAGATCACCGAAGTTGGTACGATCTTATGGTTTTTACATTAGTTTCCACAATGTCGCTTTTGTAATCCCACCGTGCGCTACACGGTAACAGCAAAATAAAATCTGGCTGCACCAATTTCTTCTCCAAAGAATTCTCTTGAAGGTGGTCCAAACCGTAAGACTCTATCTCTAAGGGTATAGTCATGAGATAGACAATACTGTTATGCGCGCGTATTTACCACATTTTCCCGTTGTGCGACAGTAGTCTTCTGTGTCCCGTTGCCACTTTGATGTAAACGCTCTAACATTACAGTGGCCTGTGAAAACGCCCACTAACAGGCGTAAATCCCTCTTTGTGAGGTTCAGCAAGTCCCTTGTTCTGGTTTGTGACCTAAAGGGCCTGAGAGACCTAGTGATTTTACAGTCCGGTCTGGCTAACCAATTCTGTTTAACTTGATCCCTGTAGAAGCGTTCTATTTCGCCGCAGAATTCACACATTGGTGGATACAGTGATGACACCGCACTAGTGGTTTCCATCGCTGACCCATTCCGTGCGAGCTCATCAGCCTTCTCGTTTCCGTTGATGTCACAGTGTCCTGGGACCCAGCAGAGTTTGACGTTAACTGTTAATTTTTGCATTTCTAATATGCAATCATTTACTAACTTGGATTTAATGACGTTGGAGTTAAATGCCTTCAGAGCAGCTTGACTATCAACATAGATAGTTATGTTTTCACCCTGCCTGGAAAAACCATCGTTGATTAAACGCAAGGTAACCAGGATGGCAAAAACCTCCGTCTGAAAGACACTGCAGGCGTCTGGCAATTTGTAAGATCTGCTAGTGCTACACGCAAAGAAAAAATTCGTTTCTGTGAAACGAAATATTAGACAACTACATTTCTCGTTTACGACGACTGAAATTTTGTTTGGTCAGAACAAAACATTGCTTACGCGAAATAAGTTTCTGTCACAACAATACGAAGTTTAAGTTCCGACAAACGAGAATTGTAGTTGTCTAATATTTCGTTTCGCAGAAACGAATTTTTTCTTTGCGTGTAAGAGATTCACTAAAGATGCCAGCCCCCGTTCCCACATCCATCTTTGATCCATCTGTGTAAATAGCGTGACCACGAAAGGGGAGATCACCATCCAGCCAATCTGATGTAGAAGGGATCGTAGTGTCCAACCTTGTGGAGAAATTCAGAACAGGTGGCAAATAATTAGTTTGTCCTGTTAGAACCCTCAGCCTAAGGATCTTTGAGTGTCCGCAGTTAGAGCTACGCCACATACGTGATTTCGCGGAGTCTAAAAGCACACTTGGTGGCGCTACACTTAATATATTGACCTATTGGTTGAAGGTTTAGTAAAGTGTTCATCGCCGCTTGCGGTGTACTCGCTCTCGCGCCGTCTGGATTACTCTACTGCATCTGATTCGGGCAGAGTTTAAAAATATGCTGGTTTTATTGCATACACAAGGGAGTATATATTTGACAGTTTTCAGATAATCTATTATGAAAAAAAGTCTTAACATTACCACTATTTTCATTACATTTTATTTTGGGATTCGATTTTAGGATTTTATTTCTATTTTATTTTTTTTAAGTTTAATTTCACTTGATTCATTTTATGATTATGGATGGTTGTAATATCCTGACGATATTCTGTACACGTATCATGTACTTCATTAATATGAACAACAGTCTCAGATCACAGCGTCAACAATATTCCACCTGTTGGCGTCATCTTCATCATCATGGCCAATGTTATTGTCGACGTCATCATCGTCATCGTCATCCTCGTCGTAGTCGTTGTTAAGCTTGTCCAGTCGATTTGGTGCGTTCAATGTTACTGTGACTAACTGTCAGTCTTTCTGTCAATCTGCAAAAGATGTGAAAAAAAGAAGACGGATAGAACCAGCAGGCCCAAAAACTCAAAACGGCAGGTTGGTTAGTGGCAGGCTCGTCCGACTGGCCGGCTGACTGCTTAAATCAACCTGTTGAACATTGGCAACATATCACTTAACGTCATTATGACATCGCAAAACAGGCGAACGGAAAGCAGGAAAAAAACAATAACATTGTTTTTTCTTCTTCGAATTTAAAAAGGACCTCGTTGAGCTCGTCGGCTTGCAAAATAATCCTTACCCCGTTTACACTCTTTCGCTTTGAAGCTGTTAGCTACACTGAGAGTCTTATGAATTTAATACTTAGGATTTTGTCATAACATTAGTGAAACATGATATTAAAAAATAGATTTATGAACATTCTATATCATAAATTGTAATTTTTATGAATATTATTCATAAATATGAGGAAATTAATTATAAATTGTCTTATTCAATCATAATTTATTTTGCTTTGAGACCATATGTTTCAGTTGCATTCTGTCTATTACAAAATGTAATAGAAACAAATACACAAAAATGGTGGAACTTACTACAGTTTCGATAGACACCAATCTATAATCTTCAGATTTCATTAGAAATAATGTACGACTCTAACTTATATACAAAAGTAGTACTTATGGAAATTTTATACAATTTTATAATACTTATGAATTGTCAAACATTCCAAGAACAATTTCTTTGTATTTTAAGAAAACTGCTCGGCTATGAACTCTTTTCATAAGTATTCCGCAATACAATTCTCTCAATGTTCTCCTGCGTTCGTCCTGTTGAACCAACAACAAAAAAGAAGGCTCCAATGACACTTTTATTTGATAGTTCCTCACACGCTTGATGGTGTCTTGTCTCCTGGAGTTTTTTTTTTGATTGTCATTCGTTCTTCCTTCCTTCCTTCCTTTCTTTGGAGACACACTTCTGTTTTCGGCAGCTTTTTCTTGTTATTGCCTTTGGTTTTCTAGACCGGCCAGCCAGTCAGTCCAGTCCATTGAAACGGAAATTATCGTTAAACGAACCGGATGCAAACGGCCGGGCAGCTGATGTGGAATTAATTTTTTTTGTGTTTTTTAACCCTTGAATCAAGCTTTCGGGAGAGAGATAAACATTTCTACTTTTGATACAAAGGTAATTTTTGGCTGAACCAGTTTTTGGGTTTTGAGGAAACAAATACCCTAATTTTTTGTGGAAAGGAAGAATCAAACAATGAAATTAAGGAGGATTTTTTGACAATGTTGCGATAATCTCGGGAACAGGTTGATTTACCTTCCCAAAGCCATAAATCTTGTTATGGTGTTTGGTTTTTTCAATTCAATTGCGGAAACATTTACTTGTCGGCATATCTTTGGTCTCCCTTCTAAGGAAGAAAGGTGTTTTTGATATGAAACAAAGGTCGACTCTAGTATAAAGTACGATTGCAGAGTCGACTCTAGTATTGAGGAAGACCGCAGAGGTCGAAACTAGTATAGAGGAAGATGTCGACACTAGTATAGAGGAAGCCTTCAGAGGTCGACTCTGGTATAAAGGAAGACTTCAGAGGTCGAATCTAGTATAGAGGAAGTCCTCAGTGGTCGACTCTAGTATAGAGGAAGTCCTCAGAGGTCGACTCTATATAGAGGAAGCCCTCAGAAGTCGACTCTAGTATAGAGGAAGACCTCAGAGGTCGACTCTAGTATAGAGGAAGACCTAGTATAGAGGAAGACCTCAGAGGTCGACTCTAGTATAGAGGAAGACCGCAGAGGTCGACTCTAGTATACAGATAGGAAGACCTCAGAGGTCGACTCTAGTATAGAGAAAAACATCAGCGGTGGACTCTAGTATAGAGGAAGACCTCAGAGATCGACTCTGGTATAGAGGAAGACCTCAGAGGTCGACTCTAGTATAGAGAAACACCTCAGAGGTCGACTCTAGTAAAAAGTAAGACCTTAGAGGTCGACTCGAATATAAAGGAAGACCACAGTGGTCGACTCTAGTATAGAGGAAGACCTCAGAGAGTCGACCGACTCTAGTATAGAAGAAGACCTCAGAGGTCGACTCTAGTATAGAGGTATACCTCAGTCGTTGACTCTAGTATAGAGGACGACCTCAGAGGTCGACTCTAGTATAGAGGAAGGCCTCAGATGTCGACTCTAGTATAGAGGAAGGCCTCAGAGGTCGACTCTAGTATAGAGGACGACCTCAGAGGTCGACTCTAGTATAGAGGACGACCTCAGAGGTCGACTCTAGTATAGAGGACGACCTCAGAGGTCGACTCTAGTATAGAGGACGACCTCAGAGGTCGACTCTAGTATAGAGGACGACCTCAGAGGTCGACTCTAGTATAGAGGACGACCTCAGAGGTCGACTCTAGTATAGAGGACGACCTCAGAGGTCGACTCTAGTATAGAGGACGACCTCAGAGGTCGACTCTAGTTTAGAGGACGACCTCAGAGGTCGACTCTAGTATAGAGGACGACTCTAGACTCTAGAATAGAGGACGACCTCAGAGGTCGACTCTAGTATAGAGGACGACCTCAGAGGTCGACTCTGGTATAGAGGAAGACCTCAGAGGTCGACTCTGGTATAGAGGAAGACCTCAGAGGTCGACTCTAGTATAGAGGAAGGCCTCATAGGTCGATTCTAGTATAGAGGACGACCTCAGAGGTCGACTCTAGTATAGAGGAAGACCTCAGTGGTCGACCATAGTATAGAGGAAGTCCTCAGTGGTCGACTCTAGAATAGAGGAAGACCTTAGAGGTCGACTGTAGTTTAGAGGAAGACCTCAGAGATCGACTCTAGTATAGAGGACGACCTCAGTGATTATGTCAAAACGCCCAAATACAGAATCAATTCTATTTTCAGATGTCCAACACACAAACCAAGCTGCATCTCATCATGGAATAGACCATTGTCCATTAGCGCTTCGCGGACCAACGTATGAATGCGTGGTCGGCCGGTTAAAGCTTTTCTCCTCTGAAGTATGTCCAAAGACAGCTACGCGGTCTAAAGTATCTAGTATAGTGGAAGACCTCAGCGGTCGATTCTAGCATAGAGGAAGGTGTCAGTGGTCAACACTAGGATAGAGGAAGACCTCAGAGGTCGATTCTAGCATGTAGGAAGACCGTTGAGGTTGACTCTTGTACAGAGAAAGAACACAGTGGTCGCCTCTAGAATATATCAGAATACGAGTATTAGAGCGAGCTTTGCTTTCCTCTAGAGAACGACGCCAACACTACAGTATCTGGACAGATCTGTCATTCAATTAGTGCTAATAAATTAATATATATATTCAAATGAGCAAATCATCGCCACAAGCCCAAAATAGATCTGCCGGCAATCCATCGGCTCCCTAAGCTTCATATTTCTGTTTCTGTCGGAATATCGCAATGTTATAGAATTTGATATTAAAAGCGCTTTGAAAAGTACTCTGTACCTTCATATCCTCTGTTCACTAATTGGCTGATATTGAAGAATTTTACCGGTCTTGGGTGTTTTTATAGATATCTGCATCATTAGCAGGTTTGGTAAGGCCCCTAACTGCCTACGACCTACATCCAAATCTATCTACCAAACCCCATTGCTGTATCCGTACACACTACAGAGTTTTAAATAAACCTACCGCTACCCAGTATTCAACCGAAAATGACTACGGATAGGACCGACCTACGTTCATCCATTGTAATTGTATTAATTAATTGAATAGATTCTGTATTCGATTACAATCTCAGTAGTACAGTACCTAAATTGTAAGCGTACTTGATTTGAATCTACTTCAAATCATTGTCAAACAAAACAGATTGCAGATCCTGCTGTACCTCCGTCAGAAAATCAAGCCTGCAAAATCTGAATCAACATCAAATGAATATACATATATATACCAAACAGCAACGTGTGGTATTTATACTCTCAAAGTCGATCTACAATTCATACTGTAACCTACACTTTCAATATATAATTATAAAGTCTCTCCATCACACTTCCTGGATGGCAGTAATGGGACATTTTTGCTTATCGACTATATCTGTCGGAGCTAATACCTCTCATTCTCTATGTATTACTCGCAGTATCCATTTTTTAGCTCCTTTAATGTTAATTCGCTTCTCCAAATGGCGTTTTGCACTTGAGATGAAGGCCCTATATCGAAACTCACACTCCTCCATAGGCCAATTAAAATATACATTATATGCGATTCAGATTTATAAGTTTTTTACATAATGTCATTAGACACACATACATATATAGAAATATGTACATTAAAATTAAAATTGAAATTCATGAAATTTTAAAATTTGTCCCCACAAAAATAAACCATCCGTTGACAAATATCCTTAGGGCAGGGATAATTTGAGAAAAACTAATTAAAACTTATGTTGCCGACAATTTCTCGTTGACAATGCCATAAATCATTGGCAAAGCACTTGGCGTTGATTGCAACAGCTTGTTCAGCTGATATCAATGTCCAGAGCCCTCCAGGTCGAATCAAATCAGCATCACAAAAAATCTGTATCACAGTAATTTAAACAAAGCAGAGAACGATTGCTCCAATTCCCACCGCGAAAGAAGAAAGGAAGACGTTGAGCTCTTACCTCAATGTGAATATGCAAAATGGACCCACATTGCACGTCTCTCGGCATTGCTCAATTCTGGACACAAAACGCATAAACAAATATACGCTTATTTTTATAATCAAATAAGGAAAGGAGCCACGTTAGCGCTTAGGGCTATGGGCCATAAACAAACAGCAGCCACACAGCCGTGGCCATAGCCCCACACAACGCAATGGCAACAGCGGTGGTGGTGATGGTGTTGGTGGCGTGCAGCAGCTCAGCTCAACCCAACCAAACCAAAAACGAAGAGCAACTGCTCCTCCTCAACATGCAGATTCTAAAAGTGGTCAGCAAACAACAATGGTTAAGAAGCAGCCAAGGAAAACGCTAACAACGCCATGCGAAAGCCACCTGTAGTGGCCAAAAAAGAAGAAGACATAGCATAAAAAAGCAGCCTGACCGACGACTGGATGTCTTGAAAACATTATATTTGAAATGTTAAATAAGCTTTGAATGCGTACAAGTGAGTTGTAGACATAAAACAGATGTCCTGACTATACTCCAGCCGCCGCCGCTGCTGCTGATGATGATGGAGTGGTTCTTTGGTGGCGGTTGATGATGGAGGTGATGTGATGGTGGCGGCCGGTAAGTGGCAGTACTTAATTGCTGATCTTGGAAGTTGTGTTGGTAGTAGAGTTGGATCACGGTCGTCATATTGAGCAAAAACCACAAATTCAACGAAATGTTAACCCAAAACAATGCACATTTTCTTAAACGGGCTAAGAAAGGTGGCCAATACGAGGGGTGGTATAGCAAAAAATTTGCTACGACTTCGCTCAATTCATTCAAGTACTAAGAGCCGAACCAGCAGTACCCAAAAAAATAACCGAACCTAACAGAGATAGACTAGAAGTGACAACAATTAATTGAACGTACTTAATACGAATCTATGACAAGTGATAGACCTAGCCAAGTCCAAGTAGATTGCAGATTATGCAGCACCTCAGTCAGATAATCAAAACTGTTTAATCTGATTCTACAGATATGCGGAGAGCTGAACCAGCAATAGCTGAAACTTAATACAGACTCGCACTACCATTTTAATCTCAGAACATCTGAGCTCGAATTCGAACCTGCAGTTGTTCTTCACTTACCTTCTTACTAACTAGCTTATTCTACGACCTTCATACGAATCATCGACAATAATATCCTGAAATGTTCAATCAACGAACCTATATTTGATTTCCAAAATTTCTCTCGATTCCTCTGTAGAACATTAACCGAACCTACCGCTACCGTCAGTTCAAATGACGACCACTTCGGATAGGACATACCCTTTCACGATGATGACGTTCATCCTTCCAATATATTGTAAATACTCGTATAATATATCTGGTACCAGTAGTATCTGGTGGGTAGCTACAGCTTCCTGTTAAATCAGAATCTGCAACCTGTGTTACTGATGCATTTGAATCCATATTTAGCTAAACCTCGCTGATTGATCGGAGTAGCATCCGTGAAATAGCTATACGAGGAGCTGAGCTGTCAAGTAATTGTATTTGCTTCTCCGTTTTTAAAAAACTGCCGAAATAAAAACAAACGAAAATACAATAATTTATAATTTTTTTATTAAACATTTAATTTCTTGCCATTTTATTTTTCGTTAAATATTTGAAAAATATATTTTTTTCATAACAAATCTCCACAAAGTATGTTATGTTATTCTAAGGAATTTCACAAAGTTAGAGATCACAAATCTTGACTTTTCTTGGGTGCTTTATTAAGGAGTTATAACCATTTAAAGTTATACCAAGGAAATTGGAAATGTTGATATACCGAGCAAAACAGTCTTAAGAAGCACATCTTTGTTTTAAAAATTATTTTGTGTCTTTGTTAGCCGTCATAGATCTCCAAAACTACTGTACTGATTTAGTCATTCGAATGTAAGGGTCATAGCTATTATTAGGGTCCAGTTGGCGATGGTCAATGTCGAAAATTCATAACATGAATTGGCACAGAGATCGTCATCCTGTACGACACGCTTACTTAGACTATGTAATCATTGTGAAATCACAGGGGCGGAAGGAACAATAAAATGTATTTCTGGCCCCTCATGTTGAACCAATTTTATTGCTTTACAAAGCTAAAGAGTTGCCGGATTTTACCGTCAGCCAAGTTCGCTAACTCCGCAATGAAAGGGAATCCTAAGGTAGCCTGTCGCCTTCAATAGGGAGGGGCTCAAATACAAATAAGGATTCATTACTTCTATTCGTTTTTGCGGCTTTTGTGAAAGTAATTTCGCTAGAACATCAATCTAACTGCGTGTCGTCCAATATGCCCGTGATCAGTCTTTACAGACACGATAAGTGAGAGCCCGGCCTCAACATCTAACTACATCAGGGTGTCAAGAAAGAAAATTACAAAAATTAGACCTGTATATTGACGCCACTGTAGAGTTATGTAGACATTTTATATTTTTCAAAAAAAAACAAATTTTCTAATACTCGTATGGCTCTAGGAGCACAAGAACATTGTTCTACGTACAGAACAATGCCTGCAGGTCCAGCTAGTAAAAAAACAGATTAAAATTATTTTCCTGACTATACGGATTACCTATCCCCCATTATCCTTTCCCTTCATTTTCTATTTCGGTAATGCATTTTTGTTGCAAATTTGAAGTTAATGGATTTAACTTTTAACCCATTTACTCCGACTTCCTTCGTATTTAGAATCCGGGGGATGGATGGTTGTGCTGCTAGTTGCACGGATGAATGCATCGATCAATCGATTGCTGGTGTTGGTTAGATATATTGAGCACAAATGAATTGGTGATACACGACGACGATGATGGCCGAGGAAAACGAAGATGCTCCTCCAAAAATACACAAAAAAAAACGCAGACAACAACCGTATGTTTAACCAACACAAAAATTGGGGTCATGTACGCAAAGTCGCCGAAACAGGCTGACTGGATGGCTTTGATGGGCAACCAGCAACATCATCTTCATCAGCTCCACACGATGCGTGATGTTGCGTTCGCAGGTTGCTTCGTAGTCGGTTTGCTGCTGCGTGATGGAGTTCTTTGAGCTGTTGCTGCAGCAAGTTTATGCGATTCTTTTGTTTTAGCTGCAGCAAAAGAAATAAATACTGTTGTTGCTTTTCTGCGTTTTTTACCACTTTTTTCATGGTGTTTTTGTTTTTGGGAAACCTGCTGCATGGATCACGTAAAAAATATTAAAAACTGTTGCGTACGTGTTGTGTATCCCCAAAGCCCGACAAGTACACACGTCGTCGTCATCGTCCTCGTCGTCTCTCCGATAGCCCAAAACATACAATTTAACCAAACTGCTGGACACTGCAGCAGAAAAAAGTGTATCCAAACTAAAGACGAAGAAGAAGAAGAAAAAACTCCGCAACAACATCAAAAACATGTATAATAAATTTGAGTTATGCTTAAATCATCCAAAGAAAACCCAAAAAAATCCACAGAACATCTTTCACTTTGGCCGAAATAAAAAAAACACTACGTCACCACACACAGACACACGGCCAATTTTTTTTTTTTTTGGTTAAACAGCCGCCTAAGCTTTGGCCAAGTAAAAGCCAAAGCCGGCCATAACTAAGGACATCGAAGACGAAGAAGCCATTGCACTTTGCAACATTTGGTGTTTTTGGACTTTGTTGGTGGTTATTGAACATTGCTTGTTAACTGCTGCGTCAAAAGACAAGCATGTTTTATACTTATTTGACTCTTCTTCATCTGCTACGGAGGATGATAATGATTGCTCCTCTCCACCATATACATACCTTCCTCGTCCTTCTGTGGATCCTCATGAAGATCTTAAGGTTAATTTCATATTTTTTACAATTATCAACAGACTAGAGTTTGCGAATTATTATTCCAGTTTGTCGCACATACAAAAGAAAGCATTCTGATTGTCACAACCGAATTGTAATGGGTGTACCTTCTACTAATTTAGGGAGTTAAAAACATTTAAAGTTTTTCTGAGGAAATTATTTTATTATTTTATCAAAAAATCTAGGGTACCTATTTAAGGAGTTGTAGTCATTTTAAGTTAACTAACTCAAAACATTAATTTTATCCAAAAAAATTTTACTAAAAATGTCGCCTTTTTTCATCAAGAATACTTATTTAAGGAGTTATAGTAATTTTAAGTTTACCTTTTGTCTGAGGCGCTAATTTAAGGAGTTTCCGCCATTTTATGTTATGCTAAGGAAGCTCAAAACATTAAGCAAAATATAATTGATCACAAATTGTACTTATTTTTATTTAGCTCTAGAGCCAAAAGTTTAATCCAAAAATTAGTGATACAAAAAATTATTCTTCTAGCCCTAGAGTGATCACTAAAGGAGGTACATATATTAATTTTAAGTTATCCTTAGGAAATTTAAATTTTAGCCATAAAATAAGTTTTCTCAATACAAGTCATGTCCCAAATCAACCAGCTATGAATATATTCTACTTTACATAAATAAATTTCTTAATTGCATATCTTTAATTTTTATTTTGAATAGTTTATTTTAACAGATTAACAAAAAATATAAAAGTTAATTCACCTATTTTTCACTGAACTATAACGCCTATCGAAGCGATAAAAAGCTTCTTTGCCTTCAAGGCTGCGGGACCGGATGGAATGTTTCCAGCACTTCTGCAGAATGAGGTGGATCTGGTATCAACTCATCTGGCTGGAGTCTTCACTACATGCCTACTCCATGCTTATACCCCAAAAAACTGGCAGGAATCAAGAATGGTCTTCATACCCAAGCCTGGCAAGGCGAGTTATACAACCCCAAAGGCTTATCGACCCATAAGCCTAACATCTTTTCTGTTAAAAACAATGGAGTGAATAATTGATGACATGGTCAAAAAAAGTAAAATTGCGGATGGCAGGCTAAAATTCAAACAACACGCCTATTTAAAAAGAAGATAAGTGGAAACAGCTCTGCATGAGGTAGTGCACCACATAGAAGAGTCCTTCAGTAAAGAAATGTATACCCTTGCTGTTTGCATAGACATTGAGGGCGCATTTAACAATGTGCAGACCGGTACACTTATCAAGTCGTTAAGTTTCAGGTTGACCGGGCGCTGAAAAACTAAATCAACAATATGCTAAGAAATAGGTGGATTATTTGTGAGTCAAATGACGTAAAATTTAGAGACACAGCAAATCGTGGTATACCTCAGGGGGGCATTTTATCTCCTCACCATAGAAGGACTTAAACCAGTCTGTTATACAGACGATGTTGTAATACTTCTAAGGGGCTTTCATCCAAACCTAAGGAGGCACTTAACATAGCATATAACTGGGCACAACCAAGAGGATTAAATGTTAACCCAGACAAAATGGAAATATGTCTTTTTACAAGGAAAACAAGTAAAAAAAGTTCAGTCGGGTAAACCGACTAATGAATCCCCTCACCTTGAGTTTTAAAAAAAAAATTTAGTAAATTTACTTTTTTTGTTTTATTTAAATTATTATCAATTCAAATTGCACTTAATAACTTTAAAGTATGTACTGATATTAAAGTTAAAAGCTGTATACTTTTGGTACAAAATGGTCCATTTGTGTGAGAGGTACCAAAAGGGGCGTCCAAATAACGGCCACTTTTCTCTGGACTCTAGGTACTATAAAAGCGTTACACTGCACAAAATTTCAAGTATTTATATTCACTGGTATTAAAGTTATAAGCTGTTAACTTTTGTTGTAAAATGGTCCATTTGTGTGGGCGGTATCAAAAGGGGCGTGGCAACTTCTCCCACTTTTCTCGAGGTAATAGTGACTAATAAACTAATACTACGTGTAGAATTTCAGAGGATTGAAATAAGTAGTATAGAAGTTATTAAATAATCAGTATTTCACTAAATGTTAACTCTTTGTGGGGGAGGTACTAGAATGAGTGGAACGAAATATGGCCCATCTTCGAACTTAGCCGGAGATAGAAGAAAATATTACCACATACCAAACTTGAAGTCAATCGGTTACTCCTTTCGAGAGTTATCGTGCGCATCAGCCAGCAGACAGACGGACGGACGGACATTGCTCATTCGACTTAAAATGACACAAAACGGATATCCGCCGAACATACTTAGGGTCTTAGGTCACTCCTTCGAAGTGTTACACTTTTGGTTCGTAGCAAATGTTATATACCCTCCTCTCTAAGGTGAGGGGATAATGAAGATCCCACGTTTTACCCGGCCTCGATTTCTGAATAAGACAATTGCTATAACTAAATAGGTAAAATACTTGGGAGTAATCTTGGATCAGAAACTGTACTGAAAAGATCATCTTGAAGAAAGAGTTGCAAAGACCAACAGATGTTGGTCGTTGTGCAGAAAAGCTACAGGTTCAAAATGGGGACTACGTCCAAATATGACTTACTGGTTTTACATGAGCGTGATTAGACCAATACTAACCTACGCTGGTGTAGTGTGGTGGACATCAATGGACAAGAAGTGTAGAGTTGAAACGTCTGGTCACTTTAATCTAACCCATTCGAGGCCTCTTATTTAAGATGTTATAACCATTTTAAGATTTGACAAGGAAATTAAAAAAATAACCAAATAATACTAATGACAAAAGCTTATACTTTAAGAGTTAAAGTAATTTTAATTAATTGTTAACCATCAAAAGATTTCGCACTTAGGCGCTTTCTTCGGAAGCTATAGCCATTTTAAATTACGCTAAGGAAATTCTAACAAAAAATATTTTATTACAGCATTTCTTTACAAACTCCCTAGAGCGCTTATTTGAGAGGTTATAGTTTAAGATGTGCTAGTTAAATTAAAATTTTTAGCTAAGTGTTCTTTTCACTGTAAGAAGAGTATTTAAGGAGTTAATGCCATGTTCAGTTTTACTAAGGAAATTGAATAGGATGGCCATAAAAGTAAGTGACCGAAAATATGCTCGCTAATGCGCTTATTTTGTGGAGTTTATAGTCACTATAAATTATGCTAAGGAAATTCAAAAAAATTAACCCACAATAATTTATCAGAAATTTTCTTTATTTTCGACCTACAGCATGAATTTAAGGAGTTACAAAAATTTTAAAATGTTGAGATTGTTAAGAAAGCTATCCCATGTCGCTGTTGGAAGCATATTTAAGGACTTAATGTAATGTCCAGTTTTATTAAGGAAATTCAAAATAATGACTTTTCACACTTAAAGGTATAAACATTTTAAGTTTTTTAAAGAAATTAAAATATTTAATCAAAAATAATTCACTGCAAAATTTCTTACTTTTACTCTAGAGCGTTTTTATGCCCTTCACCATAGGATGAGGGGTATATTCATATTGTCACTCCGTTTGTAACACCACTTAATATTGATCTGAGACCCCATAAAGTATATATATATATGTATATATAGGGTTTTCCAATAAAAGTGATAAGATTTCTTTGATAAACACACACTTATTGTTAAAGAAATTAAAAAGATTTTTATTTAATATGAAGTACAATCGATACAATTAAGTTATAAATAAAACGTCATTCAAATGGCCTCCACGACTTCATCTGCAGGAACGAATTCGATGAACCTAATTTTCGGGCACTTTTTCCACTAAATCAAGTCGTATGTCGTGAATGGCGCGTTCAATATTGACTTGTAAAGCTTGAAGAGAGTCTGGTTTATTTCGAAAGACCAATGACTTCAAATAGCCCCACAAGAAATAGTCTAATGGTATTAAATCACAACTTCTTGGAGGTCATTCAATATCACAATTTCTGGAAATAATCGAATCTCCAAACTTTTTCGCAACAATTCAATTGTTCCATTTGCTGTGTAACACGTAGCCACAATCGGTCAATGCCAAAAAGATAGCTCTTAATGAGAGCTACAATATTGCTCATGGGTGTCAAGGTCGTAGGTCGAACGGATAGTGTTTTTTAAAATAAAATGGACTTAGCATAATTTTCAAATGTGAACGGAAAGTTTATTTTTGCTCTAGCTCCTTAACGGTACGTCGGATCGGGAATCGGTCAATGACTCTTAACGAGAGCTCTTATCATCCCTATTGAAAAGCCATCCCTATTGGAAAACCCTTTATTAATAATCGTCGTAAAATGTTAAGACGATTTAGCCCTGTCCGTCCGTCTGTTGCAATCACGCTGCAATCTATAATATTTAATTGAGCTAGGTGGCTGAAACTTGATACATATACTTCTTATATCCGCAGTTATGTTGGGATAACAAATGGGCAATATCGGTCCATTTTTTTATATACCCCCCATATATTGCATCTCCCTGATTTGACTTCTTAATGCCGCAGAGACCACACATTTCAACTGATCGGGCTTAAAATTGGTAGCTTTACTTATTTAGCTATCAATTTATTTATACCCGGAATCCTTTACACGACCAACGGTAGTCATAGTTCCATGTTTTAATATAGCCCCCACACAAAGGTCCCTCTAAATTTGACTTCGTAACGCCTCAAAATCCTCAAATGTCAACGACTTGTGCTGAAATTTGGTATAATGAGTTTCTTTGTATCCGAAATCATTCCCATGCGATCCATAGTGGAGGGTATATAAGATTCAGCAAGGCCGAACCTGTTTACTTGTTTAAGTAGTTATAGTCTTTTTAGAATATAATCCCGGAATGTAGTCCTTTTCACTGTAGGGGTCATATTTAAGGAGATAAAGCCATTTTAAGTTTTACTAAGGAAATGCAAAATGTTAATTCAATAAATTCGCGTAGTTAGGGGTTAATATGTTTTGACGCTCTTTGTTCCTAAAGTGGACGTTTTATTTTTGAAATAAGTTTATCCTTGTACCTTGCAAATTAGGAATTAAATCCATTTTACAATATGCTAACGAAATACAACAAGCAAATTAGTGATTACAAGATTTCGTCATTTTTGCTCTAGAGCAACGTTTTAATGAGTTACTTTACTCTTTATGAATTTACCTAAGTTAACCAAAATTAATTTATTAAAACATTTTGTTCTAAACGCTAATGAGTTGTATCCAATCAAAAAGTGCTAAGGAAATATGACCGCTATTGACCGCTTTTTCGAAGCTTCCAACGTTTTTACTACAAAATAAGTAATCACAAAATGATGTCCTTTAAAATTTAATATTACTTCTGAAAATAATTCATTGCAGTTTAATAAAAAAACAACAATAATAGATATTACCACCAAACGATCTACATGTAATTAATCGTATTAAAAGAATAACAAAGTCTTCACTAGAGCGCTTTTGTAAGGAGTTACATCCATTTTAAGTTATGCTAATCAAATTAAAAATGTTAACCAAGATATATGTTATCACTAAAATTCTTATTTTTCGATCAGTGACTCTTATTTAAAGACCTATAGCCATTTTATGTTTCGCATGGGACATTCATAATTGTAACCATCACAACAACTGATCACAAAATTTCGTCGTAAAAAATCGAAGGCGCGTGGCGTTCATACAAATTAATGTCTGGACCCAACCAAAAGATGTTTTTTTATTCTTAATAAATAACAAGAAAAAGCCAAAAACAATAATCGATATCACCACAATATGATGATGATCATAATCCACCACAGAATCTCCATCATCATCATCTTCGTGATCGGCATCAACAACAACATTGTCAGGTTGTTGCGCAGTCGACTTTTTTTGATTGTCGTATCTGGTGACCACAACCTGTTGCCCGTCATCACCACAACCTGAACGAACACACACTCGCACAGTGCATAACTACGAAGTGTCACACGCGCAGGCGCAGCAGCAGCACTTCATGCTAAGCCACCACACGTGAGGTTCACCAAATGTCTCCGTTTTTTTCTTCTAAACTTCATATACATTTTCGGGGGAGGTGATGCTACAGGCAGGCGGACAGACAAAGAAAGAGCCAAGTTTATTAACTTAAGTTGATTAGCTCCCTCTGTGTCATCCTCATTTGTTTCCCCACTTCTGTTGTTCGCATAATTGTCGCCTGTCAAAGGTGATGGTGTCTCATTTTGCTGTTCATTGAGGTTTGGGGAAATTTTCAAAAATGTGTTTGCTGAAAATTATTTATAGTCTGCAAATACGGGTTTGGAATTGGTCTAGTTGCAGTATTGCCGGTTATCAATGTCTCACTTGGGATGTTGTTTTTTTCTCGCTGTCTCTAAAATGTTAGACCCTCATCTTTTTGCTAGGCCTCAACAAATTACAAAAAAATGAAAGTTGTTATCAATTGTGTGTGCTATCAACAATGCTTCAAAAATATACAGGTGATTATACTTTTTGATGAAAAGTGGAAATTTCCATGTTTTCATTAGGTAATTCTATAAAAAACAATTATAAAATTGTCAATAGAGTAAACCGAATTGTTTATCCAAGCTCCCGAATAAATATATTAATGTTATGTCAAATATCGAATCTTAAACATTTCTCAATAATTATAAAGAAGTTTCAACTATATTTATTAACTGAAAGAAATCCCTTCTTATCATCAATGACATATTACATTACATCAGTGAAAACTGACAATATTTTTGGACCAATTTTTCACTTGTACAAAATTACATTTAAGATCAAATTAAAGTACAATGTTTTATACAAGATATATTAATGTTTAAATACAATGAATTCAATTATTGTAATAATGAAAAAATATACTTACATGAAAAGGACTACTCCTTTGGATCTAATGAAACATAAACATTGATAGCACTACGCAACAAAAAAATTTTTTTTTGTGTCCTAGACCTAAAAGTTATTTTTTTGTATAGATTGTGGCATACTGTTATATAAAAACAAAACCAAAAATTTTTTTATGGATAAAAAATTTTTTATTAAAAATGCTATTATCGTCGAAGGTACCCTTAGTATTTGCACTATAATTTTTGGAGTATATGCCCGACCAGGTCGACTTATACGTTAAATTGAAGCTATTAATGTGGGATACAAATTTTGGAAATATCTCTTTCACCTAGAAACAGTAGTTCAGTAACAGTCATTTAACAAATTAGAAAAAGTAGATTTTTTACAAAAAAAACAAATCCTGGGACAAAAAAAAAACATAAAAAAATCGAAAAAATATTTTATTTTATTTTTTAAAAGTTTGCATCCTAGCGAAGAAAACAATAAATAAATCTATGGATAAATGTAGAAATTATAGTCCTTTTGGTAGAGGTAAGAGAATTTCAAAAAAATCTTTTTTGTTAATTTCAGCGATTTTATTTATTACTTTTATTATATTATGTACATTTGAGTGTATTTACATGAACAAGTTTCATTAGAAGTAATTGTGAGCTCTTTGTTGATGTTTGTAGATTTCGGTATCGGTTTCTGTAATGAGGAACCAAATCAAATCTCCCATCATTCTTTCATCCCAGTGCCCTTGGTAACGCCGTTCGATAGACTTCAATTCTTGGTGAAACCTTTCGCCATGTTCGTCACTTATCTCGCCAAGATTCTCGGGGAAAAAGTTAAAATGAGAATGCAAGAAATGAATTTTGAGGGACATGTTTACACCTGTTGGAATACATAAAGCGAAAAATAAGTTGGAGGAATACATACTCGTACATATGTGTTATTTACATATTTAAAAGTAAAAAAAAACAGTAAGGAAAGGCTAAAGTCGGGCGGGGCCGACTATATAATACCCTACACCACTCTCGTAATATTGAATAACTCTGATATATAAATTTTGTAATTCATGTATAAATTGTTTACATAAATTTACTTTTGGGACATTTTATACTTAAATAATACCCTGTACCACAGTGTGGTGTACGGTATAAAAACGATTGGATCTAACGAGCCAAATCGGATGGAACATATATATGGGAGCTACAGCTAAATCTTTACCGATTTTCTTCAAATTCGGCAATGTTGGTTCATGGATCAAGAAATTCTACCATTCTAAATTTCAAAACGATTGGATGTAAAATATAGCTTCTATAGAACTAAAGGGCCAAATCGGACGAAACATATATATGTGAGCTATAGCTAAGTCTTAACCGATTTTCTTCAAATTCGGTAGTGTTGGTTCATGGATCAAGAAACTCTACCATTCTAAATTTCAAAATGATTGGATGTAAAATACAGCTTCTACAGGACTAAAGAGCAAAATCGGACGAAACATATATATGGGAGCTATAGTTAAATCTTAACCGATTTTCTTCAAATTCGGCAATGTTGGTTCATGGATCAAGAAACACAACCATTCTAAATTTCAAAACGATTGGATGTAAAATACAGCTTCTATAGAACTAAAGGGCCAAATCGGACGAAACATAAATATGGGAGCTATAACTAAACCTTAACCGATTTTCTTCAAATTCGGTAGTGTTGGTTCATGGATCAAGAAACTCTACCATTCTAAATTTCAAAATGATTGGATGTAAAATACAGCTTCTATTGGAATAAAGGGCCAAATCGGACGAAACATATATATAGGAGCTATAGCTAAATCTTAACCAATTTTCTTCTAATTCGGCAATGTTGGTTCATGGATCAAGAAACTCTACCATTCTATATTTCAAAACGATTGGATGTAAAATACAGCTTCTATAGGACTAAAGGGACAAATCGGACGAAAGATATATATGGGAGCTATATCTAAATGTGAACCGATTTCAACCAAATTCAATAGCGATCTTAACAGCTGCGAAATACTCTAAACTGCAAAATTTCAGAACGATCGGAGTGAAATTGCGACCTGTAGTCCACGAACAACTTTACATGGACAGACGGACGGACGGACAGACATGCTTAAATCGACTCAGCTAGTGATTCTGAGTCGATCGGTATACTTTAAGGTGGGTCTAGCTGTGTTATTTTCAGGTGTTACAAACATCTGCCATGAAACAAACTTATAATACCCTGTACCACAGTGTGGTGTAGGGTATAATAATTTCTAACCATTTTTTTCATAATTTTTTAACAAATCATTAATCATTGTTTCATTTTGCGGGCTTTTATTGGATCCAAGGAAATTTGAAACTACAAGCTTAACCGACCTCCATGCTGCAATTTCATCCGACGTCAAATATGATTCGAAATTCAAATCTTTCATCAGTTTCCATATTTTAGGCCCATCAATATTTGGGCCCATCTTCGATTTTTTTAAAAGAAAGACTTTTAAATAAAGTTTTTAAATATGAGAGTGAATTGCCATCCTTCCTTACGGCTTTTACACAAATTGTAAAGAGCCCCAGCTTAATATGCACTGGTGGCAAAATATCGGCCATCCCAGAGGCATAACATACCAACTACTTTTAATTCGCAACAAATTTTCGAGTCATGTTCATATTTTATGTATTTTAACAATTTAACCATTGTTTCGTATGATTCATTAGTGTTGACAGCATGAGCAATGGGAAGCGACGGTTTCTGATTTCCGTTGTGTAAAAGTACTGCTTTCAAACTTTCTTTACTGCTGTGAACAAATAACCGCCATTCCTTTGAATTGTATGTTTGATTAAGTTCCTCGAACAATTCGGGAATGTCCTTGCAAAAGCATCTGTTATCCACAGTTGTATACAATTTTTTGTAAGGTATATCACGGACTCTATAATATGATATGTTAACATCTGGGGCCAAAATATTATACTGTTTCATCCCAGATGCAAGTAGTTCTGCCTTATCTTTGGTCAGTTCCAAATCTCTCACTAGATCAATGAGTTGAAACTGAGTTAAAAGCGATGACCTCTGACTCAAACTTGAATCGCTCAGAGTTGAGTACTCAGTTGAACATGATGATGTTTCCGTTATTAGGCTGTTAGCTATACTTGGACACTTCCTACTCCAATCTATTAACGTAGACAAAAATAGCAGTCCGTATCGTGAATGAATGATTGTCTCCAAATCATTGGCATTACAGTCTAAAGTCTAAAATTAAAACGTTTTATTCCACAAAACATTGTAATACATTAATTTTTAAGTACTTACCGCATTCTTCTACTAGTCCATCGAATAAGATTTACATGGCACGAATTACACAAAATACTAGGTGTCCACGGTTCGTTCATATTTTAAACTCGTATACCAAAATATTACGCATATATTTCTTCTATTATTTTACTAAACGCACGTCGATTTTTTAATTACATATTTTCCGCAGATGTAGCAGAAATTGTCGGGATCATTTACACATTGAAAAGTTCTTTGCCTTTTACTCATACTTCGAAATATAACTTTGTAATATTTTTCAGAAAATCGACTTATCTTTCATAAGTTGCAGTACCTGTAGCTGACATATAGTTTGCTCCGAAAGTAGACACCCAATATTTTCAAGACTGCCGCGTACTACTTTGTATTGCGTACATTAAATTTTACTACCTTTATATACGACTGGGATGTCCATGCCCCTAAAAGGCGTAACTGAATCGAAATCTCATAAATAAAAAACTACAAATATTGTTGAATGAACCTCTATCTGAGCGGATCTCATCCAATATAGCTCTCACATTGCATATCATGTTTTATGGAGGGTTACGAACGGCCATAAAACCTCATCCTCTCTATAATTTTATAATGTCTGACATCAATTCTCATAAAATAAAATGCAAGTGCAATGTCTCTTATATGTCTCTCTCACATTTTAAAAACGAAAAAATATGAAACAAGATTTTTTTGAATTTCCCTAACATTTACAAAATGGCTCATAACTTTTACATCTATCCATAGATTTTTTTCAAATAGACACACGCTGAAAAAAATCGCTTCTGTAGTATATTGTCCCAAACATATTCGGCTTGAAATAAACATATGTTTAGGGTACACTCCAAATATATAATATTTTACACACACAAATATTATATGTTTGTGAGGATATTGTTCTAAACAAAAATATGCTCCCATTCAAATATTTTTTGTTTGGAACTAGTATTTCCGAAACAAGGATTCATTTGTAATTATTTATTTTGGTATTGTATTAAATGCCTTAACTTAAAGACAAGTTTTCTGTTTTTCAGATTTTCAAAGAGCAATTTTTTTATAAATTTTATATGTTTGTAAAATTTAATCAAAACTTAAATCGAACAATCTTTCGTAAATATAAACGACATTGATGGATTGACAAAAAGTGATGAATAGGAATATTTATAAATAAGGACATTTTTAGCTATAAAGTTTAACACGAAAACTAGGAAAAACTAACTAAAACTCGAATAAGTCAGTAATGTTTTAAAAATCTTTTTAAATAAAACATATTTGGAAATCTTCTTAAACAATAACTTTGTTTGTGTGTAAACCCATATTTTATTTGTGAAATTCAGTTTGCAAATAAATTATGTTCTAATATATTAATATATGCGTTCCAAACAAAATTTCTTGATTTTCAAATAAAATTTATTTGTTAACAAATATATAATATTTAAAAAAAATCGTTTCCAAGTATATTTTCTTTCGTTTCAAACATATCAAAAATTACGATTTTCCTCCGTGCAGTGTTTGCGATATTTGCAGCATATGTATCCTTCATAATTCCCTTTAATTTGAGGCATAACACGGCTCAATCAGGCTTATATTATAAAATGGTCCAAATACTGAATGTACTTTCAATGAAAGCTGGCATTTTAAAAAACAATTTTTTTAAAAAAAAATTTACCATATAAAATTTTTTTAATATTTGTGACACCTAATTGCACCAGAAACTGTTATCCACATCCCTTGGACAAAAATTTTGTTGCATTGTGTAGCCTGAATACTTTCATTGATGCATTGAATGTCCTAGGACCTGGGCAAAGACCATAATGGACTTATAATCATTTTAAGTTATTTTGTAAAAAATTCTTAATTATAACCAAGCATTATGAGAATCACAAAATTGAGTTTTGTTAAGAAAACTCAACAGATCAAATATGACGGTTAATTAAGGAGTTATAACCATTTTAAGTTAAATTGTAACAAAACATTAAACCAAAACAAAAGTCTTGTCGTTTTCGACCGCTGATTTAAAGTGTTGTACCCGCATTAAGTTTAGCAAGAAAACTGGAAATGACCAACAGATGAAGTAACGCAAAATTTCGTACTCCTTTAAATAAGGAGTTATTATCACGTTAATTTTGTGAATTTAAGGAGTTATAACCATGTTAAGTTATTTTAATGACATTCGAAATATTAACCAAATAATAAATTATCCGCAATTTTCGGTCTACGGCGCTTATTTAATAAGTTATAGCTACTGTAAGATGTTCCAGGAAGAATGGAAATTCAACACCGGAAAATTAAGTGGTTACAGAATATCGCTCTAGAGTAATTTGTTTGAGGAGTTATACCCTTTTGAATTATCCTAATTAAATTGAAAAATTTAATGGGAAATACACGCTGAAAAAAATCGCATCTGTTGTATATTGTTCCAAACATATTCTGCTGGAAACATACATATGTTTAGGGTACAGTCCTAATATGTATATAATATTTGACAAGAACAAATATTATGTTTGGGAGGATATTGTTCTAAACAAAAATATGTTTCATCCTAATATTTTTTATATGGAAATAATATTTCCGAAACAATGATTCATTTGTATTTAAATATTTTGGCAATGTATAGATGCCTTAATTTAAAGGAAAGTGTTCAGGTTTTTTTAGAAATTTAAGGTTTAATTTTTTAGAAATGTTATATGTTCTGTGAAAATTTAAATCGTATAATCTTTGGTAACGACAAATAGCATTGATGGATTGACAATTGGACACTTTATAAATTAAAAATTAGTGCTGTAAAACAAAAGAAAATGCTGCTTACGACATTTTTAACTATAAAGTATAAAACGAAATTTGGGAAAAAACAAAATTAAAAATTGAAAAAGTCACTAAAGTTAAAACATTTTTTTAAATGTAATGTATTTGGATGAATTTTTAAACAATATCTTTGTCTGTGTCTAAACACATATTTTATTTGTGACCGTCAGTTCGCAAATATATTGTGTTGTAATATATTAATATATGCGTTCCAAAAATTAAATATATTTGTTCAAAAATATATAATATTTATAAATTTTGGTTACAAGTATATTTTCTTTGCGATTTAATGGCGATTTTCCTCCGTGTACGTATTTAATAAATGTTTGCTCAGCCTCAATCAGATAATTTAAGAAATTCTAGCTTTTTAAAATGTACATGTAGAAAGACAACGATTGAGAATTACATCCGACATACATTTATTAAAGAAAATATCGTCAAAACCCCCCCAAATGCCATAATTACACCGTGATACAAAATCGAACTTTCCGAATGGGATGGCGCTTTGGCGCCGATTAGTAGCACATAGTGCCGTACGGTATCAGTAATAATTAAGATCTCGGAAAAGTAGTTCGTTAGCCTTAGGTCCACAGCCTTTTTGATAGGATTGCCATCTGAAGCCGAATCGGCGAACCATCTTTGTGATAGTCCGCCCTTAACCTAAGGAACATACTCCGTTTTGTAGCCGTTTTGGACTGCTCGTAGCTTCGGGTCAATGCTTGACTTAACCGGAATGGGTAGCTACACTACCGCAGCATCGATCTTGGGATCGTAAAACCTTCTAGGCCAGAAACGAATTAAAAACCCTTTTTTTAATTAATTATCCACTGTTCTTAAATGGCTATTTTTATGTAAACATTAAGTTCGTAATTTTTATTGTCAACATAATTACCTCTAATTTTATGTAATCATTAAAAAATGAAAAAAAATCCATTTATAATATAATATCTCCACTCCACTCTTGGATGGTATAGGTTTGATTAGGGTGCCAGCCGGAGTTACAAACTCACTTAGAAAAATTGAGGTCTCTAGTACTACAACCGGCCCAGTTGCCCCCATCGGAACGAAACAAACACCATTTACTCAATGACGAATAGAAACAAAGCAGGGGTTCTATTCTCTCTGCCACTTCCAAATCTCCACAGCTCTGCAGAAGTCAATGGACTCAATTCCTAAAATTCAAAAACAAAAACTTGTTTTGTTGCCCACTGTTCTTAAAGCGCTATATTACGTAAAAATTATATTCGTAATATTTGTTGTCAACGTATTTACCTCTAATTTTATGTAATACGTGAGCAAAATGGGCATATACTTCCGAATTTTTTGTGAAAATCATAAAGGTAGCTCCAAGGAAAATGAATATCAACAAAAATCCATTGAAATTTGTGATAATAATGTGTATACCCTCCACCATAGATTGATATTGGTTAGGTTAGTTTGGCAGCCAGAGTTACCAGCTCACAGAGGCCAATTGAAGTCCCCAATACTACCACAGGCCCAGTTGCCACTCATCGGAACCAAACAGACTTCGTTTACTCAATGACGAATAGTAACAAAGCAGGTGCTTAATGCTCCCCACTATTTCCTTATCACAACAGCTTCGGCAGAAGTCATTGGACGTAATTCCCAACCTTCTGGCATGTTCGCCTATTCGGCAGTTCCCCTTTCAAAACACTAACGTAGACAGATTTTCAATTTTTTTTTATTTCTCAACACAATCTCCTTTTAGATCAAAACACTTTTTTCCGACGATTTTCAATAGCTTGTTATGGCTGTTTATGGTAAGAACTGTCTAGCTTCTGAAACTAGTCAACAACCGCAACCTCCACCTCTTCATTGCACAAAAAATATTCCGAGGGAGCTAAATCTGGGAAATAAGGTGTTGCTGAAGCAATTTGAACTTTATTTCATTGATTTTGACCATCGCAATAGTGGATGTGTGAACTGGTGCTCTGTTTGATTGTGAGCAAACGCGGCACCCATCTTGCGCACAGCTTTCGAATCATAAAATTTTCCGTCAATATGCGATGTACAGCTTTTTTGAAATGCCTATGATATCAGCTAGCTCACAAACCTTCATCCGATGGTCATCCAATACTATTTTGTGGATTTTTTTTAAAACATTTCTTGCGTAGACAGTCGACCACTACGGTCGTTTAAACTCTGCCACCCAGTACTTTATAGTTGTAAACAAAGGAGCAGACTCCACCAAAGTAGAATCTAGCTCGGATTTCATATTGGTTGGACTGAGACTTTTCAAATGAAAGTATTGTGTTACATACCGCAACCTCCACCTCTTAATTGCTGGAAAATCTTCTTCCGCCGAGCCATTTTTTCAAGTTTGGAAACAAAAAATATTCCTAGGGATGAGGTTTGTGCTGAAGCAATTTGAACTTTAACCATAGACTTTGGCCATCGCAATATTAGATGTGGGAACTAGTGCATTGTTTTGATTTTGCGCAAACGCGGCACCCATCATTCGCACAACTTTCGCATCATAAAATTTTCCGTCTTGGTTGACGCGTGCTGAGTGCGATGGTGCTGAGTTCTGTTGGAATGTCCATGGTCTGCGGCCGAAATGTTTGTCTGCCCAGGGCTTCAATACTGTCTTTAGGACATTTTCCCGATAATATTCGGCATTTATTTTGACCCCATGGTCGATGACTACGAGCGTGGAGCGACCATCGGCCGTTACGGCGACCCACACCATTACCATCGGCGGCGCTTTAGTTCTGGTGGCCAATCGAAGGTGTAAATTTTCAGCTGACCTCTTTGGCAAGTAAACCCGATCATTTTGTTTGTTCACAAACTGCTCAATTTGGAATGGCTTCTCATCGGAGAAAACCAAATTTGGTAACTGGCTACTTTCGTGCAAGCGAAGCAACTCCTTGGCTCTTTCCAGTCTAACTTTTTTTTGTGCATCGGTGAGCTCTTGCACTTCTTGGAACTTCAATGGCTTTAGTCCAAGCTCATTTTTTAATATGTGTTGTATCCGTTCTCGCGATATGTTCAGCTCACGAGCAATTTTTCTACCACTGCGGCGTGGATTTCGATCAAATCTGGCCTTCACTTTTCGGATCATTTCTGGTGTTGTTACCGTTTTTTTTCGTCCACTTTTTGGACGCGATGCAACACTGCCAGTATCACGGTAACGAGCAATGGTACGAGAAACAAAAGATTTATTCAAATTTAAATGCTGGAGGGCTCTAACGATAGCCACTTGTGTTTTTCCACACAAATATAAAGCAATCACACTATCACGCTTGAATTCCATCACGAATAACTTTTTTTCTAGATCAATAGAATCAAAATGCTTTTGTAAGCTTGTAAACAATAAAATGAACTGTCACTGAAATAAATCTGTAAGCTATCAGACTAGCGGTTTAGAAATGGTAGCAACCTGAAGTTGGTTGCAATACATATCAGCCACTCTGTATATGTCAAATCTGCTTATTTCGGGACCGTTGTAATTAAACTACCACAGGTTGTATTCAAACTAACATAGGCTGGAGTTAAACTTCAAGTACCAAATGATGGAATCAAACTACATCAGGTTGTGATCAAACTACATCAGGTTGTGATCAAACTACATCAGGTTGTGAACAAACTACATCAGGTTGTGATCAAACTACCGTAGGTTGGCATAAAAATACCATAGGTTACTATCTAACCGTCATAGGTTTGAATTAAACTATCATATGTTGCATAGGGCTGAATCAAAGTACCATATCATATGTTCGAATCCATGGTTTTATATAGCCCATAAAAAAAAGATCCCTTACGGTGTGACATATTGATGCTACATTTCATAAAAATATCCACAAATTATCCAATTGTGGATATTCGAATCCAATTCGAATTTTATTATACCTACTTTTCTGTCACAGCTATTAAAATGATAGTCACATCAGTTTACATGGTGGTTCTGTCAACGAGGATCATTCAATTGTCGACATTTTCGTTTGCACAACCCATCTAAGCCACGATTATCCCCCAACACAGTGTTTCGCCCATAACTTCCCAATTGTTGCCCCACTGTCAACACAATACTGCTGCTATGTTCTCGTCTTCTCAAGGCCATACATAACAAGGAAACGAGCCACAACCACATATATTTATTATCCTCCAGTGGAGCAGCAAACAGCGAAATACTAGGTGGAAATGTCCAGTATGAACGAAGAAGACGAAATCAACGGAAACGTGTGTATAACGCGAGCTCGGGCTTATAAATCGTGGGAATTTCTAGGAAATCCTTGTGAGCAACTTCCGTTTTGCATCCTTCCGCAACAAAAGCCAAAGCGCAGATATTATTTTGTGCTCGTCTCCAAATAGTAGTATTCGAGAAAAACGCTGAGAAAAATATGAGCTGAGATCAAGAGGAGGCACAACCAAAAAAAAAAACAGACTACAAACAACCTTATCCTTATTTGCACTTGGAGTCTACTTCCGGTTAATGTTTATATTTCACATGCCGGAGTCCCGTCTTGCCACTCACTCCACTTGTGCAACACAAACATTTATCATCCGATATATGCTGCTGCTGCTGCCGTTTCTACTGTTGTTGGTGCTCTTTTTTTGGGCTATGGGTTTTTCTTGTCGAATCGGCTGCCTCTTCTTGGTAAGGAAGTAAAAGCTGTTTGTGTCCTTCGTCGCCTTGCAAGAAGTCCTTAAGGTTTCGGGAGGTTTTTTAATGTTTATGGTTGTTTGTCTCGTTCAAGTGCTCAAAGAGTGGCCCGAGTGCCGAGTGAAGTGTTTTCATATGGACTACTGCTGGCCACCATACCATGCCTGCCAGTCAGCCAGCATGCAGCAGGTTGTTTTTATTTCCTTTGGATTCCTGTTTTTTTATGATTATGATTTCTTTTTTCTTCTACGGGTCGAGTACGTTCCTCTGTCCTTCCTTCCTTTCGTCCCTGTCACTTGGTTATTTCTGGTCTTGTGGACATTTCCGCTTTCGTCCGGAGTTTAGTTAAGCGTGGCGTTGTTTTTTTCTTTCTTACTCTCCTCCACTTGCACATTGCTACCTTGAGGCTTTGGCCAACTGAAAAAAAAACAGGATTTGCTGGAAAGTACAAATTGAAATATAAACTCTCTCACACACGCACACATACAGACACTTGCTGCAGCAAGGACGCTGAAAAGGACATGCAAACAATTATTTTGCTCACAAGTGCGGACGGAAACTCTTGTTTCGCGAATTTGATTTGAGCAATGATTTCAAATTTTGAAAAGATCATAAAATTCTTGGAATTCCTCCAAAAATAAAAAGATTTTGTGAATTTTTCACAATTCTTGGAATTCCGGAAGGAAGTACAAAAGATTTTGGGATTCATTATGATTTACAGAGCAAAAAAAGCGATAATTTAATCTTAATAAATTGAAATTTGTGTTAAGCTTTATACTCCAACACAAAAAAGGAGATATACCAAAAAATATCATCACTGATGATTTTTATGTATAAATGTCTGTAATAAAAGATTTCTGATCTTTGATGTATTGACTTTTCTATAAGAAAAGTTCATCGTTGATGACTTTTCTATAAGAAAAGTTCATCGTTGATAACTTTCCGAAATGAAAAGTTCATCGTTAATGACTTTTCTATAAGAAAAGTTCATAGTTGATGACTTTTCTATAAGAAAAGTTCATCGTTTATGACTTTTCTAGTAGAAAAGTTCATCGTAGATGACTTGAAAAGTTAATCGTTGATGACTTTTCTACACGAAAATTTCATTATTGATGACTTTTCTACACGAAAAGTTCATTGTTAATGACTTTTCTATAAGAAAAGTTCATCGTTGATGACTCTCCTATAAGAAAAGTACATCGTTGATGATTTTTCTATAAGAAAAGTTCATCGTTGATGACTTTTCTATAAGAAAAGTTCATCGTTGATGATTTTTCTATAAGAAAAGTTCATCGTTGATGACTTTCCTATGAGAAAAGTACATCGTTGATGACTTTCCTATAAGAAAAGTACATCGTTGATGATTTTTCTATAAGAAAAGTTCACCGTTGATGACTTTTCTATAAGAAAAGTTCACCGTTGATGACTTTTCTATAAGAAAGTTCATCGTTGATGACTTTTCTATACGAAAAGTTCATCTTTGATGACTTTCCTATAAGAAAAGTACATCGTTGATGACTTTCCTATAAGAAAAGTACATCGTTGATGATTTTTCTATAAGAAAAGTTCACCGTTGATGAATTTTCTATAAGAAAAGTTCACCTTTGATGACTTTTCTATAAGAAAGTTCGTCGTTGATGACTTTTCTTTACGAAAAGTTCATCGTTGATGACTTTTCTTTACGAAAAGTTCATCGTTGATGACTTTTCTCTACGAAAAGTTCATCGTTCATGATTTTTCTATAAGAAAATTTCATCGTTGATGATTTTTCTATAAGAAAAGTTCATCGTTTATGACTTTTCTAGTAGAAAAGTTCATCGTTGATGATTTTTCTAGTAGAAAAGTTCATCGTTGATGACTTTTCTAGTAGAAAAGTTCATCGTTGATGACTTTTCTAGCAGAAAAGTTCATCGTTGATGACTTTTTTAGTAGAAAAGTTCATCGTTGATGACTTTTCTATAAGAAATGTTCATCGTTGAAGACTTTTCTATATGAAAAGTTAATCGTTGATGACTTTTCTACACGAAAAGTTCATTGTTGATGACTTTTCTACACGAAAAGTTCATCGTTGATGACTTTTCTATAAGAAAAGTTCATCGCTATTCACTTTTCTATAAGAAAAGTTCATCATTAGTGACTATAAGAAAAGTTCATCGTTGATGACTTTTCTATAAGAAAAGTTCATCGTTGATGACTTTCCTATAAGAAAAGTACATCGTTGATGACTTTTTTATAAGAAAAGTTCATCGTTGAAGACTTTTTTATAAGAAAAGTTCATCGTTGAAGACTTTTCTATAAGAAAAGCTCATCGTTAAGGACTTTTCTATACGAAAAGTTCATCGTTGATGACTTTTCTATAAGAAAAGTTCATTGTTGATGACTTTTCTAGTAGAAAAGTTCACCGTTGATGACTTTTCTATAAGAAATGTTCATTGTTGAAGACTTTTCTATATGAAAAGTTAATCGTTGATGACTTTTCTACACGAAAAGTTCATTGTTGATGACTTTTCTACACGAAAAGTTCATCGTTAATGACTTTTCTGTAAGAAAAGTTCATCGCTATTCACTTTTCTATAAGAAAAGTTCATCATTAGTGACTTTTCTATACGAACAGTTTATTGTTGATGACTTTTCTATAAGAAAAGTTCATCGTTGATGACTTTCCTATAAGAAAAGTACATCGTTGATGATTTTTCTATAAGAAAAGTTCATCGTTGATGATTTTTCTATAAGAAAAGTTCATCGTTGATGACTTTTCTATAAGAAAAGTTCATCGTTGATGACTTTCCTATAAGAAAAGTTCATCGTTGATGATTTTTCTATAAGAAAAGTTCATCGTTGATGACTTTTCTATAAGAAAAGTTCATCGTTGATGACTTTTCTATAAGAAAAGTTCACCTTTGATGACTTTTCTATAAGAAAATTTCATCGTTGATGACTTTTCTATACTAAAAGTTCATCGTTGATGACTTTTCTATACTAAAAGTTCATCGTTGATGACTTTTCTATAAGAAAATTTCATCGTTGATGACTTTTCTATACAAAAAGTCCATCGTTGATGACTTTTCTATAAGATAAGTTCATCGTTAATGACTTTTCTATAAGAAAAGTTCATCGTTGATGACATTTCTATATTTCATCGTCAGTGACTTTTCTATAAGAAAAGTTCATCGTTGGTTTTTTTTTATAAGAAGAGTCAATTGCTTATTTATTTAATTTATTGTTCAAATGGCAAATTAACAACATTTGCATCAAACGCACGAATTGCTCTTTTTGCGTGCTCATATCCTACATTGCCTGTCAACACCACCCCTAACTTTCGCCTAGCTACTTCGTCCCCCCTTCGTCTGAGCATAATTGCCCACTTTATTCCTTTAATCCTTTATTTCGTTCATATAAATATATAGAACGATATAAGCGTAACATAAAAATCTGTTTATGTTGTGGCGAATATGGAAATCAGAATGAAAGAAGATGAAGCAGAAAGGGTTGATTACGATTAACCCTAAACAGGAAATCAAAAACAATAGAGTCTCATTTTAAGCACAAAGTCCCAGTCTCACATGGATTTTGTGTGACGAACACAAACAATAATGAATCATATTCGGTTATTGTCTCCTGTCCTATTGTATGAATTATTGTGGAATGCGAATCATAACCTCACCATCCTGAAAAAGGATTTGCTTTGCAAAGGAGCGAAATAAAAAAATAAAACAATAAAAAACAAATTTGCATGTCTTTTGTAAGGCCAAAGGAATTAAATTCACATGTGTGTGTTTTTTTTTTCTTTTTGGACAATTTTGGCGCCAAATCCATATGTTTACGAAACTCCTTGTTCACGAAAATAAGAAAAATGTGGACTTGCATTTTGTATAAAATATTCTTATACAAAATTCCAAAAAAGTGGAAAACAAATATTTATACGAGAATTCAAATCAATCAATATGTTAAACGGTTTACGTATTAACGAAGGTCATGCAAGATCAATCAAAATGTAACAAATTTTAAGAAAATTCAATTTTACACTATAAATTATGTAATAGATAATTTTACAATAACAAGTAAGACAGTTTCAGTCGGGTAAACCGACTAAGCTATACCCTCACTTTGTGAGTAATGTAATATTGAATATTACACAAATTATTCCGTAAATTTTTGTGGGAGGTACCAAAAGGGGTTTAAGAAGTACACCTACATTTCGCTGAACAGTAGATACTTTAAATACATTGCACTGTGCCGAATTGTAACCGTTTATATGGACTGGTATAATAACGTTGAGATATTAAATTGTGGTATAATTTGGCCATTTTGTGTGGTAGGTACAAAAGAGGGCGTGGTGATAACGCTAATTTTTCACTGGACTATAGGCATTATAAAAGCATTACACTGTACAAAATTTCAAGTAATTGTATACACTGATATTAAGGTTATAAACTGTTAACTTTTGGTGCAAAATGATACCTTTGTGGAAGAGGTACCAAAAGGGGCGTGGCAATTTCGCCCATTTTCCTCGAGTTGATAGCGACTAACAAACTAATACTATGTGTGCAATTTCAGAAGATTCGAATACGTATAATAGCAGTTATTAAAGAATCAATATTTCACAACATTTTAACCCTTTGTGGGGGAGGTACCAGAAGGAGTGGACCAATATGGCCCATCTTCGAACTTAGCCGAAGATAGAAAAAAATATTACTACATACGAAATTTGAAGTCAATCGGTCAAGTCCTTTCGAGAGTTATCGTGCGCAACAGCCAGCAGACAGACAGACGGACGGACATTGCTCATTCGACTTAAAATGACCCAAAACGGATTTCCGCCGAACATACTTGGGGTCTTAGGTCACTCCTTCGATGTGTTACACTTTTTCCCGTAGCAAATGATATATACCCTCGTCACACTAAAGTGAGGGTATAAAAATAAAATGATACTATAAAAAAGCCATGAACGACTTTTTCATATAGAGAATTCATCAAGGTACTTTTCTTATAGAAATGTCATCAACGATGAACTTTTCTTAGAGAAAAGTCATCGACGATAAATTTTTTTAAAGAAAAGTCATCAACTATGTACTTTTCTAATAGAAAAGACATCAACAATGTACCTTAATTTTAGAAAAGTCATCAACGATGAACTTTTCTATTAGAAAAGTCGTTAACGATGAACTATTCTTATAGAAAAGTCGTCAACAGTGAACTTTTCTATTAGAGAAGTCATCGACGACGAACTTTTCTATTAGAAAAGTGTTCAAAGATTAACTTTTCTATTAGAAAAGTCATCAACGATGAACTTTTCTATTAGAAAAGTCATCAACGATGAACTTTTTTATTAGAAAAGTCATCAACGATGAACTTTTCTATTAGAAAAGTCATCAACGATAAACTCTTCTTATAGAAAAGCCGTCAACGAAACTTTTCTATTAGAAACGTTTTTCTATTAAAAAAGTCATCAACGGTTAACTTTTCTATTAGAAAATTCATCAACGTTTAACTTATCTATTAGAAAAGACATCAATCATGTACTTTTCTCATAGAAAGCATAGAAGTCATCTACGATGAACTTTTATTATAGAAAAGTCATTAGCGATTAATTTTTCTTACAGAAAAGTCATCAAAGATGAACTTTTCTTATAAAAAAGCCACTAACGATGAACTTTTCTTATGAAAAAGCCATCAACAATGAACTTTTCTTATAGAAAAGTCATCAACGATGAACTTTTCTTCTAGAAAATTCATTAGCGATTAACTTTTCTTATAGAAAAGTCATCAACGATGAACTTTTCTTATAAAAAAGTCACTAACGATGAACTTTTCTTATGAAAAAGCCATCAACAATGAACTTTTCTTATAGAAAAGTCATCAACGATAAACTCTTCTAATAGAAAAGTCATCAACGATTAACTTTTCTTATAGAAAAGTCATCAACGATGAACTTTTCTTATAGAAAAGTCATCAACCATTAACTTTTTTTAAAGAAAAGTCATCAACGATGAACTTTTCTTATAGAAAAGACATCAACGATAAACATTTCTTATAGAAAAGTCATCAACGATGAACTTTTCATATAGAAAAGTCATCAACGATGAACTTTTCATATAGAAAATTCGTCAACGATGAACCTTTCTAATAGAAAATTCATCAACAATGAACTTTTCTTATAGAAAAGTCATCAACGATGAACTTTTCTTATAGAAAAGTCATTAGCGATGAACTTTTCTTATAGAAAAGTTATTAGCGATGAAAAGTTATTAGCGAACGAGAAAAGTCATCAACGATTAACTTTTCTATTAGAAACGTCACCAACGAAGAACTTATAGAACTTAGAAACTTTCTTATAGAAAAGTCATTAGCGATGAACTTTTCTTATAGCAAAGTCATTAGCGATAAAAGTTTCTTATAAAGTAATTAGCGATGAACTTTTCTTATAGAAAAGTCATTAGCGGTGAACTTTTCTTATAGAAAAGTCATTAGCGATGAACTTTTATATTAGCGATGAAAGTGATCAACGATGATTTTTCTCAACGATGAACTTTTCTGTTAAAAAAAGTCATCAACGACGAACTTTTCTATTAAAAAAGTTATTAACGATGAACTTGTCTATTAAAAAAGTTATCAACGATGAACTTTTCTATTAAAAAAGTTATCAACGATGAACTTTTCTATTAGAAAAGTCATCAGCGGTGAACATTTCTATTAGAAAAGACATCAACGATGAACTTTTCTATTAGAAAAGGCATCAACGGTGATCTTTTCTTATAGAAAAGTCACCAACGATGATCTTTTCTTATAGAAAAGTCATCAACGATTAACTTTTCTTAGAGAAAAGTCATCAACGATGAACTTTTCTTAGAGAAAAGTCATCAACGATGAACTTTTCTTAGAGAAAAGTCATCAACGATGAACTTTTCTTATTGATAAGTCATCAACGATGAACTTTTCTTATTGATAAGTCATCAACGATGAATTATTCTATTAGAAAATTTTCTTATTTAAAATCGTTAAAATAATAGTTCTGCCAACAGTAAAAGTCCGGTTGGCGTACATTTTGGTATACAAAATCGTTTTCTCTGTGTAAAATTAATCCCTCCCAACTGATTTCTTGTGTTATTTCCTTACATATTCCCAGATATTGAAAGAGGATTATGTTTTCTTTACTATTTCACATGATCTGAACTGAATACAGGTCTTAGCCTTTCTTTTATGCAGAATAAAATTAATCCTTTTCTATCTCTTTAAGGATAACCTAACTGATTTCCCAAAAATAAAAATAGAAAACTGTGTAACAATTTGATATCTTCCGATGCCAGAGCAGCAGGTGAATGCTAAAAAATATTCCCATCATTTCAGTTCAAAATTCCACCACCGCCAACAACACCAGCAGCGTCAGCATCCATCCATCCTTGATTCAAAAAAAATATAGTAGGAAAAATTGAAAAATCTTCCCACACACTCAGGTTTTCCGTTTTGTTGATAAATGGCGATGTGAAAATATGATGCACAAATCCGGTCGACAGGATGCAAATGTTGTAAACTCACACGCACACGAAGAGACAGACGGACGGTCATAAAATCCTGCACTCCCTGTAGCCGGAAAATATGTGACACTTGCTGTTGTCTAGTGTCTGTCCGCCATTTATATCCGTGAAGTGGAATAGACGAAGAAATTTCGGAAAAAAATTCCCACAAGGACAACACACAATGAAAGGCATGCAAAAGGACTCGTTGTTGAGCGTTAAGCATAACAGCAGGTACATTCAATGCTGGGATTTTTCGGGGCGATGAGAAAATCTCGCAAAGAAAAGACTAAGAAAATCTAAAGGAATCCTTAGAAGAAGAATTGTTGTAGCTGAAATCCTTGTACTTGTTTCAAAGGAAGAAAGGTGCTGCATGGAAAATTTTCCCAGGCCATCAGTGTAAGGTGTGTGTGCGTATGGGTATAATGATGAACTGTTGCATGCTCCGCTCTGGTGATCTGGTGCTGGTGCAGCAGCAGATGCACTTTCTTAGAGAAAATAAAGAAGAAAATAGTTAAAATCTATTTGGTTTCAATCGTCAAGTATTTTTGTGGGAGTCCATTAAGCAGTCACTGTGGGAATTTTTTTGCATTTCTATAATTTGGTCGTGTGAATTTTTTTTTCTTTACAACTGGGCTCAATGATTGGGCCATGAATAATGAGTGCACCGAGAGACCAAGCAGACCATATGTTGAGCCGCTATCTTTACGAGTTATATTGTTTTTAATCATTATCCTTGACTATTCTTTCGCTGACTGACTGGCTTCACAACATCGTCGACATCATCATTCAAAAGTGATTTTTCCATAAAGATTTGCTACCATTTGGGATGTTTTTTACGAAAAGCGATCGATCTGTTTGCCCTTTCATGCAGCAGAAGTCCTTTATATCCTGGGAACGGAAGTGGTTGGCAATAATCTACATATGTTCTGTAGATGTTGAGTCTGACAATGAGCAGCAGCAGGAGCACAAGGATCATGAGTATCCTTGCCCTTCCTTTCTAACAGGTTGTGTGTGTTTTCTGCTGCTCTCTGCTTGTCTGTCGTTGGATTTCTTGATTTGTATTTTATAGATTGATTTCATCATTTCATATTTAGGGGTGCCAAAAAGGATCTTTGTTGAGCCCCGGCCAATATGTTCTTTTCTAGATGGTGAGAAAATGTTTTGTATGTCTGTCTGTCCTCTAAGAGTTGCGGAAGTAAATCAAGTGCATCTTTGAGAAAATGAAGCAGAGATAAATCAAAATGTTGTGTAGGTGTTTCCGCAGAAATTGTGTTCCTCCACAAGGAGAGGAGTGTGGGAATATTATTGAACATCTTCGAAAAACGGAAGTAAATATTATTTAGATTGATCTTCAGCGTGGGAATTCTGAGTTGTGACCTAGTTAGTACATGCAGAAGTTATTTATACCTCAAAAAATATGGTCCAACTACTAAAGGTAACTTCAACAAAAATTGAAATTTAAGTAAAAAAATATTTTTACAAAAACTTTTCCATAAAAAATTTTTGTTTTCTTTTCATAAAATAGTATGTCTCAATATACATATGTATACAAATAATGTTTTTTTTTTTGCATAGTGTTATTATTATCCAAGATCCTAGGTGGAACACGCTACAAAATTTATCTTATCACTTCTTAAAGCTAACCATTTTTTTCATTCCATGTTAACTGCGCCTTCCCTAGTTCGGCTACCCTGTGGGTTAAATTCAAGGGCTTCTTTGGCAATATTACCTTCAGGCTTTCTCAATGTATGACCTATCCAAAGCCACTTTCTGCTTTTAATTTCATTATACATTGCCTTTAAATTTTACCTTTAGTAATATAAGAGATGTTGATTCGGGATTATTTTTGGCCAATGAAGCGCTATAAAACTGAACGTTCAGCGAGGATATACGTTCCCAGATGGATATGAATTATATCACTTTTCTTGTACTGTTAGATCACACCAAAGCATTTGATTCGGTGAATTATGATATCTTAAGAGTGAAACTGAGAAGTAAGTTTAAGTTTGATTTAACAGCGATATCAATGATCAGTTCTTACTTAGAGGGACGGTCTCAAGCTGTATGTTAAAATGGTGTATACTCTAGTTTCATAGATGTTTTGCGCGGTGTGCCACAAGGTTCGGTGTTGGGTCCACTACTTTTCTCAATGTATATAAATGATTTAGAGTTATCAATTAGCGGATGCAATATCCATCTATATGCAGACGATGTACAAATATACTTCGGGCCTGTTTCTGTAAATTTTTTTCGTTCGTCTGCTGCGAACGATCAAAAATCACTCAATTATTCCGAGAAATCTATAAGTCACAGAAGTTTATAATTCGTTGTGTCTGTAGAAAATCATGTAAAAAGCTTGTTCCTAAAATATTTCTAACCTGCGTTTTATAGAATTCAAGTAATAGCTGAGCGAATTTTGATTGTTCGCCGTAGACGAACGAAAATAAGTTACAGAAACAGGCCCTTCCACTGCAAACCAGAAAACATCACTCAATGCACGCAATGTATTAACCATAATTTACGAAATGTTTACCGATGGGCTTTAGCTAACGGATTATGTCTGAATCCCACTAAAACAAAATGCATTTTAATTTCCCGTAGACCCTTTGAATTAGATAATACTCCGTCTAAGTATCTGAATGGATATACAATTGATTACGTTAGATCGGTCAAAAATTTAGGTGTTACTTTTTCCCGTACTTTATCATGGAATAAACACATTGAAATCGTAACTGGTCAGATATACGGTATGCTCAGATGCTTTTGGTCTATTCAATACTTTATCCCACAATACATTATGGTTGTGGATTGTTTGCCAACTCCGATTATAAACACACTAAGAAATTGACGGTAGCCACCAACGACCTTGTTAGATTTATTTACGGCATTAAAAGAAATGATAGCATATCATCATATGCTAAAGAGTTCTGTAAGATGCCCTTTACTAAACTGATGCAATACCGATGTCTACTATTATTTCATAAATTATGTTTGATTGCTTTTATTCGGTCTGCAAATCATTGTGATTCTAACTAGGATATTCTCCCGGCTTCAAGACCATTTTGGTTCTATATTACTATAGAAACAAGTATTTTCTACATGGCGGTGTATAAATGTGTATTAAAAATTGGCAGCACACATACTGGATCATGATTTCTGAGCCGAGACACTCGTTATCAACAGTTCTGCTGCAATTATATGGGAGATACGGAGCTCTATATGGTTGACTTCAACACGCAAGCGAATGAGAAATCTTTGTGAAACAACACTTCTCCAAAATCTTCCAAAAACAATTGTTAACCAAAGTTAATACAAAACATAAGTTATTTGCAGTCGAGAGCCCAGCTACCTAAATTCGTATATTGTTTACGATCTACTAGCCGTTCCAATGCCATTATTCAAATTAAACACAGATGTACATAGTTTTTTGGGAATACAATTCTTTTTGTATAGCATACGTCATTGGAATTCATTACCCATAAACTTGAAGAGAATTCAAAATTTTTACCAATTTAAAAATAAACTGTATAATTATAATTCCCTGTTGCGATAATATAATTAGCACTATCTTATTTATTTATTTTTTGCCACGATATGTTCATTTATATTTAATGTTACGATAAATGTTTGTCATTACTATTTAAAAATCATTGTGTTAATTTAATTTATTGTTAATTTTTATGTTATATTGCAATTGTAAAAAACTATGATATGTAAAAAACTATCATAGTGCTATCATTATAAGTAATTAATACTTGTTGTATGGGTGATCCATTTCGAGGTTCCCTACTTTTTTAAAGAAAAGCCAGTAAGGAAAGGCAGAAAGTCGGGCGGGGCCGACTATATAATACCCTACACCTCCCTAACAATGCGATAAGGGTCATTGCCAAAATAATTTGGAATAATTGGTAAATGGGTAAGAACATATATATGTGGACATATCTAATTCTGAACCGATAATTTGCTAAATTAAGCAATATTCGTTCCTAAATTGAGAAACATCTTTCTGGAGAATTTTTTAACGATCGGATGTAAAGTACAACTTCTATAGCGGTTTGATACCAAATCAGGAAGAACATATATATGGAGCTTTAATATAAATCTGAACCGATCTTCCCTGAATACTCAGTCATGTAAAAAGACCTTTTTCTGTCGAATTTCGTACTGATCGGATATAAAATACAGTCTCTACAGCGCTTACATGTCAAATCGGGGGTAACATATATATGGGAGCTATATCTAAATCTGAACCGATTTTCTCCGAATTTGGCAGTATTCTTTCATGTAATAAGAAACCTCTTTCTGCCGAATTTCGCACTGATCGGATATAAAATACAGTTTTTACAGCGCTTACAGGTCAAATCGGGGGTAACATATATATGGGTCTTATGTCTAAATCTAAACCGAGTTTCTCCGAATTTGGCAGTATTCCTTCATGTAGAAAGAAACCTCTTTTTGCCGACTTTCGCACTGATCGGATATAAAATGACATGTTTACAGCGCTCACATGTCAAATCGGGGGTAACGTATATATGGGGGCTATATCTAAATCTGAACCGATTTCTTCCAAATTTAAAAGTGTTCATTCATATAATAGGAAACCTCTTGTGACGATCCTACACGGAGGAAAATCGTCATTTTTGATATGTTTGAAACGAAAGAAAATATACTTGGAAACGATTTTTTTAAATATAATATATTTGTTAACAAATAAATTTTATTTGAAAATCAAGAAATTTTGTTTGGAACGCATATATTAATATATTAGAACATAGTTTATTTGCAAACTGAATTTCACAAATAAGATATGTGTTTACACACAAACATAGTTATTGTTTAAGAAGATTTCCAAATATGTTTTATTTAAAAAGATTTTTAAAGCATTACTGACTTATTCGAATTTTAGATACTTTTTCCTAGTTTTCGTGTTAAACTTTATAGCTAAAAATGTCCTTATTTATAAATATTCCTATTCATCACTTTTGTCAATCCATCAATGTCGTTTATATTTACGAAAGATTGTTCGATTTAAGTTTTGATTAAATTTTACAAACATAAAAAATTTATAAAAAAATTGTTCTTTGAAAATCTAAAAAACAGAAAACTTGTCTTTAAGTTAAGGCATTTAATATATTACCAAAATAAATAATTACAAATGAATCCTTGTTTCGGAAATACTAGTTCCAAATAAAAAATATTTGAATGGGAGCATATTTTTGTTTAGAACAATATCCTCACAAACATATAATATTTGTGTGTGTAAAATATTATATATTTGGAGTGTACCCTAAACATATGTTTATTTCAAGCCGAATATGTTTGGGACAATATACTACAGAAGCGATTTTTTTTTCAGCGTGTACCAACTGGTCCTGCTTCCTCCGGAGGTGGCTACCTTCTGCCCCGGCCGTGCTCAGTCTCGGGGCGGTTCTTTTCCTTTGGAAACAGACTAGGGCTCGTGCGCATAAACCAAAAGTGTAAGGTAACTCTCATGTGTAAGTGTAGTGTGTTTAGATAGGAAGAAAGTATGATGCTAATAGACGGGAGCAGCTATGCATCTTCTGCTGTCGTCCCTGCTCTTAAACCCAACCACCCCGCTGACATTTATATATTCAATGAATGTCAGCCCATTTTGTTTCTTTTCTACACGGACTCCTTCACCTTTCGTGACTCCAGTAAAAGTTTATGATTTCATTTTAAGGACAATTAATACACGGGGCAAAATCGCCTTTTTTGATATGTTTGAATCGAAAGAAAATATATTTGGAACACAAATTTTTAAATATTATATATTTCTTAGCAAATAAATTTTATTTGAAAATCAATAAAATATATTTGGAACGCATATATTAATATATTACAACAAATTATATTTGCAAACTAAATTTCTCAAATAAAATATGTGTTTAAATACAAATAAAATTATTATTTAGGAATTTTTCCAAATATATTTTATTTAAAAAATATTTCCAAAACTTTTGCTGAGTTTTTCATATTTCAGTTTCAATTTTTCTTGGGTTTCGAATTGTACCTCCCAGTTATGATACCATATGCAGCATTACCTTCTGTTTTATATCAATCATTTCAAATTTCTGAGTATTCCAAGCCATCATTAGTTGTCAATCCTCTAAGTACTTTATATTGATCCAAGATTATATGATTTCAATTATTATTTTTTATGAACATTAAAAGTTTCTAAAAAGTTAACTTTGAATTACTGAAAAATTTGACACAATTTATGTATTTTATGAATACTTAAATGCAAATAAATATTTGTTTCGAAAATAATGGTCCCAAATAAAAACTTATTGGAATGTAAACAAATATTTGTTTAGAACAACATCTTCCCAAATACTCAATTTTTGTGTGTACCAAATATTACATGCTTAGAGTCTACCCCAAACATATATATGTTTCAAGCCGAATATGTTTGGGACAATATACTACAGAAGCGATTTTTTTTCAGCGTGTACTATATTTAAAAATTGAATAACATACAGAAATTAAATCAATAAATGACAATGGATTTATCAAAATTAAATCCAAATATGTGTAAGGTTAAGTATTTATGTAGATGTACGATTAAGAATTAATCGTAAAAATAAATGTAATTGAAATCAAGAATTTGAGATATAAAAAAAAATAACGATTAGTGTTTATATAGTTTATGTAGTGTAGCGTCGAGTTTATACAAAATGAAGTAAAAAAAAATCACTGGACTTACCTAAACTTATCCCGTTATGTCATCAGGCCTGTTGACGGAGGGTATTGCTGCCAGTAACTTGCTATATTAAAGGTGTTCAAATTGTACAAATTGCTCGACTGAATTATTAATGTGAAAAGTGCATGTCTTAATATTAGGTTAGCGAATTTAGTTAATAATATTATATGGGTTGGTCCTCCAGATAGTCAATTATTCAATTTATAAATGTAGATGTTTTTAGTTCTACGAACGGATAATCTTGGATTGTCGTTAGCTCCTTTAAATTAATGATTCTCGTTACAATATTTCTCCATATTCGGTCCATTAGCAGTGATTTATGAACAAGCCTTCAATTTATAGCATTTGGATAAATGGATCAAGAGGATTTTAAGGAATTGTATATGCTTCTATAAAAGCTCTGACAATATTACGAAATCCAATATTAAACTGAAGATTCCACGCAATTCACAGTTTAGATTCGAAAGTTCAAATTGCTTGCCTTTGGTGAAATGAATATACGCCCCAGAATTCCGAAAATCAAGTTCGTCGATATAAGATGCAAATTGAGAAGATTAAAGGTTTTAATTCTTAATCTTGGCCAGTTTAATTTCCGGGCACAATTTCCATTAATAATTGTAATTATTCTTGATAAAATTTCTTTTTAATAATATAAAATCTTGAGCTCTCTATTTCCAGAATGAATGATATGTTTTTTCATTCCTTTCAAAATTATGAAAACTTCTAATCAAAAATTTTCTTAACGAACTCCTTGTTTTCAATCGTTTCTATGTTCAAATTTTCAAATTACAATTAAGTATAAAGTAGAAAAATTGTACAAGTCTGGAAGAGGCACAGACCTTAAATTAGACAGATGTGCCGTCCGGACGAAACGTCAAAATCTATCAGTTACGAACGAATAGGAATGAAATGTCACACGCGAAAAAACAGTTTTCCGCGAACATATCTTGAACTTTATTTGTACTTATCGATTTAAATTAATTTTTTAAGTGTAACAATTACCAAAAATTCGGGAAAATCGGTCCAAAATCCGCGGAAAACCTCATTCTTTGAAGTCTTACTCGTTGAAATTTCTATTCGTTCGTAACTGACAACTTACTCGCTCCGGGATGACATATCTTATTATTTATTATTTTTGGGAAGAGGTTTACAAAAAGCACTACGCAAAAAAAAAAATTTTTTTGCCACTTTCTAAATCTTTCAATTCAGAATATACATTACCAATCTTTCGAAGTATTTGTGCTTTTATTCCCGTCGGAGCTAACTTTGCATTGAAATATTTCAAATTTGAGCTCTGTGTAAAGTTTCTCCGAATTACATCTTTTCCAATTTCTAATTCTCTCTTCTTTGATCTCAAATTGTAAATTCTCTCATTCTTTTCATAAGCTACTTTCATCTTTCCCTGTATGGAATCCGTCAGTAATGCGAATTTGTCTATCCTCTTCATATCAATGTCGGCTTCCTCTAATAATTTCAACCTTTTCAAAATCTCAAAATCCTTCCCATGCGTTATCATATGTTGACCGAAAATCACTTGATATGGGGTCATACCCGTTGTAGAATGGATTGTATTTCTCAGTGCACAATTAATACTTGGCAGGTAAGAGTCCCACTGTCTTTGATCATCGCGTATGTAAGCCCTCAATGCCGCATTAAACCTATTCACACGTTCGCTGGCATTCGCCTGTGGACTATAAACAGCCGTAAGCTGATGTTTTACCCCAAATTTCTTCAATAGATCCTCAAAGTCCTTACTTCTGAACTGGGTGTCATTATCAGAAACGATCACTTCGGGAACGCCATAGCACACAAAAATACCATCCTTTAAATACGAAACTATTGGCCTCGATATCATCTTCTTAAGCGGTTTGAGGAAAGTAAATTTCGAAAAGTGGTCTAAAACAATAAGGGATTGGAAAGGGACCAATCAAATCTACATATAATCTCTGAAATGGTCTTTCTGAAATAACCATTTGGCCCATAGGCGGTCGCAACGTAGAAGTCGGGATTTTCGAAGTCCTGCATAAGTCACACTTTCCTACATATTCCTTAACCTCAGTTATGATGTGTTTTTTCATTCCTTTCAAAATTATGAAAACTTCTAATCAAAAATTTTCTTAACGAACTCCTTGTTTTCAATCGTTTCTATGTTCAAATTTTCAAATTACAATTAAGTATAAAGTAGAAAAATTGTACAAGTCTGGAAGAGGTTTACACTATTTCTGACGAATTTCATACTGATCGGATATAAAATACAGTTTTTACAGCGCTTACATGTGAAATCGTGGGTAACATATATATGGGGGCTATATCTAAATCCGAACCGATTTTCTCCGAATTTGGCAGTATTCCTTCATGTTATAAGAAACCTCTTTCTGCCGAATTTCATACTGAGCGGATATAAAATAAAGTTTTTACAGCGCTTACATGTCAAATCGGGGCTAACATATATATGGGGGCTATATCTAAATCTGAACCGATTTTAACCAAATTCAATAGGGATCGTCCTTGGGCCAAAAAAAAAGATATGTTTAAAGTTTCGTCGAGATCGGACCATAATTGCGACCTGTACTTTGATTACAAGAATACATGCACAGACGGACAGACAGACGGACAGACGGACATAGCTAAATCAACTCAGAGACTGATTCTAAGTCGATCGGTATAATAAACGATGGGTCTATTTCTTCTCCTTTTGGGCGTTACAAACAAATGCACAAAGTTATAATACCCTGTACCACAGTGTGGTGTAGGGTATAAAAAATCTTTAAAATGTCCTTAAGGTCGCGCACGGACGAATATTGCAAAAAGTAGGAAATTTTACTTTTTTCATAGCTTTTCTTTAAAGACGTAGTTAAAGTTGAAGTTGGATTTTGTAATTGATGCTAATGCTGCATTAGGCATTAGAGTACATTGTAAATAGGTTTTAGGGTAATAGGACATGGCCTTCTACTTTTCTGCAACGTTGAATTTAAACATTTTAAAGTAAGTAAGAAAAACATGCTATTATTTGGTCCATGGCATCGAACACAAATTATTTTTTATTTAGCCGTAGGCAGAGATTAAAAACGTTCATCCTACAGCAACGTCGCTAAAATCTTTAGGCTATTTAAAAAGTTATATACTTGTTGTAACATCACACATCTACTCCATAATTTTCACAAAATATATATTTTACGTGCAGTTACAAAAAGTACATATCTTTTTAAATAGCCTAAAGATTTTAGCGACGTTGGTGCCGGATGAAAGCTTTAGATCTCTGCGTACGGCTAAATAAAAAATAATTTGTGTTCGACGCCATGGACCAAATAATATCATGTTTTTCCTACTTACTTTAAAATGTTTAAATTGTATATACATACATATTTGTGTGGGATTACTTTGATGGGGACAAAATCTATATTTCGTTCATTCCATATCAAACCGTACGATTTTTCGAAAAAAATCCGCTCGACATTTCCGATTGTCTTTCAAATTTGTATGTATATGTATGTGTTTGACTATGGAAATAAATCATCTTGTAGTTAGCGAGAAAAAAAACCAAAATTTTATTTCCGATGTTACAAGCATCTGAAATCTGATAAATTTGAGAAAATATCAGAAAAGCTGTATTTTGGAAGCTAAATATTATGAAAACGCGTGGACGGAATTTAAAAAATGAAGGCTCGTTTATATGGTCGTCACCAGTACTTTCAAGTACATATGTAGGTATATTGATGATAATTAATTTAGAGATTTTAAATGCATCAGTTGCATATGCAACTTTATTTTGTATCCTGCACATAAATTACACCAACTTAAAATTCTGAGAAAAATATAGTCATGTAGCCCCATTTGTCCTAAATTGATCTTACAAATTTCAAGATGGTGTTTAGCCTCGTTCTTCTTTAAAACTTAATTTACTAAAAAATGCCTTTATAAATTATGAATTTTTCTTGTATTTTTTTATACCCTACACCACACTGTGGTACAGGGTATTATGACTTTGTGCATTTGTTTGTAACACCCAAAAGGAGAAGAGATAGATCCATTGTTTATTATACCGATCGACTTGTAATCACTTTCTGAGTCGATTTAGCTATGTCCGTCTGTCTGTCCGTCTGTCTGTCCGTAGATGTCGGTAGATGTATTCTTGTAATCAAAGTACAGGTCGCAAATATGGCCCGATCTTGACGAAACTTTACACATATCTTTTTTTTGGCCCAAGGACGATCCCTATTTAATTTGGTTAAAATCGGTTCAGATTTGGATATAGCCCCCATATATATGTTACCCCCGATTTGACATGTAAGCGCTGTAAAAACTTTATTTTATATTCGATCAGTATGAAATTCAGCAGAAAGAAGGATTTTTACATGAATGAGTTTTCAGGGAAAATCGGTTCAAATTTATATATAACCTCCATATATATGTTCCTCCGGGTTTGGTTTCTATGTCCGAATATCGGTTCAGAATTAGATATATCCACATACCTATATGTATATGTTCTTACTCAATTATTCCAAATTATTATCGCAATGACCCTTATCGCATTGTTAAGGAGGTGTAGGGTATTATATAGTCGGCCCGCCCGACTTTCTGCCTTTCCTTACTGGTTTTTTGCTAAAATCTGTTTAATTTTTGTTATTTGTCTTGGAATCAGTTTACATGGAATCACCCATTTTTAAATTCCATACCATTTGACAGCTATAAATATAGGTTAAATCGTACTGTAGGATAAACGTTGATGATGGAAATAAGTCCATATTCACACTTGCAATTTTCACCCCGCAGAATTGCAGTGTTGTGGAAGAGGGACGCAGTCGTTACCGGTTATCCCCTTACCGATTGCCTCCCTCTCCCAAAAACACTGCAAATCTACGGTGGCAAAATTGCAAGTGTGAATATGGACTTACGGTCATTTCCATCATCTACGTTTATCCTACAGTTAGATTTAACCTATAGTTATATCTGTCAAATGGTATGGAATTTAAAAATGGGTGAATCCATGTAAACTGTACCCAACACACATAAAAATAAAACATGGACTAAGTGTTACAAATTTTTTTATTTGCAATTTATTAACATTTGTTTGTTTTCACTAAATAATGTCCTACATGAAGACTAAATGCTAATGTACATTCCAAAATTTGAATAAAATGTATTTAAAAAATTAAGAATCTTAGTTATTTTTCAAATTTTTTTATTACATTCTTCTATCTTCAAAAAAAAGGTCCAGACAGACACCATCAATCACTGTCATTGTCAAGAACAAGAAATGCAAGACAGAAATATTCCTCCAAAACACTCCGAGACCAAAAACTCCGCCAACTCCTGAACCTCCCTCAACATAGAATACACAAATCCCCTTTGAGTGAATTTCCTGAAATATCCGGAAAAAATCCTTTAAGGAGAAATTTTCCTGTAAATCCGAACAAAAAAAATAGGGGAAATTTCTAAAGAAATGCATTCTTTCACTCAAATTAAAAATCCAACGAAGAAAAGACAATTTTTGGAAAATAAAACACAATAACAAATCTACCGGCTTCGGGTGTTATGAAGAATTTCCAATCCACAAACAACAATTCATTTTTCAAATTCAAAGCCAAATGAATAACATCCACATAAAGACAACAACATTTGACAGCGAGAGTAAAAGAGAGAGAGAGAGCGCGCGCGAGAGAATAACACAAACAATTGAGAGGAGAAAAACAAAAGGTGCTCACCTTTGAGTACCAGAGAAAACATCTGCTCCTTAACTCAGGTAACTGCATGAGTTAGAAACGTAAGACTATATTATAAGCCTGCATAAGACCCTCTCTTTCCCACTTGTGTGTTCAAAAGAAAATGCACTTTACCGAGAGCAAGAACTCCCTCTCTGTGTGTGGAGTCTATGTGCGTGTGTGTATGCCTGCTTTTGATGAATGAATGAGCGCATCACTTGCGTGTGGCTTTGGCTTTGTTGTAAAGTAAATGCATTGCATTCAAAAGAAGAAACGACGACGACAACGAAAAAAACCCCGAAAACATGTTTAACATTTTATTACGGCCGAGCAGCGTCAACAGAACTTCAGCAAACGGCAGTTTCAAATTGTAGCTTGAGTGGTAAACGTCGTCGGGTCGTGAAACCACTGTGTGAAACAAGAAAACACATCTTAAGTTATACAAAGAAAAATATACTTAATACAATTTTGAAATTGTAGAAAAAATACAAGTTCGTTACTTACGTATTATAAAAAAAAATATAAGAAATTATAATAAACAACATAAAGTGTTTTGAAATAAAGTCAATGAAAATTAAGTTACACTGAAATATAAATTTAAAAAAATATATTTCAAAAAGAGAACTGTTAACAAATTCAACAAAAAATAAAAAACTGTTTGGAAAAAATCCATAATAAAACAAGTCATTCCCTGAAAAAAGTATTGAGAAAAAAACATTTTATTAAAAAATATTTACAAAAAAACGTGCTTTGCCGTGAAGAGAGAAAAAATTGTTTTCTTTTACTACCATTAAAATATTTTTTGACAATTGCAAAAAAAAAATTGCTTAAACCGTTACACGAACATCAGTCTCCCCCGCCCCTCCCTCGTCAGTAGCCGCCGCCGCAGCAGCAAAGCAAAATGTCAAAAAACATGTGCCGTCTTAAGTAACGTGACAATTTTTTTCTAACGATTTCCTCGTCTCGTCGTCGTTAACGTCTCGTCTTTAAAAGCTACGATTTATTTACTACGATCTTTAAAAAAAATTACAAAAAAATGCCTAATTTTAAAGAATGTTTATGTTCATCATATTAAAATAAAAAAACGGATTTTATTGAATTGAAAAAGAAAAAAACACGAAAAACCCAAAAGTTTTTTGCTACTTTTTCCTAAAACCAAAAAAGTAGTCTTCACAACTTTACTTGAAAACCAAGGAGAATTGAGTTGGGCGCTTTTTTCCAGAACGAGAGAGAGAAAAACAAGGATTACCAAAGTTTTTCCCTAACCAAAAAAAGCAAACCTTACTCATTTATTCCCCCCACGCATCATCAGTCTTGGATTCTTCTTTGAAGAATTGCAATTAACGAAACTACGAAAAAAACTCTTAAAAACAACAAAAACACACACACAAAATGCATTGGATTAAATTATTACTAGGAGCCTGTCTGGTGCTCTCCCTCATCATTGAAGAGGTAAGTCAAAAACCCCTATTCAAAAATTTCTCCACAAACTAAGAAAAAAAATTAAGATAGAGTAACATTTGCTAAAGTAATTCGATCTTTAATTTCATCTCTTTTTTCGGCTTCGAAAAAGAAAAGAACGTTAGATCAGTGATATGTATTCACCACCATCAGCGGCAGCACTTCCTCCTTCCACCCTATTTTTCGTCATTAATTGCCTTGCTTCTCTTTTTGAAGTTCTTTATCGAAAAAGGTGAGAGGGTGCTTTTTCGAAACACATGTTGTTGTTTCGAATTAAGGGTTACCTGTCTTTTAGAAAAACCCTAAAACACATGATTTTGAGGAACAAATTCCACAAAATTGTAAACATTTATGAATATGTTAGGAAATTAAAACAATATTTCTTCAAAGAAAGTTTTTAGAGGGGAAAGATAAATTTTGGTAAAATTCTTTACTCTCCAAAAAAACTATACCCAAAACAAATCTAATGTCTGAAAGTTCTGCACAGATTTTTGTGGTACACTTTTGATGATTTTAGTACCTTCAAAGATGTGCTGATATATATTTCTCAATAAAAATTTATAATTTGTACTACCCAAGTAAACATATTGATAAATGTACATTGTAGGTTTGTGGTACTCTTTTAAGAACTTGTATACCTTAGAAATGTAACAAAATGCACTATAATTGAAAACCCAGTTTCCAAAGAGTTGCAAATTAATATTTTTGTTAAACATTAGTAACAAAGAATTCCCCCAAAAAAACTATGTCAAGGGATAATTTTCCCCCAGAAATTTGTGGTACACTTTTAAGAACTTTAAAACCTTTAAATCGTTAGAAACAGTATAGCAATTTAAAGTTCTGTTGCCAAAAAAGTGCAGAATATTTTTCTATTCATATTTTGCTGATTCTGTAAAAACAATTTTTTTGGTACACTTTTAAGAACTTGTATACATTTGTAATGTAACAAAATGCACTGCAGCTGAACGTTCAATCTCCCAAAAAGTGCCGAATCACACTTGTTTATATTTTAATGGTTCATAATACCACCAAAAATCTATATCAAAAGTTAATTTTCCCTCCATAAAATTATGGTACACTTTTCAGAACTTCAATTTGTAGCATAATGCTTAGCAATTGAAGGTTCTGTTGTCAAAAAAGTGCAGAATAATATTGCTCTATTTATATTTCGCAAATTTAGCATACCCCCTATCTCAAAGGTTAATTTTCCTGAAATTTGTGGTACATTTTTTAGAACTTTAATATCATAAAAAAGATAAAAACTATATAGTAATTAACATTTCTGTCTCCAAAGATGTGCAGAATCATGCTTTTCTGTTTATATTTTACGGATTTAGAATAACCCTAAAAATGTATGTCATGGGTTTCTTTCCTTCAGACATTTGTGGTACGTTTTTAGAATCTTTAACTACCTCAAATTATGATTTGATTCATATTGTTAGAAGGCTCTTGCTACAAAGATGTGCAGAATCATATACATAAGCTAGACATTTTGTGTACTTAAGGAAATTTCATCTCAAATTTTGATAACATATAAACAGATTTTTGTGGTACACTTTTAGTTTATTTCTTGTATACAAACTGTGACAAAATTTATATCAATTGTTAGATTATTTTTCAAATTATTCAAATTATTATTTCTGGCAAAACTTATAGATCTTGCGACCAGTTAATCCCTCCATTTATATGCTTTAGGTTTTTTTTCTTCAACCTGGTTAATCATCAGCTTTACCAGAAAAAACTAGCCCTTAGCAGGTTTCTTTCATTTCAAACCTACATACATAGGCATTTCTTCACTTGAAAAAAATTCAACTCTCGATTGCTCACAATTTTTTTTCCAGTCTGAAGCTTTTTAGGAAAACATCTGCTTTTCTTAATTTGTTAATGATATAAGGTTGTTGTTGTTCGAATTTTTTTGTCATGTTGAATTGACGTTTATGTTTAAGCTTCAGCTTTGCGTAGGTCATCGTCTTAAGTAAGTCAAGTCGAGGCGAGGCAACAAGGCAAGACACCATGGGTCTCCAAAATGAAAACATTTGCATGTGTGTGTCCGTCCGTCCGTTCAGTGCTCTGCTGTCTCTTTTTATATGCTTTTGCTTAACTCTTAACTTTTGCTTAACTCCAGCTTGTCAGGCAGGAGGAATAAGGCTCCAATGTTTTGTGTGTGAAGATGATACTGTCAAGCATGTAATGCCGTCGTCCTCCTGTTGCAGCAGCAATGTGCCTTGTTTCGTCTTTAACGGTATGCCTTTTTGCTGCTTCTTAATTGTTCCAGCGCCTATCTTGTCTTGTCGAGTGTTTTTTTTCACGTATTCGCATTTTTACTTTAAAAAATATCTCCTGCGGTCTTATATCACATTTTTTTTTCTTCTGCTGAGCCAACAAGCAGGCGGCAGCTGGAACCGAATCGAGTTGTCAAAACAAGAGTAGGAAAAACACAAAAAAATTAATTTAAATTATTTTTGGATGAAATAAGTAGGAAAAAACTAAAAACAGATTTTTTCTACAGAAAAAACTGCATTTTTTAAAAAAAAAAAATAGAAAAAAAAACAAAAAAAATTAATTTTAGCCATTTCTCGAGGGCGAAATAAATTTTAAGCCTGTTTTTACTAAAATTTAGCAAACTTTTTCCTTCAGAAGGTAATCTTTGTCTCATTTATGCTATATCTTACCTTTGTTCCACTTATGTCCCCGCCTAATTAAAACTGCTTCCAACTCTTTTTTTTATAATTAATGGATAGTTTCAGCAGGAGAGCAAAGAATTTCATAAATTTCTTAACTCTGAATGTGTTACACACTTCTTCTTCGTTGCGGCGGTGGGGTTCAACCCACTTCTCTTTATTCGGCGAAGCGCTGAGCTTCTTCAACTATTGTATGAATTTTTTAATTAAGATAACTTGAGTGCATTTTCCCCCGCTTGGGGCTTATAATATCATAATTTTCCTCATCTCTCTCCTACTCCAGTAGATGGCGGCGGCGGCGTTGTCATAGCGTTTTTCTTCTTAGCCGTCATCGTCGTTGTGTTTGGCTTAATTTCACATAACTGTTGCTTTAATCATAATTTTTTTCCATTGTTATTGTTATAAATTATTAATGCCAACACATACATATGTGTCCGTACAACGTTTCCTCTTTCTTCCTCTACTATTATTTTTATTATTATGTTATCCATCCATGTGTTGTGCCCCTTTACATTTCTTGAATTTATGTTGTGTTTTTCCTCGTCTGGCGAAAAAGAAGGTATTTTTATTCAACCTGTCACAAGTTTGTTAATTTCAGTTAGTTTTTTTTATTCATTCATGCTCGAAGAGAAGAAGAAAAACAATCGAAATACAAGAAGAAAAAATAAAAACAACCGGAGAAGAAGAACTGGTAATGTTGAGCTTGAGTGATTTTGCACTCTATTTTTCCACATACATACTTCCCCTCAACTTGTTTAAACTTTATTTATTATTTATATCTGCTGAAGTTTTGCCCCCCTTCTTTGATAGCTGTGGAAAAATCACAATAAACTAGAAAAAAATTGGTGCTCGAATGGTCTGATATGTTTACATTTTTAAATCTTGTTTTTAAACAAATAATTCCATTTAGAAAAATAAAATATTCCATGATATATTCCTCCTATTCCAATCCGATTCGAATTAGATTTTTAGCATATCTATAGAATATGCTAAAAATATATTTAGAATTATTCTTGACAATTATTTCATTTCATATTTCTTAATTGATTTTTTAAAATATCTTTATTTCCAATTCGATTTTCTATTCCTATATTCCAACTTGATCTTCTACTTCAAATCTTTTTAAATTTGTATGAGATACATTTTATAAATTATTTAAGGAATTTTAATCTAAAACAATTTCCTTATTGGATTTTTCAATTAAATTTCCCATTGGATATTCTTTGAATTGCTAAAACTTAAATCTTTTAATTTTTTAGGCCAATTGGAAATTTTTCTAATTAAATGTCCACGTTAATTAGAGTTTTTTTTAATTTTTGTGAAAAATTCAAAATTTCCTGTCAAACTACCAAATATCCCCTTAAGGGAAATTTTTGTTTTTGCTACAATTTTGAAATTTCTTTTATATTTAGTTAAATTACGGTCTAAATTTTCAAAATCCAATGAAAACAAAAATTTCCCCTAAATTTCCCTCATTTAGGCTTGTAGTTACGAAAAATAAAGATTTTTTTTAAATTTCTTTACAAATAAAAATTTCCCTAGAATAAAAACTAGGTAAACATAAAGACATTTTTTTTTATTTTTCTTTTCCCTTGTTTAAATCTATTTTCTCTTTAATTGCTGTCAAATTTTATTTCCTTTTCCCCCACTTAGTGTCACACTTTTTTTTGCAATTGGCTCTCCCCTCTCTTTAGTGGATTTCCTTTGTCCAAAATTTTGTTATCCACAATTCATTAAAGAAATCCTCGATCAGCGGCAGACGCAAAAACAACATACAGCTGTTCTGTTGCTTCTCCTCCTCTTTTTATAACTGCTTCAATAGCTTGAGGCCTTTACAAAAAACACCGTTGATATTTTCACGATCATATTGCAATGAATGATCAAATAAGAGCGAATTCGCAAGCAAACGAGAATGAGAGAGGGCAAGAGCATAGAATCTAGAAAAGAGAGTTTTGCAGTTTTTGCCAAACGCAAGAGTTAAAGAGATAATTTAATCATATGAAATTGAAAACTTGTTTTTCATCATGTGTTTTTGTTGTTCCTTCCTTCATCTCATCAACAACTCGTCTGCTTGGCAATTTTATTAAACGCTTTTTTGTTGTTGCAAAGTATGCACCACCAGCAAACACAAAACAGCAAGAGGAGCCAGCCACCACAGTTAAGCAGCATACCACCACCAACATCACTATCAACAACACGGCAACAAAAACAACAACAATGCTTCTTCTTCTTCAACATCATTATGATCTTGTTTATGATGATGAGGAGACTTGCCTCTTACCTCCACCTCTTCGGACACGGGTTTATTTATACTCCGACTAACTTTAGCTTAAAAACTACTAAAGTCTTTATACGGGAGAGTCATTCACTCACTCACTGCTTGCTGAGTTTATGAGAGAGTGGAGTGTGTGTGTATATTTGGTTTTGTTGGCTAAACCCTCAGCAACACAACATCGTTGTCGTCGTCGTCTTTGGTTCGTCATCATTACGATGTACACAAGTTGATGATGATGATCGTCATCAATGTTTATGTATGTGTGTTGACCGGCAAATCGTATGCCGTGGGAAAACAATTCACAATTCGGTTTTACTTGAAACATTTTTTGTTGTTGCTGCCATTGCTGTGTGTTAAAGCTTTGTGTGTGCTTTAACCCATTAACGGCCAGAGTTTAAAAAGTGAGGATTTCATTTATTTCTAGTTATGGCTGCTTTAGACTCTTTGTTAGGATATTCGTAAACAAAAGTATATATAGAAATTAAAATTTTTTAAATATTTATATGAGAAGCAATCAATCAAAAAATAATTATAAAATTTATGAGAAACCAATTAAAATTATTAAAATATAGGAAAATAATGTAGATAAATAAAAAATATATATTAATAATATATCTTCTCAAAATTATTCTCATATTATCTTGAAGCCCACAACTGTTTCTCTCTCTATGAAAACCAGTTACAAAAGTATTCATGGGGCATATCTGCCCCCCTTTGTCCTCCAAAGGGTTAAGCCAGAGCACAGCAATATGATGATGTTGAGTTAGAGGCATTGCCTGCCTGCCACAGTGTTGTTGTTGTTGGGTTTGTGTGTTAGGTTTTTGTTGCCGGATCACTTTTGTTGTTGGTATGTCTGTCCGTCTGTCTGTCTCTTGGTCCGTCGCTTGTTGTCTGTCCATTTGTCTATACTTGTTGTTGTTGTTTAGCCGTAATGTATATAGCAAAGTTATATCTGGCGAGTGTTGTTCAATTTTTTTTCTTCTCTACGTATTTTTTTTTTTTTTTGTCCAACATCTTTTCTGTTTTTAGCCTTAAATCGAGGAGTTTTACACATTTTTCTGGCATTTGTTGTTGTGCTGGTGTTCTTAAGTTAATGTTGGCTGTTGCTGCTGCTTTTAAGGTTGTTGTTTTTTTTTTGGTCGGGGGAAAAGGGAGTTGTAGCTTCTTTTAGTTGAAAGCCCCCTTTTGGCTATGATCTTTATGGTTTAATACAGATTTCGTTTTTTGTGTTTTTTTTGTTTTCTTTTCAAAAAAGATTTTTGTTATGGTTTTTGTTGTTGCCAAGTTGGGGTAACACCAAAGCAATTTGACCGTGCTGCGGCTGCTGCTGCTTAAGTTAGGAAATTGTTAATGATTCATAGTGATTTTTTAAGGCAATGCTGTTCATTGTTGTTGTCATTGTCGTGTGTAAAGATTTTAAGCTGATTTGTATGGTTTGTTTGTTTCTTCTCAAAAACCATTTACGACTAGCGCCAGTTTAAAGAAAATTACTTAACAATAAAACAAAGATTTTAAAAAGTTCCCAGAAATTGCATGTTTTTGGTGGTACAAAAATATTAATGTTTTATTTTAATTTTGTTTACATTTTTAAATAACCTTTAAAATTTCCTAAACATTTTTTAATTTTCACTTGGAAACCCAAATTTCCCTTCAAGGGAAATTTTTATTTTTTCGTTAAAATTGCAAATTTTTGTTGTTTTGTTTATTTTAGACAAGGAAATTCAATATTACGTTGAAAACAAAAATTTCCCTTTAAATTTCCCAAAAGGGAAATTTTTATTTTTTTTGCCATATCGCGTAATTTGATTCGCATAATGCAGAAAAAGTATACATTTTGAATTTCCTCTAAAAATAAAAATTTCCCTAGAACAAAAACCTACGAATATAATGCATTCCTACAAATTTGGCTTTACAAGTGTTTCTAAAAAGTCTTAGTTACATATTATGAAATCGTGTGTGGGTCTCTGCTTTGCCTCCCAAATTGTTGGAAATCCTTATTCAATTAAGTCATTATGTTGTTATTACTTACTTACACCTGACTAAAGTGTGTAAGTGGTCATTTTTCTGCCTTTGTTTTTTTTTTGTGTTATCAAGTCAAGAGTGCCCCACTTGGGTTTGTTGTAATTTTTTTGTAGTCGCTTTTTTATATAGAGCGCGCACAATTAAATTGTCATTTTCTTGTTGTGTTTATAAGGTTTTTTCTCGTGTTTTTTCTTCTTTTCTTTAAAACACAGTTATAAACATCTTGGCGTACGTATACTCTAGTGTATTTAACTCTTTTAGACCATTTTTAGATGTGTCTTGTAGGCTGTTTTTTTTGTTCAGGTTAAAAAACACTTGCTACCTTTTTGATGAAATATCCCCTCTCAGTGGTGTTGACGTTTTAACCGTATACGGCTTAACTTAATTAACCATTTAAATGCCTTTGTTTTTATTTTTTTACACACAAGTGTCATAATTATTTCACAGAGGGGGGAAGCGAGAAGTTTAAGGTTGCCATCGTTGTCTGTGCTGTCATTTTAAATCATTTATGAAATTGAAATTCATTTGTATTCCTCAACAGACGACGATTGGTGGGTTTCTTGACAAAATGGACACAACGAAACAAGTTCGGCCCCGCGAAAAATTGAATGAATATTCAGAATTTCGATCTTGATTAGTTAGACATCTTTATAGCACTTCGTTAACATGGCCTGGAATCGATGTTTTCTTGTTTTGTTTTTAATCAATTTCGAATTACAATAATATTCACATTTTCGAGGTAATAAACAAAACGTTTTATATTTTTGTGTTGTTTGTTTCATCTTTATTTGCCGCCTAATTAACATCCATTTTGGTAGATAATTTATAAGCCATAATATTTTGCATTTTTTTGTAATCACAAAATGAGATGTCATTTAATAATTTAATGAAATTTAACAAGGTTTGAGATTTAGGGTAAGGGGGGGCAAACAGTGTTCTTTTGGGGGATTTCATCACATGTGGAAAAAATAAAATTAAATGACTTTCAAATTTTATTTTTTGGGGATCTTTTCTTCTAAAATAATGATTTACAAATCTTGCCCGGAATTTCTTTCCTGTGTCGTTTTGAAGTTTGGGCTTTGTTGAAATTCTTAACATGTTGCTGCTGCTGGTTGCCTGGTGTATGTGGTTGTTGTTGTTGTCGTTGTCTGTTTGGTTTTCTGTGACTAAACACAAATAAGACTGCATGACTGGCTCGGTCTGGGCTGGTTGACTGACTGGATTGCCTTACTTGCCCCCGCCTGCCTCCTGCCAGTTTGTTGCAGTTTTGTAGCATTTTTGGTTAAATACCATATTGAAAGATTTATCGTCTTGTTGCAGAAGCTGGAATTTTTTCTTTTTCTTGTGTTTGTTGCCAAAGACCTGATACCAAAAGACCCGACAACCCATGTGTCTGGCAATGTTGTTGGTGGTTGTCATAGCAAGAATTTGAGAAGATCCCAAACAAAACAAAAAATAAATTGGTTTTATTTTCAAAAACAAACATACAACTAAAAATAAGAATATCCTTAAAGAAATATTGTCGTTTCGAAAAAAAATAAAAATTTCCCTTTAAGGGAAATTTTAGTTTGTAGAGAAACTTGAAAATTTTCCATATTTTTCATAACCCAGGACGGTGTAATACAATTTTCCAATGAAAACAAAAATTTCCCTAAAAATTTCCCAAAAGGGAAATTTTCTAAATTTCTTCCCGCAACATTTAGTTTTGTCCCTAGCTTTAAAAAATATGTAAAATTTTTCAATATCTTAAAAAATAAAAATTTCCCTAGAACAAAAACTTTGCAAAATCTTTTTATTCTTTTAAATTTCCTTGCTAATTTTTATATTTTCTTCTTCTTTTCAGGTCCAAACATCTGGCTTATTTGAATTGCGTTTGAAATATTTCAAAAATGATTACGGTCGCGATAGCGAAGGTCACTGTTGTAGTGGTCAAACGGATGCGGCGTCGGGTAAATGTATCGGCGGTTGTAAAACCCGGTTTCGCGTGTGTCTCAAACATTATCAGGCGAAAATCGATACTACGTCACAGTGTACATACGGTGATGTCGTTACACCAATTTTGGGTGAAAATTCCGTAAATCTAACCGATTCGGCGTCGCTGCAAAATAAAGATTTCTCAAATCCCATACAATTTGCCTTCAATTTTGCATGGCCGGTAAGTGTGCAGTATTTCTCTGATATTTTTAGCTTAGTTGTTAGACATACCCAAAAAAAAAACACGGGAAGTTTCCGAGTATAAACAAAAATAACCTAATTTCATTTAATGTTGGGGATTTTCTTCTAATTTATTTTTTGTTTGTTTCTTTTTTTTGCTGCTTCTAAAAACTACTCTTACACACCACAAATTGTATTGACAATAATTTTGAAAGCATTTGCTTTTTCTATAGAGTATGCAAAGATCATTAGGCGGCGTACACACAAGATTTGTGGCGTTGGGCGCTAAAAATAAATCTTAAGTCAGTCATCGGCTCCCCCTGATTTCTTGAAGAAAATGTATGAGAGGTGCCACTAAAACTCCATTTGTTGCAATTTAATGATTGCTTCTCTCTCTCTCAGCTCTGTGCGTTATTTATCATAAACTCTTTATATGCATATTTCTTTAAAAGTAATTTGCCAAGAAATCATTGCTTCTTTCCCTTCTCTTATTCCCTTACTTTTTGTATTTGAGCTATTTTATCTCATTGATAAAAATAACTTTTTTGTTTTGCTTTTTGAAAACGTGTGTGGTGTCCTTGTACAAGTATGTAGTATCTTTTCTTTTTGAAAAAAAGTCTTGTTTTTTTGCTCATAAAAAGCATATGCCCTTTATAACAGAACGAAGAACTCGTTGGCTTCGAGTGATATGTAATATTTGCACCAGCATTTATCAATATATGTATATGTATGTATACACGCCATGTGTATATGTTTGCCTTTGCCGAACCAAACAGGGTTGAAATCGAAAAAATATAAGCATATTTTTAAACATCTGTCAGCTATTAAGCAAACGTAACTGACTCTGTCTGACTCGTTGGAGGACGAGGACGACTCGACGGACTGTGCGCCACCATTGTCGTTTGGATCAGAAAATTGTGGTGGTAATAATAGCGCGTGCGCGCGTTTATAATGTAAATATTTGAAGTGACACATAATGTGTTTAAAATATACTGTTTTCAACCCCCTTTAAATGGGCCTCATGGCTGTTAACGTAGCACCACCACTGCACAGGAAAGAGCAGCAGCAAAAAAATACGTTACTTTTTCTTTAACGATAGTAAGAGTGGAAATTACTTATATATTAGAATACGATTGCTTCTTCAACATTCTTAATATTTTAAAATTAAAATAAAATAATATAGTTTTTATTTTTTTTTTGAAAAACTAAAAATTTCCCTTTAAAGGAAATAGTTATTTTTGTGCCAAATTTAAATATTCTTCTATTTTTGCTTTATATTTTCAAGCAGCATTAATTTTTCGATGAAAACAAAAATTTCCCTACAAATTTCCCATTTGGGAAATTTTTGTTTTTTGCTTCTAAACCATGCAATGCTCTTATTAGTTATTAGAACAGTTGAAAATTTATAAATTCCTTCATAAACAAAAAATTCCTTAGAACAAAAACTTTGTTATTATTGTTTAATCACTCAACTTAAGCGATGGTACATTCTGTTAACGCTTGTTTGCCTATTAGGAATTTTGCTTAATAAATATGTATACACTTTTTGAAAGGTGCTTTATTTTTAACAAAGTTATTGAAGCTTAAAAAAGAATTGCAAATTTCGTATATTTTTAGTGTACGTTTTATTGCATTTGAGAAGTGTGGAAAAACAAACAAACCAAAAAATATATTATTGATTTTAGGGGCTTGACAGGAAATGCAACAGACAATCATCATCACACGAAAAAGAAACGCAAGCAACAAACCCAAATGCAAATCTTGAAGAAGAAAAAAAGGTTTTTAATTTTTTAACAATTGTGGCAATTGTAGATTTCTTTGTTGCTTGTCACACAGTTGTGTGTATAAAAATATCTCCTTTTATTGTCTAAAGCGAAAACAAATTTTAATTTTTCAAAAAAATGATCGCGTGTTTCAAGATGCTATATCAATGCGTCAACATCTTTAAATGAAAACTGCAAAAAAACGAAGAAAATAAACTAAAGACAGCAGGAGCTTTAAATTATCAATGACACTAAAACAACAGACAGCCGCACAGCATAACGACCATGTCTTAGTCAGCTAAGAAAAAGAAGAAGACGGCACATGGAAGCCAGGCGGGCAGACAGGCAAACTGTCAGACAGTTCTACCGACAGTAGTCAACGTCTCTCCCTCAGTTTTCAGTCTTTTCAGTAAAACGAGACATTAACAACTGAAATCGAATGGCAGACATGGCACAAGGAAAAAACCCCAACAAGTACGACGACGGCTGCCATGTAAATTATTTTTAAATACACTTAAGAGTAAAGTTCAACGGAAAGATTGTTTTCGATGTCCTCCTGTTCTTCCCTAGAACTCAGGAGGTGGAGTAACACCCTTCTGTAGTTTTGTTCTTTCATCAAAAGGAGCAACACTTGGCGTGTATGACTCCGAAAATAGCATCAATTGCCTGGCGTGGTAGCATTCCAAAGTTTCCAAATGCAACAACACTTGGAAACTAAAACGTCATTCCCCCTTGTCAATTGTTCAAAGTAGAATATTGCAACCAAGCAAGGGCTATAAATATAAAGCAAATCTTTCTAGATTTTAGGTCAAGGAATTTAATTAGAATAATACTATAGGGCCAAGGAAAAAAAAGGCACGTGGTAAATTCTTAAATAATTTCCAAAAATTTCCATAATTAACAAACTAGCGTAAACAAAAAGCAAAAACACATTTGCGCATGCGCAGCATAATTTAATGAAATTCTGTAAAAAAAAAATCACCCTTAAAACTTGTATCGAAGACTAATGATGACACATCGCGCTAACGCACGAAATGACTTGGCTTATTTATACTGAAGTCAAGAATTTCTCTTGTGCTTCACAAGCAACACTGCCAGCCAAAGACCCTAGCATACCTAGGAAAAAAGACGTTACACAAAAAAAACCTAATCATTATGTATGTAAAGCTTGAGTGAATTTGTTTGCTAGCTCTTTACTGCAACGGTTAAAAAAGTTAATGGCTTCTGCTAGGCTGGAACCTTCCTTCGTACCTTCTTAATCTACCTGTGCTGGCTGGCAGGCAGTCTTAAAGTGGTGGTTATATACGAATACTCCTAGCTGCTAGCTCCATGCATGAAATGTTAATGCTCGTCGTAATATAGCTCATGCATTTTCTGTACATCTACATATATAATAGAACTTTAAACAATTCTCGCTCAAGCGTTAATATTTCATCAAGTAAAGTTATTTTGTTGCCCGAACATTTATACCTTCCTTCCGCCTTTGCCTCAAAACACCCTACCTTGATGTAGAGCAAGAAACAGATCATCATTATTATCATCATCACCGTTGTGGATGGATTTCGGTTCTTTACATTTGGTCTGAAAGAAAACACGTGCTGTTCTTTTAACAAAAAGGGGGAGTTCTTTTTCTTTTTCAATTGCAGGTTTTCCCTCTTGTCTTTTATTTATTTATTGTTTTTTCTTTTTTTTGTTTAAGAAAATTAACTCAAGCTTAACGAAAGGAAATAGTATTTTTTCCATTCTTTGTTGTCATTTATGGTACGGCTTTTGCTGCTGCTTCTGTGTTAAGGTGACAATTATATTACAAAGTATCAGTCTGAAGAAACAAAAATTAATTATGACTTTCTGGAAGTGAGAAATAAATTAATTTTACAGTTCTAGGAAAGAACTGCATCTGAGGAGGAAATTTTTTTCTTGTTTTTTTCAATATTGGCCGGTAAATAAAAATTTCCCTTGAAGGGAAATTTTTGTTTTTGCTGGAATGTGAAAAATTTATTTATTTTTGTCTTCCTCTGTTCTGGAAATTATGATTTCAATTGAAATTAAAAATTTCCCAATAGGGAATTTTTTTTTCTTCCCAAATGATATATTTTTAATTCTAGTATCGCAAAAAACAATTCTAAGCTATTTCCTTGAAAAACAAAAAATTCCCTAGAATAAAAACAAAATTTTTTTAACTAAAATTTACATTTTTTCTTGTACCTTTTTAAGATAACGAAAAACCTTTAAATAATTCAGTTTCAATTTGTAAGCCATTAATCTCAGTTTTATTTCCCTCGTTTATAAAAGGCTTATCTCTATGAAACTTGATTTTTCTCGCCCCCCCCCTTCTTTGCAGTTATTGCATCAAAAAAGATGTTGCGTTTTTTCTTCTTCCAACCCACGCCAATTGTTTTGGGTTTTGCGCGGAGGGGGCGATTTTGTTACTCGGTATTTTGAAAAACGAAAGTTTTCTTTAGCTTCCTTTACATTTTACGATAAATTTGTCATTAGTTACATGTAATCTGTTTACAACAAAGCAACAAACTTTTACCATCGGCCAAAAAAAAAAAACACCTCTGCATTTTTATTGCTATTTTTTTTGTTCGGTTTATTTATTGCTGCCGCTGCAGTCTGGTTTGGTATGGTGTCATCTTTGTCAGACTTGGTCCAATAGATTCACATGCATAACTTATACTTTCAACAACAACACACACAAAGACAGACGGACAGATGGATGAACGAACGGACGGATGGATGGACAGACTTAGTCTATAGTTTTCTATTACTCTGTAATCAAGTGTGAATTGAGGGCGCGCTAGCAAAGCTTTGTTGTTTTTCATTTGCATTTAAAGTGCACACCAAACACACATACACACACCAACGACAAGCAGGCAAACGGCATACGCTTTTAGCTGATGATTTTATCCGATGTTGCGCCTGCGCATCTCAGCCATTGATTTGAGCTACTACGAGTACTACTAGCACTACTTGGGCGACTGCATTTTTATGAGTTTGAGGCTTTTGAAGTATGGCAGGGGGAATATGTGTAGGTGTTTGCATTTGTTAGTTTGAATTTTGTAATTTTTAATGTTTGTGCTTTTTTTGCTTTCTTGTTTTGAAGGCGTTAAAAATTTACATAAATTTATTTTTTTGTTTCTTTAAATCATCAATTTTGTTTTGATTTTATTTACTAATATATATCTTGTTTTTTTCTCATCTTTTTACAGGGTACTTTTACTTTAATCGTGGAGGCTTTGCATGATACCAACAATACCGCCAATGCTCGTTCAAGCAGTAAGTATTTTCATTTCCTTAAGAGTCATAAATCCATAATGGTTATTATATCCTTTTTCCGTTCTGAACGTGTCCTGTTTTTGCTCTAAGGGTTGTAGCCTTTTAACCCATATCCTGCTTCCGCTTATAATCCTTTTTTTAAGTTTGCTTTATCTTGAGCTATGTTTAGGTGTCTCGGTTTCTTTATTTTTTTTTTCTGAAACAGTCAGCCAACCATTCAGCCCTCCTTTTTTTAGTTTTTTTTTCTTTCTTGTAATATAATATCTTTTTTCATTCTTTTACTTTTAGTTGACACTTGTGCCTTATTTTGTTTTGTTTTGTTTTTTTTTCTTCTGTTGATCCCCCTCTTTTGTTTTAAATTTCCGGCCTCTGGCATTGTTTTGTAAGGTTTAAAATATCTCATTTCTGTTTTGATCTGATTTCATTCTGGATAACAAAATAACCAAAGCAAACACCATCAAACTATGTGTGCCTTAATCATGTTAAAATAAAGCTTAGCCATCAGCAGAATGATTTGCAGAAACAAGTCTTCACTTCGATTTGTAAAATCTAGATTGTAGATCTTTGATTTAGCAAAATTTTAATTATATTTTTCTGCTTACAAACTCGTACATTGTAGGTAATTTTTTTCTTGCTCTTCGACATCCTGCTGTTTAGTATTTTTCAAACTTTTCAATTGCCATCGCATGTTTGTCCGTCTGTCTGTCTGCTTACATCCCTTTTTGCTTTTTTTTTGCGTTCCTTAAAGATTTTTATCTTGGCATTTGATGTAATACGAAAATATTTTTTTATGTGCTTTATCCCTCGACATTCCTTTTTGTATGTGTTGTTTTTTCTTGCTGGCCATGTTCTTTGTTCTACATGTTGTCAAGGATTAATTTCATTTATTTTAAACGTTTTTCGTGTTGTAGTAGATCTCCCGCATACATTTGGGATTTTCTGGCCATGTTGCATACAACCAATATTATCCAGAAAAAGCTCTTTAACACCGCCACCATCAGCAGCAGCATCGCCGCCGCCATTGCCATCATCATTGAGCTCTGCAGTCGGTCGTTTTCTGTGCTTAGCATACAGGTTTGTTGCTTAAGTCTTTCGTTTTGTTGCCGATATGTTTCAGGCTGTGGCCGTGCGATGGCGGCGGCGGCGGTTGTATGCTGCGGTTTATTTGTAAAGCTGCCTTGCAAGTTTACGCCTGTCGAACTCAGTTTGTCTGCAACAAGTTTTTTCCGCTGAGATTTTGATGTTTTTTTTTGTGGCGATTTTTTGGCATGAAATCTTTAAATTTTTTCTGAGCAGTATGGAAGAGGAGCAGCCCCAGCAGTGAATGGATGGATACCTTTAACTTCATCCTCTTCTGACGGAGGAGTGTGTGGCGAGTTGTTGTTGTTGGTGGTGCTGCTTATTTATAACCATTATAACAATTAATCTTTGCCAATGCCAATGATGTTTAAATGCAACACAACGCTTTGCCAGAAAGGAAGCAACAAAATTGTTGCTGAGGTCGTGTTAAAGGCTTATCTTTTTTTTAATTTTTTTCTGGCACTCTATACATTTATAAAGGGTTTCCAAAGAAATTCTTGGGATTAAGTTAAAGATGGCGTCTTTGGTATATCTGCTACCCTAATTATTTGTGTGTTAAGTCTGGTTGTTTGGTCAAATCTAAAACTATAAAAATATTTCCAAGTCCTGTCTTTTTATCTTAATGTCTAACTTGTCATTTTAAACAACTTTTTATAATTAGTTTTCTAACGCTTTTCTTGTTGCACGACTATCAAATGGAAAAGTGCGTTTTTCTGAAGCTCAGTTAGTCCCCCCACCCCTGAAGAGTTGGTCGTACGAGTATGTGAGTTAATTGTGTGTATGTGTGTTAATTTTTGCACTCAAGCGTCAAATGCTTAAAACGTAAAGCCGATAACAAACAACAAAATCAACAAAAAAAAACGTACATATATCTGGCAATGTCTCAAGACTTACAGACCAACAGATAGATTGTAAGTTTTCTAATAACCTGTCATACCACAAAGCAAAGCAGCAGGCAGAGTCAGGCTCTCGAGAAAACCCAAACGCCAATTCAATTGAATTGGGCACAGAGACACACACTTATATAGCTCGCCCGGCACCCAGCACCCAATTTAACTTCTTACCGCCACACGAAAATGCAGAAAAATGCCACGCAAAATTGTTGATTTTCCACTAAAACGCATAAATGTTAATGGTCGTCGTCGCCACCGCTGTTGTTGTCGTCGTCGTCGTCTAAGCCAAGCTAGCTCTTTGGGTTTTCAAAATTGTCACTAGGCTCTGAGTGGTGTGTTGCATGATTGCCGGGTTGGTTGGCCATAGGCTATAACAAACCCCAGCAAAACGTTAAGCTGCTTGCTGTGTTGCCTGCTTGCCACAACCAGCTTCAACAGGTGGTTTATAGAATTTAAGCCATTAGTTAATCTTTAAGTTGGACATTTAAAAAGGCACACACAAAAAACTCGTTTTGTAAGCAAATAGAAATTTTTATATGACTTCCAAGCTCAAATTGTTGAAATTCCTTTGAGTTTTGTTAAGCAGACAAACCCCACAATAAATGTTCAAGGGAACTTTTTTCTAAACCAAAAAAAAAAAAAAAAAATCCCGGCTTCTTAACAAAATTATTTTTTAATTCTAAATAAAAAAACAAGAAACAAATTTTTTCCCCTTTAAAATTCAAATTTCCCTTGAAGGGAAATTTTTTTAAAGCTTCAAATTTTAAGATTTTTTAATTATATGTGAAAAACATAACCTATTTTTTCATTTGGCATCAAAATCTCAAAATTTCCCTTTTGGGAAATTTTTAGGGAACATTTTAAAAATGTTATTTTTGGCTATTTTAAGCATTGTAATTAGTAAACACCAACCAAAAGAAGATGTTTATCATGCAAAACTTAAATTTCCCTTAAGAAAAATTTATAATTTCTGTCCATTTTTCAAAATTTTCATAAGGAAATTGTTTATCTTTGTTTTCTTCATGTTCTTGCTGGTACTTAACACCAGCCAGCCAGCTAGCCAGCATAATTTTCAGCATGTGGTGTTGGCCTTTAATAGTTTTTTCTTGTTGTTGTTGTTTTTCCCCTCTCTTTTTGCTTAATTCGCTTTTGCCTCAACCATCATCTTTATAAACAAAAACAAAAAAGCATATGCAACATTATCAATATTGCTTCTTTTTTTTGGTCCGTTCATTTTGAACGAACATACTCGTACATACCTAAGTATGCGAGTATGTTTCTTGAACATTGCGGGAGATTTATGCTTTTTTGCTTTTATTTTCGTTTGTTATTTTCGTTTTCGCTTTTGGACCTTATACGCCGCCGTCTTCGCCGTCGTCCGTACCACATGCAACCATTCAACCAGTCATGCACCTGCAATTTACTTTATAGACCATGGCAAGTTATATTGGCATCATGGTCTTGTTGATGTTGTTCTTGTTGTTGTTTGAGGTAGTTCGAGGAGAGTTGAGATGTTGCTGTTTTGCAGAACCAACCAGCCAGCCAGTCAGCCCCCTCCTGCGTTTTGGGTATCACCCTCCTGAACACAAAACAACACCTGAGTACTGAATATTGAATGTTATACAAGCTATGTAACGATCATTTTGAAGTTGTTGTGTCGATCGTTTGTTCACAAAAAATATATGTATAGTTTTTTTTTGTTTAAATTTATTTTTGTTTTTGTTGTTGCAAATTGTAAGCCATACAAACGTTTTCCAGCCTTATTGTTGTTGTCTTCTTTTTCGCTTACCGCCACCATTCCATGCCACCTTTCCGTACGTGTGCTTAGAGTGTGTTTAAAGTACGTTCGTGGAATTAAATATAACAAAAAAAAGCAAAATAGCCAACATCAATTCAAAGCCATAGCCCTTCATGCCACCAGAAAAAAAACAAAATTAAAAATAATTTTTACAAATTTCTTTTGGATTATTTGCCTTTTCCCATTTATTTTTCAGAGATTGTAAGAGTTGACTCAAAAACATTAAGATCTCTATCTTTTTCGAAAACATTTCATTTTTTTTTTGGAGTTTAAAAAACCTTAAATTCTTCTGGGGGAGATCATCAGTTTCGTGATTATTATAAATACCTTGCAGTTGTGCTTGCAGTTTGGTTTTACCAAAAAAAAAAGAAAAGGCCAGCCTCCTTTTTTTGGATCTTACATACTTCACTTGTTGTTCTTGTCTTTTTGTCTTGACCCTCATATGTACTAATGTTTTATAATTAATCTTCATTTAATAACCGAAATGATTTTTTCTTCTTATTCTCATGGGAATTATCTTGAAACTAAATATACTTATGTGTTTTTCCATCTTACTTTTTACTTTCTAGGTTTACTGATACAACGTTTATCGGTGCAACAAGTCTTGGAGGTGTCGCCCGAATGGAAAACCAACAAATCGGAATCTCAATATACCTGGCTGGAATATGATTTCCGTGTTACCTGTGATCCTCATTACTATGGCTCGGGTTGTGCCAACCTTTGTCGTCCACGTAATGATCAATTTGGACATTACACTTGCTCCGAGTCGGGTGAAATTATCTGTTTGTCGGGCTGGGAAGGAGATTATTGTGATAAACGTAAGTATTTTAACTTGCTAGGCAAAATGTTTTTGTTCTAGGGAAATTTTTGTTAGACCTGAAATTTAAAAATTATTTTGATTTTAATGATTAGTAGGCAACCACCATTGATTTGGGGGCAAAAAATTAAAATTTCCCTTTTGGGAAATTTTTAGGGAAATTTTTGAGAATTGCATTTCATGTTTTCTCTGTCTATAAAAATGTTTGAAAATTAGTTTAAAATTGGTTTGGAGTGAAAATTCAAAATTTCCCTCAAGGGAAATTTTCATTATTTCCTAAAATTCAAAAAAGTTCAGTTTTATGTATTTAGTTTTTAAAAAATTACAATGTGTCCTCTTTAAATTTAAATTTTCTTAAAAAACAGCTGGTTTTTCTCTTTTTTCATACTTTTGCTACGCATCTAAAGAGGTGTATAATCAACATCCGTCATTCTTTTTTTACCGATAACCTTAAACAGTTTTTTATTCCTTCGAATCCTCATCCTCTTTCACTTCTTATTTTGAAAAAGTAAAAAACTCTTTGAAAAAAAGGGTATCCTTAGGATTTCTGAGTTTAAGTGTGTATGTTGTTTGAAGATAAACACACACTTCCTTTTCATAAACAGGTATTTTGTACCATGTTTATGCCGAAAAAAATTTCTTTTAAAGATCTTTGGGATTTTTTCTTCTCTCTTTCTCTTTGGTTTTGTTTTAACAGACATACAAGCAACATAAAGACCGAGTCCAATAAAAAACGCACACTCAAGTTCTAAAGGAATCCCTGCCGTCCGTTGTTCTGACGTCTGTCCATTTGTCCGTCTGTCTGTCCTCTTGGAGGAGTCTGAGTGTGTAGCACACTCGGGGAATTCATTACACTAACAATGTGCTGCTGTAGCAGCTACAAGTAGTAGTGCCCAGGAAACTACTGTAAAGTATTGCTGCGAGTTTTGGTTATCTTTGTATATATACGTGTGTGTGTGTATGCATGGCCCAACAAGGTACATCTCGTACATTTTACCTGCGCTCGTTCGAAAAAACCCTCTCCGTATACCCTTAAATGCCCTAACACGGGCGTGGGAAGATTTTTACTAAACTTCAGCCACCACATCCACATCTCAGCAACATCGTTTCATTTCTTTTTTGGTTGAGTTTGATCCAGCCAGCCAGCCATCCACAGCCAGCAAGAGTATCTTTTTCTGGTGCTCTCCTTGAACGACAGCAGATCGACGTAGTGTAGACCAGAACCTCCATTTGTGGCCTTAGCTAAGAAAAGGTTCTGCGCTGCATTTTTGTTTTGTATGGACTTTTTCTTTGCTTAAACATCATTTAACAAATGTTGAATGGTAGCGCTGAGCAGCGGGTCTTTGTTCTTTTATTTTTGTTTTTTTTTTTTTTTTTAGGGGGGATCAGTCAAACATTTTTTTCCTGAACGGATGCTGCCAAGTTTCAAAAGGTTTTATTTGCTTGGCTGCTGTGTGTTGATTGTATATGTATATGATTTTTCAAATTTCTAATTTAAAGGTATTTTTTTTTTGGGAAAAAATTTTCTCACACACCATAAATCGTGGTTATCAATGACGGTGTTGTGGTTGTTCCCCTTCCCCCCTCCCGCCTTCCTCGTATCTCCTCACTGCCTTGGTCTTTTTTCTATTTTGTTTAATTTATGATAACACTTTTGAAAAAATACCTATTGATTTGTTTGTTCATTCCATGAAGACAAACCAGTTTTCCTTTAAGTTTTTTTCTTCTCTTCAAAGGAAAACTTGGCGTTTTATGATGACAAATGGATTTTTGAAACTCATTCAATATTTAAATTTTTTCAATAATTACAATTTAATTTGTTTATAGGAAATTCATTGACTTGTTTTGGTTTGTACTTTGTGAACCATTGGCGATTTTCTGTCGAATCATTTAATTTGATTTGATTTTCAATTGTTTTCGGATTTTGGGGTTTTTGAAGCCCTAACAATGATGGGTTCAAGTGTTGTTAAACAAAAATTATTCCACAAAAAATACTTCAGAAAATTTTGAAAATAAAAAATATTTTTTTATTTTTTTTATTTTATAGCGAGAGAGAGAAGTGAGTGTTTAATTTTCCTTTAAGTGAAAGTTATGAAGCAGAACTTCTTCTCAAAATGGAAAAAACTCCTAGAAAAAACTCTGAGAAAACTATTTATGTTTCCTTAACTTATCATCGTCATCATCATGATGATTTCCATCATTATCCTTGAGGGCGTGTGAATCTTTTTTCGCTCTTGAATTTTCCTTGGTCTTCTCGCCGAGGAACAAAAAACCCACCCAACCAGTCTAGTAGAGTATTCACTTTCTATAATGCAATAACGAGAAAAATTAAAAGCATTTTACCATTATTGGCATTACAAAAGTTCATATACTCACTCCTAGCTCTCACCCATACATGGACAGAGCACCTAGTAAAAATTATAAACAGTGCGCATGCTTAGCCAGCCTTAGCTGAGGCAATGAAAAGGAAAAAAAAACTGGGAAAAACCTGAATTTTTCTTTAGAATCTTTAAGCTGTGTGTAACCAGCACGTTTTAAAAAGATTTTTTCCTACACCTCCTCCTCCCGCCCATTCTTCTGCTGCTGCTTAGCCATGTTTTATAAAGCTAACTATATGGCCATCACCACCAGCGCCTCCTAACTTTTTTTTGCCCGGTCTCCTAGGCTATTTAAAGTTATTGAATGAAAATCTATAGAAATGTTTCTTGTCTAGGAGGGAACCAGTCCTTTGTATTCTCTCCCTCTCTCTCTCGACTTTTGTTCGGGCTATGAGGAGTAATGTTTGGCACGTTTTCTGTTTATGGTTTTTGACTTGGCAAAGGGCCTTTAAACAGATGCCTCTTTTTGCTGTTGTTGTTGATTCATTTTAAACATGTTTTGCGCGTTGTTGGCCAACGATCGACTAAAAAGAAGATCATGGGATCTTTTGTGGCTGAGAATTTTTTGACCATGAGATTTTTTCCTCCAACTGCACACAACAGCGGCTTCGGCTTGGCTTTGTTATAATGGGCACAAAAACAGTCGCGCACACAACATTAACTCGGAACTCCAAATGGTTGGTGGTGGAGCGAGGTAGGCTTAGTTGGGAAACAATTTGCCCACATTGATTGGAAAAATTCTTTGAAAATTACCACATTGTGACCAAAAAAAAACAAAGAGAGAAAAATATTTATTATTTAATTTTCTTTGGAGTTTCAAATATTTGCTTCTTTTTTTCGCACACACACAAAAAGGTGGTATTTTGTTAAAGTTTATCGAGGTTTATTAAATATGCAGCACGTTTCGTTTAAGACCTCCAGCTTAACCCAACATTTAAAATTTAATAAATGGAAATTTTAGCATTTGCTTAGGAGGAAAAATGTTAAAGGCTAATACTGATAAAACTGTGCACAAAATATGTATTTTTGTAATTTACTAATTTTTTCTATTTCTCTTGTTATCTTTTTAGCCAAATGTGCCAAAGGTTGTGAACACGGTCACTGTGATAAGCCCAATCAATGCATGTAAGTATTTCTTAAAATCATTACATTTGAAAACTATTTCTATTCTATCTTATCTTTTTTTCTTTCTTTTCTATCTATAATTCTTTCAAAAGAAAAATTCTCTTGAATATCACATATGCCATAATTTCTTGTATTAACCCATTTCTTGGTATTTTGCAAATTATTTTGTTCAATTATTGTCTCTTGTTCACTTTTCGCAAAAGAGCCTTCACCTATTAATAAAGCCAGAATTTAGCATTTCGTATGCAAAATCCATAATAATGACAATTTCCTTGTAAAAACAAAGGGGCTTACTTACACACGTTCGCCATTCATTGGGTCTCTTCTAGAAAATTTCTTTCCCACTAAAGAGGTGTTGTTTAACCGGAGAATAAATCGAAAAACAGTCAAAGACAAATGTTAAAAAAAAGTTGTATGCGGAAAAATTAAACATTTTTGAAAAGTTTTTGTTCCAGGGAAATTTTATTTAATGGTGAAAATTAAAAATTTCTTTTATTTTCTTGTATTTTATAAAATTTCTGACCTTTTGGTGTGAATAATGGCAAATTTCCTTTTTTTGAAAAGTATTTATTCTAGGGAAATTTTATTTCATGGTGAAAATTAAAAATTTCTTTTATTTTCTTGTGTTTTATACAAATTCTGACTGTTTGGCACAAAAAAATTAAAATTTCCCTTTTGGGAAATTTTTAAAAACTTGTTTTTTAGCCTTCTCTTGACCTAAAAATCATATCCTTGTTGTAATTTAGTGGTTTCAAGTAAAAAATTCTAAATTTCCCTTCAGGGAAATTTTTTAAAATTGGAATATTTGCTAATTTTAGGGAACATTTTGTTTGGCTACAATTATTTGAGTTTATTACCTAATTTTTTTCTTAAAAATATTTATTTACTCCATTTTTGCTTCTCACTGTTTCACATTGTATTTGTTGTGTTGATTTAAATGCTAAATCATAAACTTCAAAGATTACCCAGCAAACAACTACTTAGTTTTACATATACACAACTTACTGACGACGATACCTTTTCCCTGCCATTGCTGCGGCTGTGTTGTCTCTCTTTTTTATTTATTTTGTTGTTTTTGTTTTTGTATGCAATGGCCACAGTGTGACATCAGATCGTTTCGTTTCTGTTTGTCTCCTTCATCGTCGTCGAATGTAAGTGAAGTTGTTTGATTTTATGACATGTTATGTGTGTAGAATTATTAAAACATTCCCACACTTTGGTTAAAAACCAATGCTTGCTCTTGTCTTTGCTTAGCCAAAATGTCCGTCTGTCTGGCCGAGCGGCCAGGTTGAAGCCATGAAGAAGCGGATTCTTAAACGTTTTACAAAAACAAAAAAACTATAAAGGAAAACAAATAGACCACATTTGTAATGAAATGAAGTTTAGGGTCTGTCTTAGCGTGTTTTACAAAGGGAAATTCCAAAAATCATTGAAAAATGTTTAATCTTGATTGTGATTGACTTAAAGAAAGTCTTTATTTAGCTGAATTCAGCACCTGCTACGATTTCGTTCGGCATTGCCAAACCATTTTTGTAATTTTCAAAAATTGCTTAAATTATTTTGTAGCCTTTTAATGTGTGATTTCCGTTTGAAATTTCAAAGCATAAAAAGAGAGCGAGAAAAAGACTCGTCTCACCATTAAAAAACCACAAAATTGCTGATTTCAGCACAAAACAACAGACACCGCAGCACAACTTCGTTTTCATGAAATTTATCTGAAGAAAAAAATAAAAAAAAAACTAATAATAAGAAACTTCCCTGGGCTTCACCACAAAAAAGAAAGAAGATGCGCCTAGAGGTTCACAAAAAAATCAGACACTGTTTTCTTTACTCCAAAAAAAACTTAAAAAAATCAGCAGAGTTTTAAAATACAAAGAATAAAAAACGATACCTTCTGAATAATATTTACCCTAGATCAGCAAAAGGTTTTGTTTTACACCTGGACAAACTGCATAAGTTTGGCATATATGTACGTACAAAAAGTCATAATAATACAACTTTGAAAACGATGATTTAATGTAGAAAATATGATGGGAAATTTGCCTTGGCATAAAATGTTGTAATAGTAAACCTAAGCATTTGGAAAACGATAAGGGGTTCTAGCCGCATTCCAAAGGTTTTTGCTTGCATTGTATTATCAAATTTACTAAAAAAAAAGACTTTCAATACAATTTACTGCAATGTCTAAGTAGGTTTTCTGTTATTTTTTTTTTTAAAAGTTAAAGCTACTTGTCTTTTGCTGTCTGTCTGTCTATATGTTGCCCTTTAGTTCAAACTAACACCAATAACCCCCTCTCAAAACAAAATACAAAATTGAAAAAAAAATAAAAGTAAATACTGCATAAGGTGTGTCATATTTTCAATAGTTCAGTTTGTTGTTTTTTTTTTCCTTGATTTTTTATTCTCTAGCAAGCGAGGAGTGTTTTGTTTTTTGTCTGTAGATGCATTATAATATGCAAAACTTAGTTATCTAGCATTACAGAAAACAAAAAATCCTCTATAAAGTTCATTCTTCCACCAGCTATAGAAATGGCAGTGAAACTGGAGTCAACACCAAATCAAATGCAAAAAAAAAAACGCTAACAACACTCATCGCTATCCGTATGTCTGTCTGTCTAAATACACCAGTATGAGTAACTCTACTACTAATAGCTTTGAAAATCGTGCATAAATCATTTAAAATCATTTGCAGTGTAGAGTTTTTATTTCTAAAAGCTACTGTTTTTTTTGAAGAAAAAAAAAACGCAAATACTTGAACTACAAGAATTTAGTAATTTCTTTAAGTATTTGCTGTGTTGGAAATGTTTTTGTTCTAGGGAAATTTTAGTTTTCAGTAAAATTTCAAATTTTCTTTTATTTTCTTAAATTTAAAAAGATTTCCTATCATTTGATGCCAAAAACTAAAAATTTCCCTTTTGGGAAATTTTTAGGGAAATTTTTAAAAACCTTAATTTTGGATTTCTCTTAGTCTAAAAATGTTTAGCATTAAAGAATTTAAGCTTTTGAAGGCTAAATTCAAAATTTCCCTTAAGGGAAATTGCATAGAATTTCAAAATTTGGCTAATTTCAAGAACAATTTGATGTGCCTTGATCTATTTTGGTAAAATATGAGATTTTATTTGTTTTTTTTTTCTCTATATTTCCCTTTTTGCAAAAAGGCGATTTCACTTAAATTTTATGAAAAATGGAGTCAGTTTTTTGTACTATAAATTGTCTCTTACCTTAAAAAAAAGATCAAAGTTTTACCCCGCGCTTTCAATTGTTTCGTTTTTTGTTTTCCCTTTAAGTGTGAATTTCTTAATTTTTCAAAATATTCACAAAATTCGATACATTTGACACAATTTGAAAGTATTGCAAATTGATTTTTCAAAAATCTGTTTTTAACAAGATCACTTCATTAACAATCCAACCAGTCAGTCAGTCAGCCAGCCAGCCATTCAGATATTCATTTACTTTACTTTTCTTTTAAACAAATTTATAATGCTTCATTAAATCAAATCAAAATACAAAAACTCAAAAAAAAAAAATAAATTCACACACACCAAAAACTTATGATGAAAAATAATAACAAAAAAAATACCCGCCCGCCGGCTATAAAACCATGTGTGAAATAAGTAAACGAAGCAAGCAAAAACGCTGCGCAATATACTACTTAACTGGAGTTGTGTTTGGTGAATGTTGTTGGTTATGTTTGCCTTTGCGTCTGCGCACAGACGCCCATTGATATTTGGCGTTGTTGATAAACCTGAACGAATGGGTATCATCTCGAAAAAGTGTAGCCGTAAAAAAGAAATCAATGAAATATGCAAATAAATCATTGACGGTTTTCGGTGTTGTCCACTTCAAACAAATGGATAGGGAGAGGGCCCTTAGGGTTTTATCATTTACGAGTATTTTTGGGTTTCCATTCCTCTGAGAGAGAGGGGGGGTCTTTAGCTTGATTTTGCATTTTTTATGAAGGGATCTTTGCTTTGAAATTGACAAAATCACCTGTTGTCCTTTAAATTTCTCTAATTTCCTTTTTCTTTTTCAAGAAACTTTCCAAAAGTTTTTTTTTAATAACTCTTTGATGCCCTCACTTATTGTCTTCGCCCCATTTGGATTAATATTCTTTGTTGAGTTGTGTCTTTTCTTTTTGTGTCGTGTGGTGTGTTTGTAGAGTCGTTTGTTGTTGTTGCTGTTGTGCTTTTAATATGTGACCATTTTTGCAAATTATTTCTCACGATTAATTTAACGACTCTATATGGGATGGTTTAAACCAGAAACCAGTCAGCTTGTCTGTCGGTCCGTCCGTCCGTCCATCCAACAACTCTGTGTGTCATTCGTTTATTCATTATTTATTGGACAGAAATGCATTTGCAAAAGTAGACTGAGAAGCTCGTCATTCCAAGTTTCTGGCCTTCCAAACTCACACACACCGAGCGATGAACGGGCGGACGGACAGACAAAACGAACGGACTCAGTTGCTGTTGTTTGATAAATGTTCTTAAAAACTCTTAATTCTGCAAATTCATGTCTTAATTAAAAATTACGAGCCGCAACTGGTGTGTCTAAGTGTGGGGGTGAATACTGAATACATTAATATGTGGCAGGTTTTTTAGGTTTCTATTTTTCTTTTCCACTATTATTTGTTATTTATTTTAGATTTTTTTATTAATTTCCCCGTTTTTTCTATCTTTCTCTTTTTAGCTGCCAAACTGGCTGGAAAGGACCACTCTGCAACGAATGTGAAGCCTATCCCGGCTGCATTCATGGCACATGCTCCAAACCCTGGCAATGCATTTGCAACGAAGGTTGGGGTGGTCTCTTCTGCAATCAAGATCTCAACTACTGCACCAATCATCATCCCTGCCAAAACAACGCTACCTGCTCCAACACTGGCCAAGGTTTGTACACCTGCAAGTGCCCTCCCGGTTTCAATGGTCCCGATTGTCAATATGAAATTAACTCCTGTGCCGATGAGAATCCTTGCCAAAATTCCGGAACCTGTATTGATGACTCGTCCAAGCGTGGCTATAGATGTGATTGCCAGAAGGGTTGGTCTGGTCGTCTGTGCGAAGATAAGGTGGTGACCTGTGGCGATAAACCCTGCATCCATGGTTCGTGTCGCGATTCTTCCAAAGGTTTCCAATGTGATTGTCCCAATGGCTATAGCGGTACCTTGTGCGAGATTCATGTTGACACCTGTGCTCCCAATCCTTGCCATAATGGTGGTACCTGCTCGGTGGCTTCGAATGGTTCGCATAAATGTCAATGTCCCAGCGGTTTCACCGGAGCCATGTGTGAGGAAAATATTGATGATTGCCAAGGAAATCCCTGTCATAATGGTGGCACCTGTGTCGATATGGTTAACCAATTCAGATGTCAATGTGTTCCCGGCTATTTGGGCTCTTTGTGTTCGGACAAAGTCGATTTGTGTCTGACCAAACCCTGTGCTAATGGTGGTACTTGCAAAAATCTCAACAATGACTACGAATGCACCTGTCGTCCTGGTTTCACCGGCAAAGATTGCTCTGTGGATATTGATGAGTGCAGTTCGGCTCCCTGTCATAATGGTGGTACCTGTGTGAATCGTGTGAATAGTTTCCATTGTGTCTGTGCTCAGGGTTTCCGTGGTCAGCAATGCGATGAAGAGTCATATGCCTCGGCTACCTTTGATGCCCGCCAATATGAGGCCACTACCCAGGCTCGCAGCGATGGTTTAACCAGTGGTCAAGTCATTCTCATAGCCATTTTGTCTGTAGCCATGCCTTTGGTGGCCGTCATTGCCGCCTGTGTGGTCTTCTGCATGAAACGTAAACGCAAGCGTGCCCAGGAAAAGGATGATGCTGAGGCCCGCAAACAAAACGAACAAAATGCCGTGGCTACCTTACATCACAACTCGGGTGGTTTGTCCAGTGTGGCCGTAGCTGCCTTGGGTGTTAAACGTGGCTCCAGCTCCGGTTTGACTTTTGACAATTCCAATCCCAACATAATCAAGAATACCTGGGATAAATCCGTCAACAATATTGCCAGCTCAGCCTCGACAGATGAGTGCCTGATGAACACCTCTTTGTATGGCGGAGCCCTGTCCAACTATGCTGCCGATAACAATGCCAATTCCGAGTTTTGCGGTGTGGGCCAAATTCAGCCTCTGCAAAGAGCCAAATCGCAAAAGCAATTGAACACCGATCCCTCCCTGATGCATCGTGCCTCCCAGTTAATGGGTGCCGTTGGCGGCGGCGTTGGTGTTGGTGCCTCCTCGCACAATAGCAACAGCAATTCCGCACATGCTCCCACCAAAGACTATGGAGCCAGCTCCTCGAACGCGGAGGGCAAACGCATCGCGGTGTTGGGCGAAAGTGCCTACTGCTCTCAGAGATGGCCCTCCCTGGCCGCCCAGGGAGTAGCCGGTGGCTGTGGGGCTGGTGCGTCCAGCTCAGCCAGCGTAGCGACGTCAGGCCAAAGATCTATAGTATGTGGTACTCCTCATATATAAGGGACACTTAGGAAAACTAAAATAAAAAAAGTAGGAAAACAACAAATTTTTAGGTGTAAAGTTAAAAAATGATGATTTTTAAGGAAACCAAGCGCTGTTGAATATTTTTATAAATATGTATGTGTTTTTACAAGAACAAACGACATCTCATTTCTCATATATTTCTCAATAATTTCACCCCCCCCACTCTTATCTATATCACTCAACTAATCCTGAACTAAGGCTCTCCTTTTTCTCTACCAAAAAAAAGATAAACCGCAATGAATGACTCTTTTTCTCTCTCTAAAAACTTCTATTTGGCTCTCCCTAAGCCCCCAACTTCACCCTCTTCCCCCAAACAAAAAGAGAGCCTAAACTATTTTTATATAAGTTTAAAGAAAACAAGGACTGATTTATATGAAAAAAAATATTTAATGAAAACAAAAATTAACTTAAAAAATTGTGTATAATTAATTGCAAACAAATGAAAAAAATGAAATGTTTATTAAGTAAAGACGAAGAATTAATTACTCTCAAGAATTTCCTTAACAAAGAAAACTGTTATAATAATACACACATTCCTCTTTTTTTAGAAACTTACTGTCTATCCACTATCCTCTTCCTTTCTCTCGCTCTCTCGCTCTTAAACAAAATGTCATTCACTTTAAAAAGTATTTTTATATTTTGTCAAAAAGATTTAAAGCTGATTTTTTATGTAAATTTATACTGACTCTTTGAAATACCAAAAAAAAAGACAAAGCTTTTAATCTTTCCTCCTCCTCCCCACACCTAACTTGACGCATGTTCAAAAATTTATAAATAATTACTATTTTGTATATATATAAATATTAAAAAAAAACAAAAAATCTTCACATCCAACCTCCTTCCCCCAACCCCCAAATCCTTTTACAAATATTTAATTATATTTTTTAAATATATTAAAAAAAAATCCTTTTTCCCCCTCTACTACACTCCTCTTTCTCTAGCTTTTCAAGTTTTAAGCTCTTTTTTATGCAAAGAGCTTTTAATGTAAATATTAGTTTTAATAATTTCGTACATTTTAAGTTAATCTTAATGAAACAAACAAACAAACAAAACGAATTGGAAAACAAACGAAAAAAAACCACAAAAACAACTATTTGACTTTAACTCTATTTGTATACAATTTTTTTTTAAATATTTTATGTTAATTTTTATATGATATTTCTTTATAGTTTAATTTAAAAATATTACTTTACTATATACAAACGAAATACAAAAAAATTCTGCAAAACCACAAACTAAAAAGACATTTTTAACAAAAAAACAAAAAAAAACATCCATATTACTACAAAATTATTTTTCCCCCTTCTTTCTTTCTAAAATAGTGACCAATCATTTTTTTATAATTTTTTTTTACTATTTTGTTTGAAATTTCTATAAAAAAAAAAAAAACAATAAATTTTATATTGAAAAAATTTGTAAAAAAAAACACAATTCTTTTTATTTAAACCTGAAAACGTTACGAAAGCTGAAAATCGACTGTTCTCGGAGTGGGCCACCAAAGAAAGGGTATGGGTTTGTTTTTTACAGGATTACAAAAAAAAAATCTGACTTCGCCGAAAGATTTATTGAAATATAGGTTTTTTTAATTATAGTTTGAACTAATACTGTTTTATGGAAAATGGATTTTAGGAACTGTTGGAGCGTTTCTCTGAACTTATAGGAAATTCGACAAGATTTTGAAATAGAGTAATCACCATTATTCCAGTAGTTGTCGGCAGAAAACGGCATTGTCATGTGCCGTCTGCTTCTAACTAGCAAACTAATTTGTAGGAGACGACTCAAGGCGTTCTTTTGTCGAAAACGACTATTGGAATAATGACGTACGAGTATATTCGCCCCTGTGCCTGGCAGCAGGTGTTTTTACAAAAGAAACTGAAATCCGAATTCTCAAGATTGCCGAGAAAAAGGGCAATTGGCAAATCAGAACCCACAAAATTTTTGTGGATCTGAAAGCCACCAAAGGGGCGATTTTACCAGAATTTCAAATATTTTAGGTTAATAAAAAAATGTTCAGAAACATGCTCTACTAAAATCTAATAATTTTATACTTCAGAACTTTAAAAGAAATGTAAAAAATTTGAAAAGTTTTTTAGAAATACAAAATTTTTAGAAGAATTATTTTAGACAGTACTGTCTTTAAAGTGTTTAAACAGATACAATTTTGTTATATTAAAAAAAATTATCAATAAATTGGAAATAAAAATATTTAAACAAGCAACAAACGGAACAGAATTCATACAAATAATTAAAATTAAAAGAATTAATTGAAATTCATTTAAATTTAGGTTTTTTTATTACAATAAAACAATTTTATTAAAGAAAATCAACAAAAATCGAAATTTTTAAATTTTTAATTGATTCTGATTTTTTAATTTTATAATATTTTTAATAATATTTTAATTTCTTTTGAATTTTAAATCTGATTAATTTTATTTTTTTTATAATAAAAATTTGTTTTTCAATTTCAATAATATTTAAACAAATAATTTCCTTTGGTTTTAAATGACAAATTTTAATTAATTTAAACAAATAATACTTGATCAGCGTTTTAAAAATAAAAAAATTCAAAATTTTTTTAATGTTTTTAATTTAATTATTTAAAATAATAGTTTTTTGCTTTTAATTCAAAATTAAATAAACTTTTATTTTAAAAATTCAAAGTCTTATATTTTATTAATAATAATAGAAAATATTTTTTTGTTATCTGCTTTTAATTAAAAATTCGTTAAAAAACTTCGTAACAAAAATTTCTAATAATTTAAAATTTATTTTTTTTTTAAATTAAAATATTTAATAGTTTTTAAAAATAAAAATTGATGTTTGAAGCAAAGTGAAATTTAATTCAAATATTTCTAATTTAACATTCAAAAAATCGAATTATTAGTTAAAAATAAAATCTAAATTAAAATAGGTTTTTCACAAATTTTATAAAAAATAAAACAAATAAAAATGCTCTAAAATTTTCATTGTTTGAATTAACAAGTTTTTGAACATTTTTATTTATTTTTAATAAAAATATTCTAAAAGTTTTCAAATAAAAAATGAAAAATCTTTAAAATTGAAAAAGTTTAATTTGTTATGGTTTTTAATTAGAACATATGAAAACAAAAATATTTTCATATAACAACAAAACTATTTAAACTACTACTTTTATAATTTATTTTGATTTTCTTCTGATATTTGACATAAAATATTAAAACAAAATAATTTAAATCGATAATTAATTCAAAAATATAATTATAAAAAAATAATACAAAGTAATAAATAATTTTTTTTATAAAATTTTTTTAATTCTGACATTTTTGTTCTTTGTAAAATCTATAAATATTTTATTTGTTATAAAAAAAAAATATTTTATTTTTTATAAAAAAAAACATTTTATTTTTCCGCAAAAAATTATTTATTTATTTTAAAAAAATAATTTAATTCCATTTTTAATGAAAAATTTTAATTAATTTAAATCAATCACTATTTAAAAATTTAATTATTTATACATAATCAAATATGATTAGTATAAAGAAAACATTTGATGATAAAATTTTTTTTTTATAAAAAAAAATTTTAAATTTTACAAAAAAATATTTCTGTTCTCTATAAAAAGTAAAAATATTTTACATTTCATAAAAATATTTTATTTTGCATAAAAAAAATAAAAATATTTTATTTTTCGTCAAATAAGATACAAAAAATTTAAAAAAAAATAACAGTTCCAACAATTTTAAAAAATTTAAATAAAAATAATTGATCACAATTTAAAAGTTAAATAATTTAATGATAATAAAATATTATAAATATAAAAAATTTATACAAAACAATATTTTTTTTTATAAAAATTGGTTTTTTGTAGAAATAAAAATATATTTTTCATCTAAAGAAAATATTTGATTTTTCATCAGAAATAAAATATGTTTACATTTTGCAAAGAACAAACATTTTCAAAATTTTAAATTTTTTATAAAAAAAATATTATTTGGTACCACAACTATTGTTATATTATGTTATGCAAAAATAATTAATTTTTAAAAAGTGATCAAATATTTTTAATCATATTCTTCTTTATAAAAAGTTTATATATTTTATTTTTCATAAAAAATAAAAAAAAATATTTTTCATTAAAAAAAAATATTTTTTGTAAAAAAAATAGAAAAAAATATTTTAGTTCATTTTTTATAACCATTTAAAAATTAAATCATTTAAAGATAAAATTTTTTTCAAATTAACAAAAAATTATACTATTTTTTAAAAAAATGCTATTTCATAAAATTTTATTTTTTGTAAAAATAAAAATATTTTATTTTTTATAACAAATATTGTTACTTTTCATCCCAAAAAAAAAAAAAAAAAATATAAAATGTTATTTTGCATCAAAAATTAGAAATGTAAATAAAATTAAAAGAAAAAATTTATTTATTTCATTCAAAGATATAAATTTTATCAAATTAAAAAAAATTATACGAATTTTTAAAAAAAAAAATCGTTTATACATTTTTTGTTTTTGTAAAAATAAAAATATTTTATTTAAAAAAAAATGCTATTTTATAATTTTTTGTTTTTGTAAAAATAAAAATATTTTATTTGAGTGTGTAATTTTGTATATTCGACCTGTGTTTTTAATTTTGTTTGATATTTATCCAAAATGAGCTCGAGGTCATTTTGGATAAATATCAAACAAAATAAAAATATTTTATTTTTATAAAAAAATTGTTATTTTTCATCCCAAAAAATATAAAAATTTTTTACCAGAAAAAATATTACAAGTCATAAAATAAAAAAAATTTATTTTGCATCAAAAATAAGAAATATAAAAAAATTAAAAGAAAGCATTTATTTCGATTTTTAATTAATTTAAATTAAAATATTTGATCACCATTCAAAAAATAAATAATTTAAAGATAACAAAATATTATAATATGTAATACAAAATAATAATTAGTATACAATTTATTTTTTTGTTAAAAACATTTAAAATTTTTTTGGATAAAAAAGATTTTGTTTATTGTAAAAATAAAAATGTTTTATTTTTATCAAAAAGATATATATAAATTATATCTAAAAAATATTTTTCAACAAGTCTTTTAAATCTGAAATTTTATTTACTTATTTCTACTTTTGTATAAAAAATATTTTTTTTATTATTTGAAATATTTTTTATGAAAAACAAAATATTTACTATAAAAATAAATGTTTTTACAAAAATTCTTTTTTATAAAAAAATTTTTTTTTTGAAAAATATTTTGGTTTTACATTTTCGTTAATTTTTTAAAAACATATATATATTTGTTATAATTAAATATTCAATCTTTTGGTTTATATATTATATTTTTTTTTTTGGTAATTTTTTATTTAATTACTTTTGTTACCCAAAATTCTCCGAATTCTTCTACAAATTACATACAATACAAACCCAAACCGTCTTTATCAGCCAGATCCACTACCAGACGAAAGGATTTTCAGCTTCAGAAAAAGTCATATTAATTTAATTGTTGTTTAGCTATTTTTAAAACAAAACTTTCAAATGTTCATACAAGAAAATATGTGTAACAATTACAATTAATATTTAAGCAAGTAAAACTATAATTATTCCAAAAAAAAACTATTTTTGAAATTTTTAGAAAAAAATAAAATTTTAAAAAAATATTTTTTGAAGTGAAAAAATACAATTAATTCGACTTATTATAAAAAATATTAATACAAAAAACGACGTTTAATTTAATTCGAGCACCCCCCTCCCCCTTCTATTGACCTATTGTAATGTTTTACAGTAGATTAATCCCACGAAAATATTTTGTTCACAAATTCTTAATTTTCGTAATGATTATTTAGATGATCTCAAGATAAGGAAACAAAAAAAAAATTTAAAAATATATACATACATAAAATTAAAAAAAAAATAATCATAAGATTAAGTGTACATTTGAATAAGAAAAAAATGTTCCTCATTAGTTTAAAAATCGAAACAAAATTAAAAAAAAAACAAATCTATGTAAATAGTATTTTCGAAAAATTAAGTCTTAAAGTCAACAATGTATTTTATTCACAATCGATGAAAATAAAAGTTTAAGCAAAACTCCAGATAACCCAGCAAGCAAAATTTAAATAGGTTTGAATAACACAGAGCCGAGTAAAAATAAAATATTTACTTTACTTTTGAGGAAAAACAAACATAAAAAACTTTTGACAACCCATCCCCTGAAAAACAAATTGTGTTTAGTAAAAGTTTATTTTACTATTCTTCTGAAATACATTGTGAATTTGAAATTTGTATATACAAACTACACAGCGTTATTATTTTTATGATTATTTTTATTTTGTACATTTTTAATTAGTTAACAAATTTATTCATATTTTTTTGCTTTTATAAATATTTTTAAAATGCTTTTTTATTTTTCACCGCCTTCCCTCCTTATTCCCCCCAAATAGTCGTTATATATATATATAGAAGAAGAAAAAATATAAAACAAAAATAAAAAATTGCAAAAAATACAATTTTATTGTAAAAAAAATCTCCAAAAAAAAGTATTATACATAAAAGTGTAAATGTATAGATATGTATGTATTATCTGTAGTTTTTATATAAATCTATATATATACTTATACATACTTAAACTAGTTGTTGTACTTAATTATATATAAATATTATATATATATATATATATATATATATATATATATATATATTATAAAACCATATTTTTTTAGTCTATGAAATTTACTATTAATAATTGTAATTATAAAACAAGCAAAAAACATACAGAAAGAAAAACCCGAAATGAAATAGAAAAAAAATCATATAAATAAAATAAAACAAAAGAATTTTTATGAAATGAATTAAAAAAAAACGAAGTGTTTTCATTAGCTTTAGGGGGAATTATCGAAAGGATCGAAAATAGGGACAAAATACACCTCATTGACAATCTCACTTGTTGATTAGCTTAAAATGACGATATCTCTTTAAATAATTGCAGTAGGAAAAGGACACAAGTTTGTTCACTCTCTTTTGTGGCAAAGGTTTTTCCTTATCAAAACTTAAAATGGCAATATATCCTTAAATAAACGTCGTAGAACGAAAGACGCACTTATTGTTTGGCCAATACACCTCATTGACAATCTCACTTGTTGATTAACTTAAAATAGCAATATCTCCTTAAACAATTGCAGTAGGAAAAGGACACAAGTTTGTTCACTCTCTTTTGTGGCTAAAGTATTTCATTGTTCAAGCTTAAAATGGCAATATCTTCTTAAATAAACGTCGTAGAACGAAAAGGACTCACTTATTGTTTGGCCAAAATTTTGAATTTCCCAACAAAACTTAAAATGACAATATCTCCTTAAATAGGCATCGCTTAGTTTTCCTCATGGTACAAGAAAACATTTGGATCGTTACCTTCAAAAATAAATGTTCGCAGTTAACGGATTTATGTTTTAACCTTCGGTATAAAGACAACCTTGTATCGTAGGGAAATCTGAGAGAAACTATATGGTTATCTGATAGGATAACAGTAGATTGATTACTGCATCTTTATGGGGCAGATACTATCCAGGGGCTTTATATGATCTAAAAGTATAGATCGTCCATGTAACTTAATCTGCTACCTCAGCGCCAAGGAAGTTTCAGATTTATCTTTTTTATCAATTTTAAAAACAATCCCGCGATGAGTTTTTCTTTTCTTTTCCGACTGAGATAAACACCACGGTTGCCGGCCATCATTCCCGGAAAGGTTTAAAATGTTTTATGTGATTGTAATTAATTTATTCTCCATTCATAAACAAAAATATTAATCAGTTGCAACATTGATGTTTCAAGCGGAAAACATTGCTACATGACTAAGCTACGAAATGAAAACAAATATGAAAATCGTTTTAATCAGAAAATCTTCAAAATGCACTAGGAACGAACACATTGGCTTTCTAAATACTCAATGGTATTTGGTGGAGAAAAAAATCCCTTTCCCAGATTTTTGCTAGATTAGTGTTTTCATAAGCGTTCTCGCGTATACACGATTTGCGGAAATTCTTGGTAAAAACTTCAATTTCACAATAAATTACACAGTTTTATGACAAACTTTGATGATGATTTTCAGCAAAACTTCGCATTCATATGACCATGTGATGCTGCTGGTGATGATGACGACGATGATGGATGCAACAATAACAACCACAATGTTACTGCGCTTTGGTGGCGAACACCCGGAACAACTTCTATGGTGCTGCTGCTGCTGTTGGTTGCTTAGTCTATGTCCAAAAGCCCAGTGAAGGCGAGCAGCGGCAGAACAGCAACAAAATAGGAAATGCCTTGGAAAATCATAAACATACACTCCTCGCCATAAATTTTCTTTTCTAAAAAAGCCGCGAAAAAGAACTCGTCTTCACTTAATGCTGCAGCAACATTAAATTCGCATAAAAATCGCGGATACAACAATGCAATTTATGGCAAAGATGTTGCAGACATTGAAGTAACCAAGAGATATTCTGTTGTTGGTTAGACTGAGTTGAATGTAAATGTTGTATTTCTGTGAAAATCTACTGAAAGTTTTCTCTCTACCGGAGTCGGTCACTGAAGAATTTTTTCTCTACAAGAGATGATAAACGAAGATGTTCTCTCTACCGGATTCGGCCACTGAAGTAACGAGTGATCCAAGTAGAGATACTTTTTTCAATAGCCTTTTTTGACAGATCACGTGTGAGTCGTGTCATGCTGTCATGTTATTTCTGTTAAGTATTGTTTGGCATTTCATCATGGAAAGACTTACGCCTGAACAACGTTTACAAATCGTTCAACTTTATTACGAAAATTCACGTTCTGTGAGGAATGTGTTTCGTGCACTTAGCTCAACTTATGGTCAACATAATCGGCCTACTGAGCGTACTATTCGCAACACCATCTCCCATCTTAAGACCCAGCATTCATTATTGGAAAATATTCTATCGAATAGACCACGTCCAGCACGCAGTGAAGAAAATGTAGCGGCCGTAGCTGAGAGTGTACACGAAGACCGTGGAGAGTCGGTTCGGCGCCGTAAGCAGCAACTCGGTCTGACATATGGAACGACTTGGCGCATTTTACGTCGAGATCTTAAATTGAGAGCATACAAAATACAGTTTGTGCAAGAACTGAAGCCGGCCGACCTACCCAAGCGACATCGCATCGCTCTATGGGCTCTTGAAAAGTTCCCAGAAGATCCGACGTTTTCGAGCCAAATTTTGTTCAGCGATGAGGCCTATTTCTGGCTCAATGGGTATGTAAACAAGCAAAATTGCCGCATTTGGGACGAAGAGCAACCTGAAGAGATTCAAGAGCTGCCACTTCATCCAGAAAAAACAACGGTTTTGTGTGGTTTGTGGGCCTGTGGAATCATCGGTCCATATTTCTTCAAAAATGATGCCCGTGAGAACGTAACCGTCAATGGCGACCGTTATCGTGCCATGATAACCGACTATTTGATGCCTGCAATTGAAGCTCGTGATCTCGGCGACATTTGGTTCCAACAAGACGGTGCCACTTCCCACACATCGCATCAACCAATGGATTTATTGAGAGAACACTTCATTGAGCAGATAATTTCACGTTTTGGGCCGGTCGATTGGCCACCAAGATCGTGTGATATCACACCGTTCGACTTTTTCCTGTGGGGATATGTAAAGTCTAAAGTTTATGCGGACAAACCCGCTTAGATTCAGGCCTTAGAGCAAAACATCACGCGTGTCATTCGCCAGTTACCAGTCGAAATGCTCGAACGAGTCATCGAAAATTGGACTCAACGGATGGACCATCTGAGACGTAGCCGCGGCCAACATTTGATAGACATAATCTTCAAAAAATAAATGCCAAAGAATGTTCTTTAAAATGATAAGAAACATTCCCCATTCAATTTGAATTATCTAGGTTTTTTCTTTAAAAAAGTAGGGAACCTCGAAATGGATCACCCTATACAACAAAATCGGCTGATGAGCTCGCAAAAGATTTTCAAAAAAAAAATTCTCGAAAATAAAAAAATTTTGACTTTTGCCCATATATATATTTCTAGTACCGGGTGGGTCATTTAAAATTTTAAATTTGATATACGGATTACTTTGACTTGAGCCCTTTGGATTATTTTCTGCGGGAGCCATTAGGGATACGCAATGCATCCAGAGACAATTGAAGCGTTGAAACATGAAATCGAAGTTGCCATTGAAGAGACCGAAACAATCGAAAATTTACTGAAAAATTGGGTTGAATGGATGAGGTACTGTCGAGCCAGTCATGGTAGTCATATGAATGATATTTCGTTCCATTATTAAATGACAAAGTTCAACCTCCAATAAAACCACAAAAATTTAAAAAAATGATCAGTACTTTTTTATAGCCGATTCAAATTTAAAATTTTAAATGACCCACCCGTTGATTCGACCACGGAAGTTTTTCTTCACTGGAATCGACCACTGAAATATTTAGTTCTAATAGACTCGACCAGTTAAGTATTACTCTTTGCTAAGGTTGACCACTGAAGTATTTTTTCTACTAAAATCAACCATCTTTTTATCTCTACTAGAATCGAACACTGAAGTATTTCTTTGCCCTAGAGTCGACCACTGAAATATTTCTCTCTACTAGAGTACACTAATAAATAATTACTCTCTACTATAGTCGATCACAAAGCAAGCCACAGCGTCCATCGATAAACAATTACAAATTCAGGAAAAGCTGGTCGTAATCGAAAATATAATGCATTTTGAGTTTGTTTGAGTTTAGAAAGCATTTGGAAGCAATAGTTCAAACAGTAGTCCTTTGTGTTGGACAAGGCTTAGCACTAAGAGGAAGTTGTGATACAGGCAGAATCAATTCAAATGAAACTATTCAAAATGATGGCAATTTTAGAGCCTTGCTAAGGTATCGGCCGATAAAGGATTCAAATTTGAATAGTCACTTGACAAATAAGCGTTTGTGTTCAAAATGAAATTATAAGTATTTGCCACACTCTTATACACCGACAACTTTTTAAGATAATCAATAATTCCAAAGCTTTCACCGTCATGGCGGACGAATTAGCTGATATTTCAGGGGTTGAGCAAGTTTTGATGTGTATCCGGTACCTTAATGAAAACGATGGGCGATGTAAAATTTGCGAAGATTTTTTGAGTTTCGTCCCAACAAAACAGTTCGATGGAAAAGGTTTGGCTGATGTTATTCTAAATTTCCTCGAAACTTATGGTATTGATTGTAAGTATTTATTTGCGCAATGCTATGACGGCGCATGGACAATGCTTTTCTAGGGTCGCAAGCATATATCCAAGAAAAGTACGGCTTAGCACTGTATTCACATTGTACAGCTCACAGCTTCAACTTGATTGTAAGTTACGCATGCAAAGTAGTCCCAATTAGAAATTGTCTCGGCATTATCCAAAACATATACCACTTGTTTCAATATCCTAAAAGGCAAATATCTCTTCAAGAAGCAATTTATAACAACAGCAATCTTCGTGATGATAAAAAGCTAAAATTAAAGCGGTATTGCGCAACTCTATGGGTAGAGCCACATGAGTCTGTTGAAATATATCTTCACCTACAAGTAGCCGTTATCGAGGATTTGGAACGCATCTACACCTGGTCTGATTTTCAAGATTCGGTCCACGTAGTTCATTCAGTTCACTGCTTAGCATTATCATTAAGTCGCGATCTTCAAAGTGAAAATCAAGATTTAGCTGAAGCCGTTCATCTGGCAGAAAATACGAAAAAGGAATTGATGGACATGCGCGAATCTCACCGTTTCGGAACGACTTTTTCTCTATTCTATTAAAATATTTTGTGAAGAACAAGACACTCAAATCACCCGACAAAGTCATCGTTGCAATGTTGATGCGACAAATATTGAAGAATATTACAAGATTTCGACCTATATTCCATATCTAGATTTATTCATCACTCATCTCAAATATTTTTTTTTTAAAAACACAGTGGAATTTTGTCTAATTTCCAATGTCTTTTTCCATCTAAAATGGCAATACTAAATGAAGAAAATTGTAAACAATTATTTGAAAAATATTCATCAATTTTGCCTGATAGTTCTTTTAAAGTGTGGATTAGTGAAGTGAAGCTTTGGAGAAGCAGAATTGAAGCGGAGAATGTCAGAAATTCCCTGGAAGCTCTTGATATACATATGTAATACAGATGCGTTTCCAAACGTTCACAAAATATTGACAGCGATGGCGGTGTCACCTGTGACTACAGCGACAAACGAACGCTCTTTTTTCAACATTACGTCGGCTGAAAAATTACTTGCGTACAACCATGACTGAAAATCGTTTAAATGGATTGGCTTCCCTGAATATTCATCGAGACATTCCAGTAGATGTTAACGCAATATTAGGCGAATTTTTTATTTGCCCTTGTCGTGTCAATTTATTAAAACATTAATACAATTAATATATGATTTAAAGTAATAAAATTCTTAATGAAAATATTACCTAAGTATTGTTTAATGTTAAACACTATAAATATATGCATATGCATTAAAAATGCTATCCAGTGATTTTTAATAAAAAATATGGCTATCATATGTGAACACACAATTTTTGTTATCTTTTATCAAATGAAACAATTGAATTGTTGCGAGAAAAGTTTGGAGATTCGATAATTTCAAGAAATTGTGATATTGAATGGCCTCCAAGAAGTTGTGATTTAACACCATTAGACTATTTCTTGTGGGGTTCTTTGAAGACATTGGTCTTTCGAAATAAACCAGACTCTCATCAAGCTTAACAAGACAATATTGAACGTGCCGTTCATGACATACGGCTTGATTTAGTGGAAAAAGTGCTCGAAATTTGGGTTCATCAAATTCTTTCCTGTATTTAATTTAAATGTCGTTTTATTTAGAACCTAATTGTATCGATTGTACTTCACATTAAATAAAAAACTTTTGAATTTCCTTAACAATAAGTGTTTTTTTTTTCAAAGAAATCATATCACTCTTATTGGAAACCCCGTTAATTATTTTTGGCCCACATTTTGAATGTCCTTAACAAAACTTAAAATGGCAATATCTCCTTAAATAAGCATCGTAGAGCTAAAAGGGGGACATTTTTCTATCATCCTTTTTGTGGACCAACAATTTGAATTTCCCTAACAAAATTTGAAAAAGTGTCGAAAAGCAAAAATTACAACATTTTTTTATCACTTCTTTCTCGGCCAACATTTTTAATTTCCTTAACAACACTTTAAATGGCAATAACTCCTTCAATGAGCGTCGTAGATCGAAAAAAAGAACTGTGGTCGTTCTTTATATCTTCGACCACTGAGGTCTTCCCCTCTAATAAAACCGATCAAGTAGGTCTTTCTATATAATAAAGACAATTGAGGTCCTCCTCTGTACTATTTAGAGTCGACGGCTAAGGTCTCTTCTCTTCATAAGAGTCAGTCACTGAGGACTTACTCTTTACCACTGAGTTATTTCTCTATACTCGATTCAAACAAGTATACTAGAGCCAAAAACTAAGGACTTCCGCTATACTTCAGCCGATTACTAAGGCCTTTCTCTACTTCTTAAAGCCGACCACGAAGGCCGTTTCCTACTTTGAGAATCGACTCGAAACGCCGTTTCTACTTTGAGAATCGACCATTGAGGCCGTTCTCTATCCTATAGGCGACCACTGAACTCGTTATCTGTCCTTGAGTCGACCACTCAGGTCATTACCTAGTCGAGAGTCGATCAGTGAGGTCATTCTATATCCTAGGGTCGACTACTGAGGTAATTCTCTATACTAAAGCCATCCACTGAAGCCTTCCTATATGAGTAGAATATAGGTAGAATAAAGTCCACCACTGGAACCTTTATCTATCCAAGGGTCGACCACTTAGGTTTTTGCTCTATGACAGAGTCTTAGTGGTCTCTGTCATAGAGCGGAGGACATCCCTTATCCTGGGGTCAACCACTGAGATTTTGCTGTATACTATAGTGGACCACTAAGGATATCCCCTATGATAGGGAGACTACTGAAGTTTTCCTCTATACAGGGTGGCTGATATGTATTGCAACCAACTTCAGGTTGCTATCATTTCTAAACCGCTAGTCTGATAGCTGACAGATTTATTTCAGTGACAGTTCATTTTATTGTTTACAAGCTTACAAAAGCATTTTGATCTTTGGATTCAGAAAAAAAGTTACTCGTGATGGAATTCAAGCGTGATAGTGTGATTGCTTTATATTTGGGTGGAAAACACAAGTGGCTATCGTTAGAACCCTCCAGCATTTAAATGTGAATAAATCTTTTGTTTCTCGTACCATTGCTCGTTACCGTGATACTGGCAGTGTTGCATAGCGTCCAAAAAGTGGACGAAAAAAAAACGGTAACAACACCAGAAATGATCCGAAAAGTGAAGGCCATATTTGATCGAAATCCACGCCGCAGTGGTAGAAAAATTGCTCGTGAGCTGAACATATCGCGAGAACGGATACAACACATATTAAAAAATGAGCTTGGACTAAAGCCATTGAAGTTCCAAGAAGTGCAAGAGCTCACCGATGCACAAAAAAAGTTAGACTGGAAAGATCCAAGGAGTTGCTTCGCTTGAACGAAAGTGGCCAGTTACCGAATTTGGTTTTCTCCGATGAGAAGCCATTCCAAATTGAGCAGTTTGTGAACAAACAAAATGATCGGGCTTACTTGCCAAAGAGGTCAGCTGAAAATTTACACCTTAGATTGGTGTGGGCCGCCGTAACGGCCGATGGTCGCTCCCCGCTCGTATTCACATTTAAATAGTATCGGGAAAATGTCCTAAAGACAGTATTGAAACCCTGGGCAGACAAACATTTCGGCCGCAGACCATGGACATTCCAACAGGACTCAGCACCATCGCACTCAGCACGCGTCAACCAAGAATGGCTTAAAAAGGAGGTTCCTCGCTTCATTTCTACCGCACAATGGCCACCAAGATCTCCGGATCTCAATCCGTTGGACTTTTGCGCCTAGGGCATTTTAGAGAGTAAGGTTCGCACTAAAAAATACCAAAGTATCGATCATCTCAAGACGGCGCTTCGCCGGGAATGGGCCAAAATACCGCAGAGCCACTTTCGTGCAGCGTGTGATGGCTTTGTCGGCCGTTTGAAGGCCATAATTCGTGCCAAAGGTGACCAATTCGAACAAATCTAAACTGTTTCTAAAATTTTATGTTATTTCCGACATTTTTGCTTTTGAACAATAAAATTTAAAAAAAAAATTAAAAAAATATAGCGCTTTACTTTGTTGCACTACATATCAGCCACGCTGTATAAACACGACAACTAAGACCGTTTCCTAGTTTAGAATCGTTTACTGGGGGAGTTCTTTATTTTAGGGCCGTCCACTAAGGATTTCCTCTATTCTAAAGTGGATCACTGAGCCAACTCTATATCGGAGAGTCGACTGTCGAAGTCTTCATCCGCAGTCGAGTAGCTCATGGAGGTCTTCCTCTATGCTAGATTTAACCACTAATGTTTTCTATGTTTCCCAAAATATTGCCAACCTTTATATACAGTTGCAATTTTTTTAATTGTTTAATTTTTAAAGCAAACTTTTTAGATAAATTTTACTTATTTCTCTGGCTGTAAGTTACCTATTTTGCGTCGCTGTATGTGACAAGCAAATTAATTACAGCATCACATTTTTTTAGCACATTGTGATGTAAAGTGCGTTTTAACTAATAATAAAATCTACACAGGCCAACACTTTGTGCAGCAAAAACAACTGCCGGGGCGGCAGCAGCAGCACCAGTAAATGGAGAAATCCCATCTCCTCTCGTTGTAATGAATCGAGGAGAAGATGATTTATGATTACTGATGCCCGTATATGATGATATGCATTAGCAGCGGCAGCTCCGGGCACCGGTAACTGCAGCCTACAGACATTTTTACATAGGCTGCGCATGCGCTTATGCATAATTTAATTGTAAATGTACTCGTACTTCTTTTAGACTTACGGAGTGTTTTTTGTGAATATTATTGTGTTAGAAACAGCACACATACTTACATATACAATTGTACGAGTATGTATGTAAAGGCACGTAAATACACAGATGTAAGATCAAAGGTAAAAAAATTGTAAAAGCAACTGGAAACGTCGTAACTTCCACTGAAATGCGATAAAATTCAGCAACTTTATACTACTGTACATCTAGATTTAACAAATCGACTACCCTACAGCTGGTGAAGGTGTCGTAAAGTAGATTATCAATAAATGGTATGAATTTTGTAAAAATTCCTTATCATGAATATCATAATCATAAATCTATCTATTTGGTAGAAATCTGTTCCGGGACATTTAAATTTATTTGGTTTACATCTGGTTTGGTACCTCGCTCTCAAAGGGACCAAATTGTACCCAAAATAATATGTTTACCTTTATTGAATCTATCTATTTGGTAGAAATCTGTTCCGGGACATTTAAATTTATTTGGTTTACATCTGGTTTGGTACCTCCCTCTCAAAGGGACCAAATTGTACCCAAAATAATATGTTTACCTTTATTGAATCATTCAACCACGTCTTCCACCTGATCAGGCTTGTAGCATATCATGATCGTCGACCATGATTCATTGTTCTCATTATCTTCTTTTTACATATAAAAGAGGCGCATTAGCATATTATCGTTGAATTCTCACAGCAGTACCAAGTTACGATTACATTTACAGTTCTTTTCAAGCATACTAGGTTCATATACATACATATTTTTCTCAGCTCTCATCATTACAACCAACTCAGCTCACACCTCCTCTCAGCACTTAACTGCCAAAGTTCTGTGGTCTCCTTCCTCAGCGGCTTTAAGTGAACGTCATAAAATCATAAATACTGCTAAGACGACTCTAATTCGCTTCTTTCGTTGTTTTGAAAATGAAATATGCACTTTTTTCACAGGTCTTTGTTTTTCTCTCCTCTGTATTAAATTTATTTGTGGTGTTGCGCCTGCGCCTTTGCCGCGGCGGCTGCTGAGTTTTTCCTAAACAAGCGACTGTGGGCGGACGGACATATTTTTACGGGAGATTTCAGTTTTTCTCGGCTTAAATAAAATGTGGGTTATAAAGACAGATTTTTTCAGTTTTTTCTTCATCATTTATTACATAAATAAGTTTTATGATAATCGCACATTGTTACATTGTGCTTTTAGCACGCATGCGTGTGTTCGTTCGTTCATTCGTTTGTTATTTGGCTGTGTGTGTACTCGTATGTGTGTGAAAAGTTATTAAAAATTGTTTTTTCATTGATTTTTATGAATTCCTCAAAAATTGGGTGTAATCAGGTGTGTTTGTGCCTCTCTCAGCATATTTGTAAGTTGGGAATGTTTTATTGGCATTTTATGACGATCATAAAAATTATATTAAAATAATAGAGATTGATGAAATAATTGTGAGAATATTGTGTGTTTGACTTCTAAGGAATGTCTAATCGGAGATAACTTTAAAATTTTCAGTTGTATTCTATTGTGGCCTTATTTGGTTATACTCATAGATGGGAAATCGACATACAATTCTCTGGTGTCAGATATTTCAATACAATTTAGCTATATTCCTCAGTCTGTCAACACATACCAAACGAAAAAAGTTACCGGTACAGAACCAAACCCGTGATAGTTCCACTGAGAAGAGGGATTGACTCACAACCAGCAACGTTAACATAGCTTTTTTATTGAATATGGTGACTTTCCACCTTGTGACTTATCTAATCCTGACATATCTCATTTCTAAAAGAATATCTACAGTACAAGAACCTTCAATGTTAACACATCATAAGTTATACTAAAGTGTATATGACCCAAATAGTCGTCTACTAAGGAGTAGACAAGCCAACTGGTCGTCTAATAATGAGTAGATAAGTTGACTGGTTTTCTACTTAGGAGTAGATACCCAATTTGTCCTCTACTTAGGAGTAAATGGTCCCAGTATGTTGTCATTTCCGCATACACCGTAATCGTCGACGAAAACGAAACTCCATATATTTGCAACGAAAAAACGACCTCTTTTTCGTGGCAAATATTTGAAATTTCGTTTTCGTCGACGATTACAGTGTATGCGAAAATGAGCCTGAAGGAGTAGATGAACCAATGAACCAACGATTCGTTAACTAAGTAGTAAATAACCCAGCTGGGCATCAACTAAGAAAGATATAATCTTCCATCAAGGAATAGATAACCCAATTGTCCTGTACATATAATATACAAACCAACTGGTCGCGCAATAAGAAGTAGATAAGCCAACAGGTCATCTGCTAAGGAGTAAATAAACTAACAACTTGATGTCTACTAAGGCATTAGATAACTCAACTGGTCGCTTACTACGGATTACATAACCCAACAGGGGTATATAACTCAAAATAGGAGTACATAACCAAACGATTCTTCTGCTATGGGGTAGTTAATCCAACTGATGTCCTCTACCAAAGACTAGATAACCCAACTGGTCGCCTACTAAGTTGTACAAAACCAAACTAAGGAATAGATAAGCCAACTGGTGGCTTATCGTCTACTAACTGGTTCTCTACTAAGGTGTAGTTAACCTAACTGCGGTCCTCTACTAAGAGGTATATAACTCAAAATGTTGTCAGCTAGTGAGAAGATAAACTAACATATCGACAACTGAGGAGTAAATAACCCAACTGGGCATCTACTAAGGAAGATATAACCCAACTAGTCGTCTACTAAGAAGTAAAAACACAAATATGGTCCGGCACTAAGCAATAGATAACCAAGCATATCGTCAACGAAGAAATACATAAGCCCACTGGTCGCATACTAAGGAGTAGCTAAGCCCACTGGTCATCTGCTAAGGATTAGATAATCAAACTGGTTCTACATTAATGAATAGTTAACCCAGCTGCGGTCACAAACTATGCAGTAGATAACGCAACTGGTCGCCTACTAAGGAAGAGATATATACTAAGAAATGGTCCTGCACTAAGCAGTAGATAAGCAATATCATCGCCTACTAGACGGACACTTCTCGAATTACTTAAACTGACCGAAAACGGATTTCCGCCAATAATACTTGATGTCTTAGGTCACTCATTCGATGTGTTACACTTTTCGACCCTATCAAATGTAATATACGAGTATATTCGGCCAATAAAGGGCTTTCTGTATTACAGAAATGAATTGAATAAAAAATTGATATATACCCTCCTCCACTGTGAGGTTTGATATATACCTATAGAGGGTATAAAAACGACGGTTATGGCCATTGTTGCTGATTTTGGGACTTTTGCATCAAAATTGGTATTATTTATTCTGCTTGCAAGGATGATATGTTAAATCACAAATTATATAGGTTTAGTAAAAATTAAAATTTCGAAAATTTTTATTCTTTATACCAGGCCTTCTCAGCCGAGAAGCCGTGGCTTTAGGGCGTCCACAACCGGGACCGATTATCCGGTTTTGCAAACCAAACCCGTAACCGGTTTCTTAAAAAATGTCATTTTCGGTTAAACGAGAAAGCCGTTTTTTTCATGTCGGTTAACCGGTTTTTTTATTTATTGTTTAAAACAATAATTAAAGTATTGATCTATTTTTTCTACTTGTTGGGGATACCATTTATACAAAATGCAACACATAACAACAATGAGGTGGATAATTCTGACAGTTGTTCTGAATATTCTGAAAGTGAATATGAATTCACTGATCTTGAAAATGATTTTGGCTTTATTATTGATATCCATGATGTAATAAATAAAGTCAAGAAGTACAGCAAAGCATTCAATAAGTCGTCCATGGAGCACAGAACACTTCATGCATACGTTCAAGAACGGAAAGTCAAATAGCTTCGAGTTTTTTGCGATGTTAAATCCCGACAGAACAGCCAGATACCTTTGATTCGGTTTGATATATAAGTTGTTATATTGATGAGTCAAATAATTTAATGTTGGAAATAATCACACACAGAATCGAACCAGTAATGAAAGGCAGAAAGTCGGGCGGGGCCGACTATATAATACCCTACACCTCCCTAACAATGCGATAAGGGTCATTGCCATAATAATTTGGAATAATTGGTAAATGGGTAGAAACGTATTCTAATTCTGAAACGATAATCGCTAAATTAAGCAATATTCGTTCCTAAAGTGAGAAACATCTTTCTGGAAAATTTTAATGATCGGAAGTAAAATACAACTTCTATAGCGGTTTGATACCAAATCAGGAGGAACATATATATGGAGCTTTAATGTAAATCTGAACCGATCTTCCCTGAATACTTATTCATGTAAAAAGACCTCCTTCTGTCGAATTTCGTACTGATCGGATATAAAATACAGTCTCTACAGCGCTTACATGTCAAATCGGGGGTAACATATATATGGGAGCTATATCTAAATCTGAACCGATTTTCTCCAAATTTGGCAGTATTCCTTCATGCAATAAGAAACCTCTTTCTGCCGAATTTCGCACTGATCGGAAATAAAATACAGTTTTTACAGCGCTTACAGGTCAAATCGGGGGTAACATATATATGGGGGCTATATCTAAATCTGAACCGATTTCTTCCAAATTTAATAGTGTTCATCCATATAATAAGAAACCTCTTTCTGCCGAATTTTAAACTGATCGGGTATAAAATAAAGTTTTTACAGCGCTTACATGTCAAATCGGGGGTAACGTATATATGGGGGCTATATCTAAATCTGAACCGATTTCTTCCAAATTTAATAGTGTTCATCCATATAATAAGAAACCTCTTTCTGCCGAATTTCATACTGATCGGATATAAAATAAAGTTTTTACAGCGCTTATATGTCAAATCGGGGGTAACGTATATATGGGGGCTATATCTAAATCTGAACCGATTTCTTCCTAATTTAATAGTGTTCATCCATATAATAAGAAACCTCTTTCTGCAGAATTTCATACTGATCGGATATAAAATAAAGTTTTTACAGCGCTTACATGTCAAATCGGGGCTAACATATATATGGGGGCTATATCTAAATCTGAACCGATTTTAACCAAATTCAATAGGGATCGTCCTTGGGCCAAAAAAAAGATGTGTCTAAAGTTTCGTCGAGATCGGACCATAATTGCGACCTGTACTTTGATTACAAGAATACATGCACAGACGGACAGACAGACAGACGGACAGACAGACAGACAGACGGACAGACGGACATAGCTAAATCAACTCAGAAAGTGATTCTAAGTCGATCGGTATAATAAACGATGGGTCTATTTCTTCTCCTTTTGGGTGTTACAAACAAATGCACAAAGATATAATACCCTGTACCACAGTGTGGTGTAGGGTATAAAAACGAAAGGCAAGCAACATTGTATGATGACTTTGTTTTTTTTTTTTGAAAAGTTAAAGAATGACTATCGGACTAATATTGACTACATCAACGTTTGTGAGCTTTTTCAACGTCAAGTTACATAAAAAATTAAAAGAAAAATCGTTTAAAAATAATCATTTAAATTGTATTCTATTTTTAAGACATTATTATAAAAAAAACATTTTAAATGATTTATTATTTTTTTAAGGTAATTTCAGAAATATAATACTTTCTATTTAAAGTAAACAAAAAAATTATACAATTAAATTTGTTATAAACGAAATAATAATCTATTTTTGTTTACTAATTTTTACTACAAATGATTGTTAGTTGTTTTTTGTTTTACAATAAACATTTAATGAAATTTTAATCACTTTCGTATATTATTTAAAAACCGGTTAACCGGTTTCGACAAAAAATAATAACCGAAAACCGGGTTTAAAAAAAGTAATATTTCGGTTAAACCGAAAACCGCTTTTTTGAAATAACCGGTTTTTTGGACACCCTACGTGGCTTTCTAGCAGGCCGTAGCAATTTTCCAGGGGAGCATTTAATATCTCACATTTTGCTTTTAATCGGCTTGGTTCTAATTAATTCTATTAATAAAAGTAATATAAGTTCTGATATTTTTTTTCGAAAATTACCATTAAGATTTGTATGTACATGACTGTAAGGACCCGTATTGTTGAGATGGTTTGGAAGCAGTGCCTTATATTCTAAACCAGGCTGTGCTACAGAGTATTTTACGATTGTTTTTGGGATAGATGTCTTTAACGCCTAAGAATACTGGAGTACACCTGACGGCCAAGAATCATTAGCTGAACTCAGGCTTGTTTGCTCGTCCGTGTACAGATTTTGTGCACAATGTGCATGTCGATTTTTGTATCCTATCTTGACGATATAGAAGCAAAGCCGATTGAAATTGGGGTAAACAGGTTCTGATTTGAATATAGCCGCCATATATGTCTGTGAACAGCAGATTTGATGATCCTTTTGAAATTTTGTAGAAAGGAGTCTTTTATGCAAGAACAAGAACACGCCAAAATTAATAGGATCCGATTTGGCTACATTCCTCATATAAAGCTTTGACAAAATAATAACGCCACGATACAGACACAGTTGCACTATTAAATACATAAGTACGAGCGGTAGTTTTTTCGGCCAGGCAGAATCTCATATACATACATTACACAGTGGACTGGACGAGCGGTAGTTTTTTCGGTCAGGTAGAATCTCACATACACTACACAGTGGACTGCATTCAATTCTACAATTTGTATACCCGATACCATACTGTGGTGCAGGATCATAATAGACAAATTATTATTATTATGACCCTATTTTAAATACAGCATATCGGTCCATGGTTTGATATAGTCCACATATAAAGGTCCGCTCCGATGTCACTTCTTTACCATAGAATCACTTTTTGAGTCGATTTAGCCCTGCCCGTCTGTCCATATATTCTTGTGATCAAAGTACAGATCGCAGAAATGAAGATATCTTTACGAAAACTGGAACAGAGACGTGGACTATTGAAAATGGGTCATATCGTTTTATATTTTTATAAAGCCCTCATATAAATATCCCTTCCGATGTCCATTCTTGACGCTCTAGAGAACACATTTTTCAAATGATTTGGCTGAAATTTAAGCATTAATATTTTACATTGAATTAAATTAACTCTGGTGAACATGGAACTCCTTCGGTCCATGATTAGACCGATTAGACCTTTTGACGATCTAATGTACGCGTTTTCGAACTAATTTGTCTGCAATTTAATTGTCCGTAGTTAGCTGCCAAATACAGGACTCTTCCGATTAGATATCTTGACGCTCTGGAGAACGGGGTTTTTGCACCGATAATGCTGAACATATGTAAGCATTTATACTAGAGCTGTGTAGTTAGTGAAAGAAATAGTTGCATTGAGCGAGTTACTTTACTGAACGGTACGAACTAGTTTATAGAACTCGTTCATTTCAGCTCAGTTAGGTTAGGTTAAGGACGCGCGGTACACAACCATTGCTTCACTCGGAGACCATTTGGTCCATTGTGTTCGTCCTGAGAAGATGAGTAAAATAAGAGGGAGAAGTCGAAAAAGATGAAGGAGGTGATGAGTATAGATAAGAGAGAGGAGAGATGGCTTTTTAGGATAGGTTTAGATGAGTTGATCTCAAATAATCTATCTCAAGCAACATATGAAGCCCATAATTCTATCATTATCGTGGGATGATAGAGATTTCATCTTGGTAATCACCTAGGTAGCGATGTGTTCGTCTGTAGGACATTCACAGAGAAGGTGTTCGATTGTTTCCAGTTCCTCCTCATCCTCACAGAGTCGACAGTAGTCGGCAGAATCACTCTGCCACTTTGATGTTAAAGATCTAACATTACAGTGGCCAGTCCGCGTGCCTATCATTAAACGAATGTCCTCTTTGTGAGGTTAAGAAGATCTTTGGTCCTAGATTTCGATATGGCTGGCCATAGAAATTTAGTGATTGTACAGTCAGATCTGCTCGACCATTTCTGGTTTGCCAGGTCTTTGTAAAAACACTCTATGTTACTGAAAAATTCGCATAAGGGGGATATAGGGATAGCTCAACCCTTGCAGCGTCCATCGCTGATCCATTTCAGCTCAGTAGTTCACCACACGGTTGCCAGATATATTTTCTCTTCTCTCTTTATTGAATTTTTGACATACATACATGTATGTACATAAATAATTTGAAGTAAAATATTGATTTGATATGATTTATTTTGATGTGATAAACAAAATTTGATATAAAAAACTCCCCCCAAACTCGCCAAGACAAAAAAAGCTAAATCTAGGGGAAACCCCCCTAAACTGACAACTGTTGTTCACCATTCCATTTTTCTGTAACTATGTCATTTCGATCTCTCTTCTCAGCAATTATGTGTTGTTTCCATTTTTATGTCATCATGAATGTAGATTTCTACCTAAAGAAAAGAGTTTTGTATATTCAACTCATTCCATTCATGTTCCAATAAGATTGGAACTGGTGATCTACTGAAATAATGAGCTGTTGAACTAAAGTGAGCTGGTGAACTAAAGTGAGGTGGTGAACTAAAGTGAGCTGATGAACTAAAGTGAGGTGTTGAACTAAAGTGAACTGGTAAACTAAAGTGAGCTGGTAAACTAAATGTACGAACTAGTCCACGCAATTAAACTACATTAAAATGAGCGATCACTTAAAAGAACTAAAGTGCCAACTCTAATTTTTCTCCTATATTTCACTACATTATCGGGCCATGTTTTAACATAGCCTCTTATAAAAGACCCTTGAATCTTGTGCTCTAGATCGTATGCATTTTTAACAGATTATGCTGAAATTTAGATATTTCTATTTTAAATTACCCAAAATCTTTCTTAGGAAAAATATTCCAAATCGGTATAGCTTTTAAGATACATCTCCATATGAATGTAACTTCCGATTTGAACTCTTGACTTTGTAGAGAATAAATTTAAATTTCGATACAGCTCCCATATATCCTTATATGTCAACAGATCTTTATTAAATTTTCAGATATCAGTTTTTTGATCCAATAACGGTTCAAATTTAGATATATCCCCCATATATACTGACCTTCCTATTTTGCATCTAGGCGCTATAGAATTCGCACAAAACGTTAAAATTGTTCGCTAGCATTGTCAATTTCTCAACTCCGTTTTTTCCTCTGTGTATGAAATGACTTCGATCATTGATGTAGCCGATTATTATTTTCTCGTAGCAAAACTCATAATATAATCAATATACATAATATTTATTAATAAGATTACACATATAATAAATATGTCTTGTGTGACAGACACGTGTCTCTGGGAGAAATCTAACCACAGGAATACAAATCACTTTGATTTACAGTTACATATTTCTTTGAGTATCATCTTCCCCGTGTTGCGGTTCAGGCCATCGCTACACCCATCCGCCCAAAGTGAGGGAATTATGAATGCAACCACCAACCAACCCACTATGTGGTTTAACACCTAATTAACAATTATTAAAAGTCACTTTTCGGCGCAGCATCACTAATAAATTTAACCCAGAAACCGATCAAACCACATGCAGAAAGATGAGCTCGAAGAAAATTACCTGCCGCACACTCGTACGAGTATCACACAAAAACCCCACTACAATAGGAGTTCCAAATCCAAGCATCATCCGAAGAGGTGGTGGTATACATTCCATGTGCACCCACTGATGGAAGAGATACACTTACCACGATAAAAGCTTTAAAGACAATGGAAATCATATTACTTTGTTGCTCCACTAGAAGAAGAAGAAAACGAAGATAAAAACAAAGAAACAAAAAAAAAAACAGATCCAAAACAAAAATGAATCTTATCTAATTCGCTGATACTCAAAGTACGCATTTACACTTGATCCACTCGAAGAGTCAACTCACAACTCACCTGCTGGGAATTATTGTGGTTTTACTGAACACTGGAGGAGCATGTGTTCCAAAGGTGGATCTGCATACATGAGAAATGTATACAAAGGTACATTAGGTTGAACTGATAAAGATTTTATTGAAATAAGTTTCGCTAAGGAATGCTTCCAAAAAGCGTTAAAGCTGTAAATGTGGAGCATGTGTTCCAAAGGTGGATCTGCATACATTAGGTCGAATTAATAAAGATATTACTGAAATTAGTTTTGCTAAGAAATCTTCCAAAAAGCGTTAAAGCTGTAAATGGGTGCACCTTCACCCTTCGTGTGGGATCGAATACTTTATACAGCCTATGCTACTCTAAGGGGTTTATCACCGGTTGTTAGGTAAATTCACTAGGAGCAAGCCCTGTATTCGCCATTTTGCGTTCAAACCAGAATCACCCCAAAATTCCACAAAAGGCCTTTCCCAAATATCAGGCTATAATCAAGGATATACACGAATTTACACCCGGGGTTATAGGGGATCGTGATCACTCGTACTGCCAGATCAAGTCTCGTCAGTTTTTGTTCCATTCTGTACGGGACCAAGGAACCAAGAACAAATTAAGGAACCTATCGTGTGTATCTACAACGGTCTAATCACTACGCGTACATGGACGTAGGTTTCTCGTCGTGCATTTCGAGGGTTACCTCTACCTCTTTCCCTTAAAACAGGTTAATGACAACGGTATTTTAAGGTTAGGTTCGATTTTGCCCCTACAAGATCCTAGCATATGTGATGGCAAGGTGAGGCGTTGAGAAAACCAAAGAAATTCTGTCACACGTGGTAACAGAACCCTAATCGGAACCAGAATAATCTGGCTTAAACCATTGTTCGCCATCGCAAAGTGAAGCCGCAGTCCGATGCGAAGGCCAGTTTATCAGGGAAATCCCTTCGGATGCGGTAGCTTTCCACATCACCGCTTGGAGAGGTTTCGATTACTAAATAAAGCCTTTGCTATTCTTAGGATAATAGCAGCCGATTCTTAGGCAACTCCACTAGTCCCATCATTGGATTCGAACAATAACCATGACGAAACTACCCGAAGTGGCGTTCCTAATTATCATGCCATAACCGATGTTATATCCAAAATTTAGGGTATCCTGACCACCTATGGTGCCAGATCAAGTCTTTGGTTAGTTTTAGTTCCATAGAGTACGGGAATATTCACCCACGGAAAAAGAAAGTCAACTATAGTGAGATAGAAGCGAGGAATTGGCTGCGTGGAGGTGTAACGCACTAATCAAATGGGGGAAGGTTTCTCACATTGGATTGAGCGGTTTATATCTACATCTTCCCTTCAATACCGGTGTTTAACTCTTTTTCAAGCAGTAGTTTTAAGTTTTTAATGAATTGCTGAAATTCTTAATTTTAAATTAAGTAGTTCTCGAATTCTCGAATATTAAAAGGTTTACAGTCCACTTCCCGCAGACTTATGTATATCCAAATTGTACAACCAGTGAACGACAACAACATATTAAGGCTATGTATGCCCAGGGTTACCAAACGTCCTCCTTTCGGAGGACATATCCTCCTTTTTAACAAGTGTCCTCCCGTCCTCCCTCCTTTTTCAAAAATTTTGGATTTGTCCTCCTTTAAGTTAAGTTAATTTGTCCTCCAAAGTTAGCGAATTTGCCAATTTTTATACCATAATAATTGTATACCCTCGATCATAGGTCATCAGCTAGATGAATGAAATATCGGTTCATATTTTGATATAGCACCATATGATTTGTCTTCTTAACACCATAGAGACCACAAATTTCTACTGATCGGGCTGAAAATTGGAAACTAGGGATAATTTATACCCCAAAACTTTCAAGCGAATAACGTCCATGGTCCATGTTTTGATATAGCCCCATACAATGTTCCCTCAAGATTTGAATTCTTTACGCTACAGAAACCACAAATTTCAACGAATTGGGCTGAAATTTGGTTTGTATGAGTTTATTTGCACACAAAACAATTAACATGCGAACCATTGTGGAGGATATATAAGATTCAGCATGGCTGAACTTAACGCCTCTTTCACTTGTTTATTATAAGTTTGTTTCGAAACAGATGTTTGTAAGACCTAAAAATACTGGCGCTAGACCCACTTTAAAGTACACCGATCGACTCAGTATCGCTTGATGATTCGATTTAACTATGTCCGTCCGTCAGTCTGTCCATTCAAAGTTGGTAGTTAATTACAGGTCGCATTTTCACTCCGATAGTGCTGAAATTTAACAAGAGACTATTTCACACCTGGGAAAAAATCGGTTCAGATTTAGAAATAGACCCCATATATCTTTGGTTTTCAAACATAACAGCACATCTCAAAAAATCAAAATGTTCATGAGATCCAAATTTCTTTTTCTCTCGCAGTACATTTAATACTAAATTTAAAAAGTTGAGTGTTGGAAAATGTCTTCAAAAAAAGGACTGACATGGGAGTGTCATATACCGATCGATAGATAATGAAAAGCTCTATACATTTTTGCTAATATCCCGAAATCGAACATTTCCGACATAGGTAGTTGTTCCAGAAAACCACAGAAAAATGTTCTTTCCGAATTGGTCATTTAGCGCTACAGAAGCTGTTTTCCAATCACTTTGAAATTAAGCAGAACATATTTTAATAAAATCTGTTCAGATTTATATAAAGACCTCATATATATGTACCTCCGATTTGACATCAAAGTACTATAAAATACAAATTGTTGGACAAATCATTATCACTAGATAAACAACTTTTATAAAACTTGAAAATATTTCTTCTTATTCTACTTTGATGGGGCGGTTCTGCTGCTCATCCTTTCCAATTACTGTTTTTTAATGTCCTCGGAAAGTTCAAAACTCTCTTTGTAAATGCCAGAAATGTCCTCCTTTTCTGGCACAAAAGTTTCCGAAAAGAGTTTATGGTAACCCTGTGTATGCCAAATATGATCCGAGGATTTTTGATGAAAAGGTGAGTTGTTGAGAACACTAAAGTAACCTTGCCAGACGTGGTACCAGAGCCCTCATCAGTGCCAGAATGAAGGATTTTACATGAATTATAAAGGAAATTCCGCGGGAAATGGTAGCTTTAAACTTCAACCTCTTGGTGTGAAGTGGAGGATTACCGATTTTTAGCAACTCCGCCTGGAATAAGTGCTCTATTCGCGATGTCTTAAAACCACAAATAGCACAAAACTTCCCGAAGGACCGTTCCCAATGATCAGGATATAACCAAGGCCATGACCGAAGTTATAATCGGTATTACATATAGCTGCAACGGTGTAATCACGACGCATGCCTGGTGTCTTACTGTACAGTACGATGTCTATATCTACCTCTTCCATTCAAAACCGGTAAACGGCAACTTCACATTAAGGGTAGGTCCAATCGTGCCCAATCGTTGCGTACACAAAAGTAACGCTGCCACCCGTGGTTGCAGAGTCGCACAGTGGAGTCATTTGATGCGAGGGCCAGCGCCCAAAATTTCCTTCCGACAGGAAATTTGAGATCTATACCGCAGGTACAAATTCGAGGTTTAGTTAATCAGATCCAGAAAAAACAGAAGGGTTTTACATGATTAACGGTCTCATTGGCTGACGTATGTAAACTATTGCGAGGCATCGTACAGTAGAGTTGTTCGATGAGACAACCAGTGCTTCCTTGGTGTTATAAGGAAATCACTTAGGAAATAGTAGCTTCCCACAGCAAATCCGAGATCTATCCTGCTGATAAAAATTCGAACCTTAGGTGAATGGGCATACTCTTCACCTCATCGTATGGGGTCAAGGGCTATCTAAAGCATCTGCTATTCTATGGGTCATAGCACCCTGATTTTAGGCAACTCGACCTGGAGATGGTGTTCTGCTCGCAATTTTGGTTTCACAGCAACCATGAAACTCTACGAAGGACCGTTTCCATATCAATCTCTGCTCCCTAAGTTCGTAGATGAAACTACTACCAGTCTTTGTTCCATGCAGCACAGATATGGTCGCTGAGAATACATTAAACTAAAGCTGAGTATAGACGATTGCCAGATCGGCAAACGTTATCAACCCTGTTAAAGTGCTGCAAATATACGGGCAATGTCAGATTGTTAGGCAAGGGTGAATTGACAGTTCAGACGATTGCAAGAAAACATTACAATTTCATATATTTACAATATATTTTGTAAATATTTATATGCAGGATTGCCAATAAAAAAACATTATAGACAGTGTTGCAAATAAAATGATTTTCTGGCAATGGCGCCGTTGTCACATGCATAAACTTCGCACATATAACAATCAGCAAATTATCTCGCAATGACTTTTCTGCTAACGTTGCAAAACAAAAATTGTATGTTCACACGGTTGTAAATTCACAGGGTTGCATTTTTCCGCCATTTTTCTGGCAATGTTGTCCGATCTGCAAATCGTCTGTACTTACCTTAACGATTGTGAGAAAATTAATCACACAGAAGAGGAAGAGAATGTTACACCTACAGTCTAATCACCACCGAGGAATGCTAGGTTCATCTCTAACTTTTCCATCTAAAACAGGTGAACGGCAACCATATATGACTAGGTCCGATCTTTTCCGTATAATATCCGAGGCGTTGGGAACTGCTGAGAATACCCGCATTCATGGTACCAGAAAGCACGAAACGGTCAATGGTAGGGAACTGGCCCGTATATATCTACATAAGTGTCATTCACTCATTGATGGGTTGAAACTAAGTATATGTTCCATTCTTCCTCGTTTCCATAGCTTCTATAGAACTTTGAAGATTCAATACTCATTCTCACGGCCTAGACAGCGATCAATCAATGTATTCACGATCTATACTAACGTGGGCAGGTACGTCCTATACCATGAGAGGAGATATATTAAACTTTTTAGGTGAACATGTGGCAAGGTTTGTCTAGTTATACTTGCAGATGTTTAGGTCTGTCCTTCTATATTTATATTTGTCATAATCTTAACAAAGTCATTAATTCTGCTGTTTACCGATATATACCTATGACATGCAACCTGATGATGTGGATATAGAACTTCTCAGTTCTCTTCTTTAAAAGATTTGTATTACTCAAGGTCTGTCTGTGAATTATGAAATGCAGCTTCCAGAGATCCTACTCCTACATGCTATTGATGTGTTTTAGTCCTTCAGTTAGTATTTGGTTCGGACTCTTACAACGCAGTCCAAAGCCAACTTTTCAATCAAGTTTAGAATTATCCCTGTAGAAGTGAAGATATATTCCATTTCTTGGCATCCGGCAAGTCCATTGATTTCAGACAGGTTTCTTTATAGGAAAGTATATATTCTATACTGATAGAAGATAGACATTTCAGTCTTCGCTGGAAAGACTGAAGAGCAGGGCTCTTAGAGCTTAACGGTCCCAAAATAATTCAATCTCAATGTGACACTTATTGGCTACAGTGTTGATCGTTTGGGGATGGAGCAGAATTTAGAGTTTAGGAGTCCATAATGATTTGTTCTTTGCATCATCTTCAGTTTATGCTTCATCTGTCATGGTTGTTGTTATAGACCCAATAAGGTCATTTATGTATGTAGGAAGAGATGGAGAAAAAGACATTAGAAGTTGATATATAAGTAAATACATCCAACTCGAGGAAACGCGCCGTAAAGAAAATAAAGTTATAAAGAAGGTCCGTCCAGTAGCGAGTAGTCTATCAGTGACCAACGAATAGAAATTTGATTCCAGCCAGTGATTTTTTGTGTGTTTTAAAACCGATTTTCCATTTTGATTTTTTTGTAATTACGAGTATTACATTTAGGGCCATTAACAATAAATAAATAATCTAGGTTTAAGAGCTAACTACCGGTTATAGCTGTCAAATTCCATAGAATTTAACTTTCGTTAGCTCTAACGCTCGGTTATTTTGTTTTGTGTTAATGGGGGCTAGAAAATTAATATCAATCGTTAAGTACAAAACAAGTTCAAAAAAACTCCACAGAACAATTTTTTTCACGTTTAAAAATCATTTCTGTTCGTTCGTAACTCACGAAAATGTAAACAAAGTCACGACGGCACATCTGTATAATAGAGAGTCTGTGCGCGCTGCCTCGATTGGAAGTGTCCAGAGGGATTCGGGTGTTAGATCCGTGGGGTTAGTAGGACACACGAAGAGATGCCTAGTGATGTGTGTCGACTGTCCGCAGTTTGCGTACTCATCTGTGATGTCTTGGTTCAGTAGGCATAGTTAGCTGTTTAGGGACCTAGAGAGTCCAGAGCGTAGCTGCGATATCACCACTCTGCTTCTTCAGTGTTTACGGCTGGAAGTCTGCCAAGCATTATGCTACTCGTCTAACTTTCCATTGCCTCCTAAATCGTTTCAGTGTGTATTCTTCTCAATGCCTTCACAATATTTGTGATGTTGTCATCTTCCAATAGATGTTGGACTTTGTCATTGTCTTTTCGGAAGTCAAACCTTATTGGGATTTGTCTTTTCGATGGACTTCTTATGACTGTGGCATGGTTCGGATGGTTTTCACTAATGCACTTAAGAAGGTACTGGTGGGCGGGGACGATGCAGTGCCTCCTTCTGTCATGGTTGGTTTCTCTGCTGTTGCCCATCGAACTACTCAAATCATATCGCACACTCAATAATCCTGTAGGAATGGAGTGAATAGCTTGGTGTCATACTTGACAGGAAATTGAGATGGAGAGAGAGAGAGAGAGACCATCCACTGGATGTATACAGCTATAGTGCGTCCTATACTTACCTATGGTTCAGTGGTATGGTGGAAGGCGACCGAAGTTATATATCAGCTTAAAAAGTTAGAGAAAGTACAAAGAGCGGCATCATTATTTAGATCCGGTGCAAGAAAGAGCACACCGCAGGCGGCACTAGACATGGTATTGAACCTACAACCTGTAGGTCCTTTTGTTAAGTGCAGTGCCAAAAATGGGCTCTCAGACTCCGAGAAGCTCGTGTGTGGCGTAACGCGGATTAGGGTCACTCGGCCATTCTCATTGAGGCATCCAAAATGTCTGATCTAAGGGCTCTGGCAGGACCGACAGACTATTTGTCACCAGTTCAGAAATTCTCCTCAAATCTCGACATAATGATCCCACGCAGAACAGACTGGTTATGCGGCAACCTTCCTTTGGAGGGCCATGCAATATACACTGACGGTTCAAAGATGGATGTAGGCATAGGGGCAGGCATTTTCAGCTAATCTTTTGGCATAAATACGTCCTACAGGTTAGCCGACGTCTGAGGCGTTTAGCGTTTTCCAGGCGGAGATCTTTGCTATACTGCAAGCCCTCAGCTTGATAAATCGACGAAAACTCGGGCAAGATGATCACATCTCGTGTCCAGATCAGCACAGATAAACCCATTCATGGCATTTATTGCAGCTGACTAAGCAATCCCTTTGAGTGACCGGCCAGCAACAGACAAATAAACGGATAGGAGTAGGGAAGGAGAGAAGAGCGGAGTAGTATGTCGCAAAATGAATTAAAAATAATATAAACAATAAATACATATGTATAAATATAAAAACAGAATAGCAAGAAGATTATAAATAAGACTATATATGCTATGACTACTCGACAATAGTTTCGAGTAAGAATTTAGTATTTTTTTTAATGCCAGCTCACTATCTTCACTAGTAATAAAAACTAGGAAGACATAGTGGCTACTATTTTTTTTTCTCTCTCTTATCTTTTTCCCCTCTGTATTTTCTCAACTGTAATTTATTATTGTACTGTAATTTACTACATTGGCCATAAGGCTTCAAATTACTTGTTTGAATAAATAAATAAATAACCTGGCTGCTTAGGTTCGAAAGACAGTTTCCAATCTTGACAAGCCCCTAAAAATATTTTGATTTTAGAAATTGCCCTTATTAGAGGAGGTTCGAATCATTCCTAATTAAGAGGGTCATGTCTGTCTGGGTTGAGTAAACTCCCGAGAATCTGTTACTTCTGATCCATCAGCACAACCTGTTTAGGGAATCGTATAGTATATCCATAACAACCGTTGGAAATTTTCATCCTTTTGCATACATAATATAGTACGCTAGGGAAACGACCATGAATACGCACTTTTCGAGGTAAAAAATGCTATATATCTCTACATGTCATATATATGGAGATTGAACTCCGCTTTCTGTCGTCGCTCCGATACAGCGTAGTTAAGTACGGTTTATTCAAAAGATTCTCTGAGAAAGGACTCCATAGTGAGTTCCTTGTGTGGATGTAGGATTCTATAGTACTCAGCTAATTTCTGGACTGATTCTGAAGTTATACCTTTGTTTTCCAGATACACATGTTTAATGCAGGTTCCCTCCGAAAAATTTAATAGAGCCTCAAAAAGGAAAAATGGCAGATTACTTTGCCCGAAAATTTCGGGCATAATATGTGCTTTCCTATCTACCTAAATAAAAAACCAGTAGCTACCAGGAGCTTCAGTTTTGATGGTGAGATCAGTTCATTTGGGACTATGTATTCCAATCGCCAAAAACAGACCCGCGTTATCCTGAAACTCTGCATCAGATTTTGCGGGATAACCGAAGAAAGTATCGAGTGGAATTTCAATGTTCGTTGTCTAGTTATCATTGTCTTATAGATAAGAGCTTTCAGCAGGTCTTCCTCATTACCTGTAGTTCTTAGTGGACAAGTACAAATCTGCGATACGCCCTAATACCAATCCATCCATCAGATGGTTACAGACATCAACATCAACATCAACTCTGCTAAACTTCATCTATTCAAAGGTAATCTAAAAAAAACTCTCTGCACCCAGCCATGCCGACGACCAAAAAACACATGCTGTAAGCTATCAATTTCACTTGGAAGAAGAAAAGATGTTAACATGTCTTAACTTACAGCAATTGTCTTTATGAGGTTTAGGTTTTGTTGGTAAGTCAGCCAATTAGGCCAGGCCCGCCACAACATACTACGGTAAATTGGTAATTTGTATATGTACACTTATTCGCTTAGGATAGTGGTTAGAATCCATCATCTCAACTCAACTCAACTCATCTCATCAACACACATCACAACACTTCGTCATGATGTAAAGTATCTATGGCAGAGGGCTTTGTTACGTTTTGTTTCGAATGAAACTGAAACTTTAAATCTAAGATAAGAATAAATAATTGTATGGTCAAGTTTAGAGATGTAATAGAACTCTTGAACTTCAACAGAAGTGGAGAAATTAGACGGAATGTTTTGTGGAAGGTAATAGGTCAGCTACAGTGTTATCAGTTAAGTATAGGGAGAATAAGAATTAAAAGCAGAGTTTTTAATAATATTTGTGATAGGATCGAGTTAATTTGGCCCTAAATTGAAATAAGGTAGACTACAGTATTTTTCACTAGGAACATTTTCATCCATAGCAGAGTCGACCACAGGGGTCTTCATCTACTAGGACCGCCATTTAGAAAACACAATTGGCGTCATCTAACCTACTACAGTCGACCAGTGATGTATAATTTTTTTCTAGAGCCGAAAAATGAAATGCCCGGGCCCCGTCCACAATAGTGGGAATAGCTAATTTCTCACCAGAATCTATGATATTGTGGACAGTTTTCTCCTATCCACTGCTAGGAGATATTTTGTAGGTAATGTTTTACCAGATCTTCTTAGCTATCCTGCAGATGTTTACGTTTGGCTATAAATTATTAAACAGTTAATAGATGAAGACTAATTTGTATTGAAATTTTATTGATTAGTATTTTAGTTTCGACCTACTGAAAAGTTTTAACTAAATTATGTAAAAAGCTTTGAGAAATACCCGGAATTCTCGTTCTACTTATCACAATAAAATTAAATAATGTGGGCTCTGATGACCAATGCTCGCCTTTTCAAAGAAATTATTGAACCTATTAAAACAATGACCTGGAACATTTCCACCAAATAGACAACTACCACCACCAACAACAACATCAAAAGAGGGTGACAAAAACAAACAAAATGTATTCCCATAAAAATGAGATTTTATTGTAATGTAAACACATTAAATTTAAATTTAATTGACTTTATCGAAATAATATTATTTTAGGCTTCTTCAGAGAAAGACAAAAATATGTCCAGCCGTACCCATCCATAACCATGATTTTCATTCTGGATCGGTTAACCATCCGAACTTCTTCAAGTTAAGAGTACTCGTACAAAGTCAAAGAGGCGCTGTCAGACAGACATACCGAGAGACGGACACAAACCACTTAAGACGCGCATTTGATTTCTAATGAACGAAAATCATAACTTGCGTTGGTTTTGTTTAAAATAATATCATTGTTTAGTTTATCTGTTTGGTTTTTATGAAAAACAATAACCGAAACTCCAAAAGCAAAAAAAAAAAAGAGTTGGACAAAAAGCGTAAAAAGGTTTAGAGCGTTATGCTACACATACATATTTTATGTTGTCATAATGCTCACTGAAGATGATGATTACTTATAACGATGATCATCCATTGATGGACGGACGAGCTTTCTGTCTGTCTCTCTAACTGACTGATCATTACCAATATCAATAACATCATCAACATCATTGTCATCCACACATTGGCCTTACAGCATCAACATCATCTGACGAGGTGGTCTTTATTGATTTAGCGTATAGGGCCGTGGTTCCGCCACACAGTGGGGGAATTTTTAAATGAAATGGAAATTAATTTATTCTTCAAAATAATATGTATAGGTAAAAAGTGGAAGCCTTTACGTTAGACTTAATTGTGCTATTTAGCCCACTGTGCTAGCACAGGGACGTAAGGGAAAATATGGTATTTTCCTAGCCAACAACCCCCCGCCCCAATGGAACCAGGAAGCTCAAAAGTTCGAAGATTTTAAAATCTGACAAGTTTGCCAGTCGCCTTCTAGAGGGAGAGACACATAGTGTGTTCTATTAATTCCTCCTCATCTTCCCCACCGCAGATTCTGCAAAAGTCATTTCGCAAGTCCCTCTAAGTACCGTCCAATCAGGCAGTGACCCGTCTTGACAGGCACGATAAGCGAGACATACCGTCCTAATAACGACTGCAGGACGTGATTTCCATGAGTTGCAAATGCATACAGTATCGTACTAGCACAATATCTGAAATGGAGCCTGCTGGTCTCTAGAGGCAAGTCCATATACTCCGGTTACCTTGAAGGATGTAAGGTATTTTACATGGCCCTGTGACCCTTGACCCATACCAGGTGAAGATTGATCGGTTCTGCCATCTTTTTAAGAGACCAGCGACCGTCGAGGCAGTTCTTGAATACAGGAGGAGAGTTGGCAGGGAATTTTAACCAGAGTTACGCACAAAGCGGTCATTGCTAGGGATGTCGGACTAGAAGTCTGTCAGGCTTTCTTAGACAGGTGATGCCCGAGTATTCAGAAGATGTTTGCTTATTGTATGATACGAGCACAGTAGATGATAAAGGCTTTCCTTGTCTATGCATCTTCTAGAGAAGTCATGAGGTTCAATGCTCATTCTTTTTGGAATGGGCACCGATACACATCGATGACAGCGTGAAGAATTTTTGTCCTATCCAATCCTAAGAGATATTTCGATCATCTTAGGCAGGTTGGTAGTTTGTTTTTATAGTAGTTTGCATGACCCTGTGGCCAGGCACATGTATCAGGTGAATATTGAACTTTTCTGCCATCTTGCTAAGAGAAAAGCTAGAGTCGAGGCAGTTCTTGAATTCAGAAGACAGTTTGCAGGGACTTTTTAGAAGCCTGACTATCAGAGCAAATATTGATATCGACTCAAATAGCTATGATATCTGCCTGGTAAACACTAGATTAGGCAGCCTACTTCCCTATAATATTTACGAGAACGGTCCCAAAATTAGACGATCTAATTTTTTTATTAATCAACATCTCCTTTTATCTCGATACACTTTTCGCTGCGATATTCAATAGCTTCGATACCCTGTTTATAGGAAGAAATGTCTAGTTCTTAAAAATTGCCATCAACCGATCTGGCCGGGCGCCCTGTTGGATGTTGCCGAAATAAAAACAATATCCCTAGTCACCCTAAAACCCTCACCTGGGTTACAGAAGAACCATCCAACTCGGCTAATATACTTGAGATAATTAAAAATTCCAATCGTGGTCTGCCAACCCATAATTGGAGTATTAGCAAGATTGGTAGTGACAGACAATGATCTGCCAACCCATAATTGGAGAATTACACACACATACAACGGGCAAGTGAAGCCATGCGATATATCTTCGAAACTATAGTTTTGAAGGTTACAAGTAGGATATAGCTCCCATTGCGGAAGATGAGGTATGCACCGTGGTCGAAACCCAGCCCTATGGAAGTGCAGAGTTATCCACGCCCAAAAATTTTTGATGTCTCAGACATAAAGGCTGTAATATCCTGTTCTGAGGACGAAATCACTTCTTCTGACGCTAAGGGTAGTTGCTGGAGTCTTTGACGTATCTTACGGGGACATGCTCCTCGACAATACGGGAGTTCGATAACATCCTTGTTAGGTTGGAAGATAATCTGTCGGTTACCAATGGTGGTAAGAATTCTATAGATAAACCTGCATCACACCAAAGTAGCCTCAGCGGCTCTATTACTGCGCCTGTCCACAGGTGTAGTAGACATCGTCCTGATAAAAGAACCCTTAGTAGTAGAAGGAAAGGTTTATGGTGTCAGGACATCCAACTTGAAGTTACTTCTGCCCAACTGTGAAGGTTCTCCAAGAAGCTGTGTTTTGGTCAGAAAAGATCTAAGCATTTTATCTTACTTAATTTCAGTGGTAAATACCAAACAGCTAGTTTAGATATAGGTAATCGTATATACTGATCTCAAGTTATTTGTCATAGGAAGATGAGGTAGTACCGATGATCTCCAGTTATTTGTCATAGGAAGATGAGGTAGTACCGACAGCTTTCTTCAGGGGAGTCGTGGAAGAAGCAACGTCAGATGAATGCGAGCTGGCAATTGGTGCAGACACGAACGCTCATCATTCTATTTGGGGTAATACAGACACATACAGTAGAGGTAAATCACTTCTTGACTTTATTATGGCTTTACAAACAAAAAAAAAAGGAAGAAGTCGATGTCACGTTCGCTACTGACACGCTGTCAGAAGAAATTTTTGGGTGGAAGGTACTGGACGACCACTTATTCCCAGATGACCAGATGATGATTATGAGACCGTTGGTGGTGCAGAGAGCGAGCATGCACTGTTTTAAAGCAAGTAACCCGGGTGCAAGTCCTCGTCAGATCGAAATAAAAAATTTTAAAAATTTTAAAAATCGGTAGGGAAGCGAGTCGGCTATCTGCTTAATTGCCTACTGGATTATTTTTTCGAAAATTTTTTTACTGGGCACCTCATATGGAACTGCCTTTGCTTTCTTCGGATACGATTCTCATATTTCTATCTACTGCTTTGTTCCTTGGTTAACATCGGTTCAGATTTAGATATAGCCCCCATATATATGTTAGCACCGATTTGACATTCAAGCGCTGTAGAGACTGTATTTTATATCCGATCAGTACGAAATTCGACAGAAAGAGGTTTCTATTTTACATGAATGAGTATTCAGGGAAAATCGATTCAGATTTATATATAAGCTCCATATATATGTTCCTCCTGATTTGTTTACAAAGCGCTATAGAAGTTGTACTTTACTTCCGATCATTACAAAATTCTCCAGAAAGATGTTTCTCAATTTAGGAACGAATATTGCTTAATTTAGCGATTATCGGTTCAGAATTAGATATATCCGCATATATATGTTCTTACCCATTTACCAATTATTCCAAATTATTATCGCAATAATCCTTATCGCATTGTTAGGGAGGTGTAGGGTATTATATAGTCGGCCCGCCCGACTTTATGCCTTTCCTTACTGGTTTTATTTCATTCTGAGCAAACGCTGCACCCATTTTGCGCATAGCTGTCTCATCTTCACATTTTAGGTCAGTATATTATGTTATGCAGTTTTTGAAGTGCCTACCATTTCAGCAAGCTCAGGCACCATCAGTCGACGATCATCCAATAACATTTTGTGGTGTTTTAACCGTTAACCCCTACGATATTCGTCTTGCCTTTTAAATTCTGCCACACAATAGTTTACTCCATGTTTACAAATTCACTGAGAAGACACAAAAAAGTTCTAAACAACGTGGCACCTTGAAAAATATATTTTATAAGGTTGCCACTTGTGACAAAAGTAAACTGTAAAGTACTGTCGCCATCTATACTTTTTTCGACTAATTTTGGGACCGTCCTCGTACCAAAGCCTACTTGATTGTTAAGTTTGGAACCGTCTGTATAGAACAACACGAATAATTATTTAGTGCCTTGGTCGCTGTTGTATTCAACGCACCAGTAATACAAACAAGCGGCATCCGCAGAACTTTATTTAGTATAGCGCAGAAGGTGGGTTTCTGTAGATCAGTCCATCAGACTACAATTTCATACAGTATTATCGTGTACATCCAATGAACTATACAAAGGTTCAGACCCTACCGTTCTCCTATTGATCTCTATAGTTATATATCACTACTATAGCCTTTTCCACTCTTTCCAGAATGTTGAGTTTGTAGTTTAACTTCTTCCTGTATGATAAGTTAGCGCAAAGGGAAGTGACGTTTTGACGTCTCATGTCCATGGACATACACTTAAGCAATTAGATCGGCCTGCTGTGCTCTCCTGTCTACAAAAATACTTAAGTATTTTGCGTTTTTAAAGAAGGGAATTTCGATTTCGAAAGGAATTTCCTCCAAGACAACAGGTACATCGTTCGATACGTTATACCTCCTGTTGTAGGATGTCTCTAAGAAGTTGTCTTATTACTTCCCTTTTTAAACTTCATTTTTAAGGGGAATTTTTCCGAAATTTCCCCCATTGTGGGCCGGCTGGCTGGTTAGCCACCTCATCATTTGTCATGGCTGTGGGACCAACAGAAATGTATGAAAGAAACAGAAAAAAACAACCAAACACAACATTTTTAATAAGTGCGTATGGATGGGATTGAATGGATTCTTTCTGTCATCCACTTGTTTGTTTGTTGTCCATGTCCACTGGTCCGTCGATGGTCGTCGACTGATGTTGTTTGAATATTAATGCTTAATTGTGTTTATGTAGGCGTTGCCACAAGTGTCCCAATATCGTCTCTCCATGGAGCAACGAGACAAACTACACAGCACAGCACATATCACTATCACACTACACTTTTTTGTTTGTTAGTGTCCCAAAAGGCCATGGAAAAAAGCCCACTAATATTCGTCTCGCTTTCATAATTAACTCATTCACGAGAAGAAACTAAATAAACAGACACACAACACTCGAAATCGATGGAGGAAAGGAAGGACGGATGAATGGTCCAGAAGAATGGCCCTAAAGAGACAAACGGATGGACGGACGAATACGCACCTATGACGACTGGTTTATTAGACAGACGGACGGATAGACGGTCAAGCCAAATGCAATTATGTTAATACAACAATAAACAAACACCCTTTCCATTTCCATTTCGTCTCATCGTCGTTGACATTGTATTCATCTCCGGCGGCATCCATCCATTGAGTGTCTTTAACGTTTTGACGAATCTATTGAACCATCAATTAAAACTGAAATAATTGATGGCTCTTTTTTCACTCTGTTTAGAATCACGCGAGTATGTCACCTCGTTAAGATGTGGTACATACGAGTATAATAAGTCTAGGTAAGCAAATATTAAGGGAACCATGTGAAGATTCCAAGAGAGTAGGATAGTGTCAAGTTTAACACTATATTTGTGGCATAGTCAATCACAGTTTGTGATTAGATAATTGGAATGTCACGCGTTGCAGGTTATTTAAAGTGAAATATGATCTGTGATCATCTATCTCACCCACACCGTCAGTCTAGACAGCCGAATGAGCTGTGATGGCAATATCTTTCCAACTACTTCCGGAGACATAATTGTTAATGGAAGAACTATCAATAGATTTTCAAAATTTGAAAGGTATACAATTTGGTACCTTTTCAGAGAAAGTTACCTTTGAACCTTTTTCTTTAGCCCTTTATTAGCACGAAGTGAAGAGATTTGATAAACCCATCATATCAATATTTATCCAACTACTTCCGGAAACATAACTGTTAATGGATGAATTACGACTACAAATAAATTTGGAAGGTATACACTTTCATCAGAAAAGGATCCACACTTTTCTGAGAAAACGATTTTTGAACCTTTTTGTTTATCACTTTTTCTTGACTTGAAAAGGAAATATTATTAATTTACTTAAATTGGCAATGCACCAACTTCGATTCTGGAAAAAAGCTGCATTTGCTTTGCTCTTTTCCCGAAAACTGCACTTTTCTAGCACATTTGGAAATTTAAAATTGGAGTAAGTTAAAGTTAAGTTAAATTGGAGAGACTAGTTAATTTCGACTTAAAATCTGCAAATAGTTTGTAGTATTTCTCGTAGACGCAAATTTTTGAAACGAAATCACAATAACTAAATTTTAAAATTGACGGCGTTAACTCAGTTCTTAGCCGTTGTAATTAAACGAACGGATTCATATATCATCCATGTGACGATGAAGTTACCTATCAGCTGTTGTGATAGACTGGGGCCTAATCACGGCATTCGATATCGAGTTCTTTACGATGGAAATGTGTTTTTTAATATCGTTAAAAGAGTACAAACATCTCTCGAATCCTTGTAGATGTTGTCGTAAACTCTAGTAGAGCTTGTCTGGTTAGTTTTTTATTGGTTCACGGAAAGAAAAATGGCATACTAAATTCAAGTAAAAAATTCTTAATTTAAGCCGAAATCGTACTTAAAAATTTAAGTACACAAGTATAAATCGGCTTAAATTGAAAAAATCAAGCGCTGTAAGGCTTACAATAGCTATATATTGCTTGAATTCAAGAAAAAATTCTTGAAAAGGAATATTAAGCCTAATATGGCTTAAAGTAAGAATAAAAAGGTTACAGGCAGAGCAATTATAGAGCACAATAAAATTACCCTCTCAACCACTCTCATTTAAGTGGCTGATTTTGGCTGACGCAACATAAAACACACACGCATTTAATCGACGTGATGTATATGTATAAACATTTGTGCGCAACTATATCCAATTCGTTTCTCGATCCTATTCCATTTAAGTTTCATATTTAAACCGAATAATTACAGCAAAGCTTTTACCTTTGCTGTCAAGCTTTTGACATACCATTTTAAAAAAATTTTATTCTTTGCATTGCAGTGGCAAAAATGGTATAATTAATATAAATTGTACATAGGTACAAAACGAACGAAAGCACAATAAATCTAGTATGATCATGCTTAAATCAAGAACTCATCAGGCTTGATTTAAGTATTGGTTAGGCTTAAATCAACAGCTGATCAGGCTTATATCAAGTATTATCAGGCTTAAATCAAGTATTGGGCAGACTTAATTCAATCAAAATGTTCTTCATTGAAGCCCGTTTCGCACTCAAATCAATTCCATAAAATTCTTGAATCAATCGCTTTATGCCTGAAGTAAGAATATTTCGGCTTAAAATCAAGCCTTACTAGGCTTAATGTGCGCTATGATTAAGAATTCCGGGCTTAAAAATCCGTACTTGTTTCAAGTATTTTGTACTTGGTTTTAGAAAATCCGTACTTTTGACACCGCTACGGCTTGATTCAAGTACGGATTACTAAAGTTTTTCTTTATGTGTTCCAATGTATACTTTTTCTTATTAATAACAACTAATATGTCTTTTCGATCGAAAAGTTCTCGATATCGATTGCTGTGATTTGGCCCCTGGTTTGGTATTTGTTTTTAGTTTGCTTCAGTATTCGAATGGGGAATAATGTAGACCAGGTCTTCTTAGCCGTATTGGCTCTGCGACTATCTTGAAGTCCTGCGAGAAGAGTAAGCGAACATTCTCTCATAGAAATGCCCTAATGTACTTTGCCTTTTCGCAACCTCTCCCCTGCTGTTGGGAATAGGCTTCCTAGGGTTCAGTTGCTCAAGTTCAGAAGTCCATATGTTGACACACGCTATTAGATACATATATATAGATCATTGAGTTTACATATCCAACCTTAGAAATTATCAACTAATTTTCTGGATTTCAGTAGCAGTGTTTCCTCGTTAGTTGAATCAATAAAGTTCAAATCATTAGGCCCATAAATTCCTACGAATTTCCAGCCTGGTACGGCATATCGTCAGCTCAGATGAATAGGCTTAGAAAATGGGCGAGGCGAGTGTTGAAATCGTGTCTGGGGCTTTACTGCAGGGTCTTAGAAGATTGTGCGTTTTGGTATCTCTCGAATAGAGAGGTCTATGATAGCTTCGATTTTGAGAGGATAGATGTCTTCATGACCCATGGTGTCTTCCGCTTTTGGTTCGATGCATATTTTAGATATGGACCCCTTTATAATTATCCTATTTTTGGGCGTTTTTCACTGATTTTTGGATTACCTTTATAGGGTGGTGTGCTTGTGGTGAGACTATAACACCTATTTATTAGATTTAACTAGGCCCAGATTAACGTGGTGCACGGTATATATATGATTTGATCATTAGAAATTAAGTCATCTTTTGTTTTAGTAGTATTGTTTTGAACTAATAGATGACATGTTTTGAAATTGAAAATTTTAATCATTAGTCATAATTGCTGAAGCTCCGACCAATGTAGGCACAATAGGGTAAGCGAGAGAAAGAAAATGTGTGTAGAGCTCATTTAAATTATTTGCAATAACACTTTTCACACCGTTGATAGTAAAGCGCAGATAGTATCTCATCAGCCCAATGTAGGCACAATAGGGTGGAATGACCGTAGGGTCATTCTATGTAGGCATGTCTCTAGCAACATGCAGCTCTTCTTGATATATTGTGTCCTTATGGCAACACAGGGCAGATTGTTACTAGTCAATAACTGAGAACATTTCTTGCCTAAATTAGAAACGCACCAAAGTTCTGCAGCAGTTATCAAGACATGCCGCCTCAATTATCGTATGGATACTGTTAAATTGGACTGAACGCCGAGACTTTAAAGTGTTAAGAAATTATTTTAGCACCACGAGGGATAGTAGAAAAAAATCCACCTGGTATAACTAGGTGCGGGGCCATAGAAACATTCTATGGGACTGTAGGACAGATTAGCTCACAAGGCTAGAAACTGGAATATATGGGGATGTCTCTAGCTAAAGTAAGCTTTTTTCTACATATGTGTAGTGCCCTTGTGGCAGCAAACGGCAGATGGGCAATAGCTAGGAACTGTGCATAGTTCAAGCTTCTTTGGTCCGGCCAAATCTCCAAAGATCTACAGTTTTTTATGAGACCGGCATCTATCTCACTTGACTGAAGAAAATACTCTAAAGTCAATGGATCGGCCTGTTGTGCGCTCCTTATTTATGATCTTTTTATACCCTCCACCATACACGCAAAGAAAAAATTCGTTTCTACGAAACGAAATATTAGACAACTACAATTTTCGTCTGTCGGAACTGAAATTTTGTTTCTTGTGACAGAAAATTATTTCGCGTAAGCAATTGTTTGTTCTGACCAAAAGAAATTTCAGTTGTCGAAAACGAGAACTATAGTTGTCTAATAGTTCGTTTCGTTTCACGAATTTTTTCTTTGCGTGTATGACGGGGGCTGTATATTTGTAACACCTCTAAATATTGATGTGAGACCTCATAAACTGTATATATTCCTAATCGTCGTAAAATTCTAAGACGATATAGGGTAATTCCAAAGAAAACCGACCCACTCCGAATATTTATGGATATAAAGGGTGGTTAAATTGCAAGGGCCGATGTTAAATGTGAACCACACCTAAACGTCAAGTTTTTTCTGCATTTCATTTGACATTTCTCAATTTCAGACTAACTCAATTTGAACCATGGAAAGATACACAATCGAGCAACGCGTTAAAGTTTTTTAAGATTTTTTCGAAAATGGGCGTTCAAATCAAAATGCATTTCGTGCACTTCGTGATGTTTTTTCGATCAGCATAATCGAACAAATGTGTCGACAATCGGGAGAATTGTGCGGAAATTTCAGCAAACCGGGTCGGTAGGAGAGATGTGAAAACACCTGTGCATACTCGCCCAGTTCGTTTGGTGCGGCTTATGGGCTGGCAACGTCATCGGGCCATACTTCTTCGAAATGAGGACGGTCAGGCAATTACTGGCGGCCCGAATTGGAAGATATGGATGTGGACAATAAGTGGTTTCAACAGGACGGTGCCACTTGCCACACAGTTAACAAAACAATGGCTCTTTGCGCAACAAATTCAATGGCCGTGTTATCTCATGTCGTGGTGATGTCAATTGGCCGCCAAGATCATGTGAGTTGACACCGTTGGACTTCTTTCTTTGGGGTTATTTGCAGGGCATGCAGAGAAAACATCGAAACGATGGAACATTTTCTGTGTCACTGTCCGGCTTTCACACATGCAAGATCCCAACATTTCGGGTCCGACATATTACCAGACTTGACTCATCTCAGAGAATATGACTGGAAGATACTGAGAAAATTCGTGTACCGATTTTCAGTAACTCGTGAGGTATAAAAAGATCATAAATAAGGAGCGCACAACAGGCCGAACCACTGGCTTAAGTGTATGTCCATGGACATGAGACGTTTAAACGTCTCCTCTCTTCAACCTAACCTAACCTAACCTTTGGGGTTATTTGAAAGAAAAGCTGTACGTCGATAAGCCAACAACAATTCAAGAGCTAAAGGATGAGATAATGCGGCCACATTTATGCCTCAGCGTCATTGAAAATTTGGACCACCGGATGGAAGAGTGCCGCCGAGGTCGCGGCGGCCATTTGGCCGATATTTTGTTCCATACATAATTGAACCATACCAATATTATCATAATAAAAAGAAATGACAATAATTTCCTAAATAATTTGTGTTTTATTCGAAACCAAAATCGGCGCTTAAAATTTAACCACCCTTTATGAGTATGATGAGTCTGATCTTTTTTAATCCATAAGATTTATAGAAAATCGGTACTTGACGAATTTCGTCAGTATCTTCCCGTCAGATCCTCTGAGATGAGTCATCTGGATCTTGCATGTGCAAACCGATGTCTTCCCCACATGTCTTGTATTCGTCGTTATCTGCTTGTCCTATGCGATCCAGATGTATACATTTTTTGCACTGTTGGTAGAAAAACACAGATGGGATGGAAAGATGGGTAGAACACGTAACTACAACCCAGCAAAAGCTTGGTAAGTACATGTCATTACCACTTGCATTACCAGGTAATGACATATCATTACCCCTGCATTACATGTAGTCAACAAATAATGACTTACTTATATTGACATAAATATGTACTTATTTGTAAGTTATTTTAAGTCGGGTATTGTAAAATATGCGACAACGCCAATTTTTATTTTCTTATCAAATCAAATTTTCTTCAATAAAAACTGTTGTTGTTGCATATTTTACAATACAAATCTTAAATTGACTTACAATTACATATCTTTTTCAATATAAGTAAGTCATTATTTGTTGACTACATGTAATGCAGACGGTAATGACATGTCTTACATGATAATGCAATGTTTTTGATGGGAATATTCCGAGTAAAAAATATGTCTCGTCGTATTTAATTATATATGATGAGTAAATGGTTATGAAAATCATTACTGATAAGGTGTTATTTAACCCCTTATTAAAATGACAATAATAACTACTTATATGTTGGATCTTCGTAAGCGTGGGGGTAAGTAGTTATTTGTTAGCTCTTCGTATGCTTGCATGGAAGTACTTTCCTCCAATATCATGCCCATGTAAAAATAATCTGAAGGGTGGCTAAATGGTAAGTCATTATTTATTTTGAATTTCACTTACCCGCCAGGTTACCTGGTAATGAGAGTTTTTGCTGGGAATGTTCGAAACCTCCACCAAAGGAATCCCCATGTTGTCAGTCCACTCCTCTCAAAATATTGATGAGGAACCCCTCGATCGTCATAAAATTCTAAAATGAGTAAAACTGTTGGGTGATTTATTGACTGATTAATTGATAACGAGGTTATCTGTTAAAGTATAAACTAGGGAAATTACGTTTTTTCGAAATTCATACTTAAGGAGCACAGCCATAGATAAATGGTTAAATAAGTACAGTTGTGGCAAAAATGGTAAAATATTGGGCAGATATAATATTACATACGGTCCCATAGATCTTGGAACGTACCCTAAAAATAAGAAGAGTTGCATCGAAAATCGTATATTAGGTGCACAAATATATTAAATGTGGTCTCATCGTGGAACATAAATTACAGACAAGAAGCGTTTTTCTTAATTCCTACTTTTAGGGTCATTATGAGGAAAATATTATATATACATAGTTAGGGTTAAATATGGACCCGGGTGAGACGATATCTCTTTGAACATAAACTGAATATACTACACGATTTTTCAAAATTCGTACTTTAATTGGGTACAGTGGGGCAAAATGGGTTAAATATAGTATATTGGGAGCACAAATGGTGGTCCAAAGTGGGGGATATACAATCTCATAGTTCTTGAAACGTAACCTACCAACGATCAACACGCCAGATTGTTGGGAATTGAGTCCATTTACTTCTGCAGAAGCTGTGGAGACCATTGAGCACCTATTTTGTGACTGTTTCGCATTGAGGAAATGACGCCTGGATGTAATGGGGTCAGCCTTTCTAGGATGTCAGAAATATCAGCCCGGTATATTGATAACTTTGTGTATCAAACAAGTTGGGTCCAATGAGGGGTAACTGGGACTCTATAGACTCTAATTGATTTATTGAGCCTACTATAGCATATATGTTTTTATATATATTAGAGTGGCTTCTTTTGTGAGGACGAAAAAAAAGTTCGCGTTGATCAAAGCTTATATGCAAATAAGGTTTGTTTTAAGGACATATATATGCAAAATATTTCGTTTCTGCGATCGCGAAATTAGGGGCTATTTGCGGTTAGTTGCGGTAACCTCTAAAATCAGTTTTCCCCTTAATAAAATTGTGTATTTTTATTACTTTTACGAATTGACCACTGGACATTAAAATCGGGACCATTATTTAAATAGCGACGTGACTTCCATTAAAAAAATTGCAATGTAAATACATTTTTTTCTCAATTTTATTGAAATTTTTAGTGCATTTTTAAAAAAATCGTAAACAATTTCCACAATTTTGGTCCGATTTTCATGGCTTGTTATAGAACTGCTAAACTCTAGATTTAATTTCAATAAAAAAATTAACCCTTTCAAGGCCGTAAACTTTGCCATAGTAATGATCGTACACTCATTATTTTAACCTCAAAAGCTAAAATTTTTAAGAAGCTGGACATTTTGTGCATTTTTCTATAAAATTGTTTAAATTTAAGTGAAAATAAAAACTAGTAAGGAAAGGCTAAAGTCGGGCGGGGCCGACTATATAATACCCTACACCACTCTCGTAATACTGAATAACTCTGAAATATAAATTTTGTAATTCATGTATAAATTGTTTACATAAATTTACTTTTGAGTCATTTTATACTTAAATAATACCCTGTACCACAGTGTGGTGTAGGGTATAAAAACGATTGGATGTAAAATACAGCTTCTACAGGACTAAAGAGCCAAATCGGATGAAACATATATATGGGAGGTATAGCTAAATCTTAACCGATTTTCTTCAAATTCGGCAATGTTGGTTCGTGGATCAAGAAACTCTACCATTCTAAATTTCAAAACGATTGGATGTAAAATACAGCTTCTGTAGAACTAAAGGGCCAAATCGGACGAAACATATATATGGGAGCTATAGCTAAATCTTAACCGATTTTCTTCAAATTCGGTGTGTTGGTTCATGGATCAAGAAACTCTACCATTCTAAATTTCAAAACGATTGGATGTAAAATACAGCTTTTATAGGACTAAAGGGCCAAATCGGACGAAACATATATATGGGAGCTATAGCTAATTCTTAACCGATTTTCATCAAATTCGGTAGTGTTGGTTCATGGATCAATAAACTCTACCATTCTAAATTTCAAAAGGATTGGATGTAAAATACAGCTTCTATAGAACTAAAGGGCCAAATCGGACGAAACATATATATGGGAGCTATAGCTAAATCTTAACCGATTTTCTTCAAATTCGGTAGTGTTGGTTCATGGATCAAGAAACTCTACCATTCTAAATTTCAAAGTGATTGGATGTAAAATACAGCTTCTTCAGGACTAAAGATCAAAATCGGACGAAACATATATATGGGAGCTATAGCTAAATCTTAACCGATTTTCTTCAAATTCGGCAATGTTGGTTCATGGATCAAGAAACTCTACCATTCTAAATGTCAAAACGATTGGATGTAAAATACAGCTTTTATAGGACTAAATGGCCAAATCGGACGAAACATATATATGGGAGCTATAGCTAAATCTTAACCGATTTTCTTCAAATTCGGTAGTGTTGGTTCATGGATCAAGAAACTCTACCATTCTAAATTTCAAAATGATTGGATGTAAAATACAGCTTCTACAGGACTAAAGAGCAAAATCGGACGAAACATATATATGGGAGCTATAGCTAAATCTTAACCGATTTCAACCAAATTCAATAGCGATCTTAATAGCCGCGAAATACTCTAAACTGCAAAATTTCAGAACGATCGGAGTGAAATTGCGACCTGTAGTCGACGAACAACTTTACATGGACAGACGGACGGACAGACATCGTTAAATCGACTCAGCTAGTGATTCTGAGTCGATCGGTATACTTTAAGGTGGGTCTAGCTGTGTTATTTTCAGGTGTTACAAACATCTGCCGTGAAACAAACTTATAATACCCTGTACCACAGAGTGGTGTAGGGTATACTTATAAGTCGATAAATATAACAATTGTTTTAGATTTTCGAATAAAATTTACAAAATGCCTATTTTCGTCATAATTTCAGGTTTTGTGGTTGAAATAATGCGTGTAGAATCATTTGTATTGCAAATAATTCGCATTAGCCCATTTGGGACCAACAATCAAATAAAAAGTTTACGGCCTTGGAAGAGTTAATTATACCCTACACCACACTGTGGTACAGGGTATTATAAGTTTGTTTCACGGCAGATGTTTGTAACACCTGAAAATAACACAGCTAGACCCACCTTAAAGTATACCGATCGACTCAGAATCACTAGCTGAGTCGATTTAAGCATGTCTGTCCGTCCGTCTGTCCATGTAAAGTTGTTCGTCGACTACAGGTCGCAATTTCACTCCGATTGTTCTGAAATTTTTCAGTTTAGAGTATTTCGCAGCTGTTAAGATCGCTATTGAATTTGGTTGAAATCGGTTCAGATTTAGATATAGCTCCCATATATATATTTCGTCCGATTTGGCCCTTTAGTCCTATAGAAGCTGTATTTTACACCCAATCCTTTTGAAATTTAGAATGGTAGAGTTTCTTGGTCCATGAACCAACATTGCCGAATTTGAAGAAAATCGGTTAAGATTTAGCTATAGCTCCCATATATATGTTTCGTCCGATTTGGCCCTTTAGTCCTATAGAAGCTGTATTTTACATCCAATCGTTTTGAAATTTAGAATTGTAGAGTTTCTTGATCCATGAACCAACATTGCCGAATTTGAAGAAAGTCGGTTAAGATTTAGCTATAGCTCCCATATATATGTTTCGTCCGATTTTGCTCTTTAGTCCTGAAGAAGCTGTATTTTACATCCAATCATTTTGAAATGTAGAATGTTAGAGTTTCTTGATCCATGAACCAACACTACCGAATTTGAAGAAAATCGGTTAAGATTTAGCTATAGCTCCCATATATATGTTTCGTCTGATTTTGCCCTTTAGTTCTATAGAAGCTATATTTTACTTCCAATCGTTTTGAAATTTAGAATGGTAGAGTTTCTTGATCCGTGAACCAACACTACCGAATTTGAAGAAAATCGGTTAAGATTTAGCTATAGCTCCCATATATATGTTTCGTCTGATTTTGCCCTTTAGTTCTATAGAAGCTGTATTTTACATTCAATCGTTTTGAAATTTAGAATGGTAGAGTTTCTTGATCCATGAACCAACATTGCCGAATTTGAAGAAAATCGGTATAGCTCCCATATATAGGTTTCATCCGATTTGGCTCTTTAGATCCAATCGTAATAATACACTGTGGTACAGGGTATTATTTAAGTATAAAATGTCCCAAAAGTAAATTTATGTAAACAATTTATACATGAATTACAAAAGTTATATATCAGAGTTATTCAATATTACGAGAGTGGTGTAGGGTATTATATAGTCGGCCCCGCCCGACTTTAGCCTTTCCTTACTGGTTTTTTATAAAAATGAAATCTTGAGATCATCAGTTCTATAACAAGACATAACACGTGAAAATCGGACCAAAATTGTGGAAATTATTTACGATTTTTTAAAAAAATCGCAAAAAAAAATGCAATAAAATCGAGGAAAAAGTGACTTTACATTGCAATTTTTTAATGGAAGTCACGTCGCCATATAAATAATGGTCCAGATTGTAATGTCCAGTGGTCAATTCCTAAAAGTAATAAAAATTGACAATTTTATTAAGGGAAAACCTGATTTTTAGAGATTATTTCCCGTAATTTCGCGATCGCAGAAACGAAATATTTTGCTAATATACTTAAAACAAACCAAATTTTAATATAAGCTTTGATCAGCGCGAACTGTTTTTTTGACGCCACTCTAATATATATGTTTCTTTTACTCCTACAGGGACCACATGGCCGTAAAGCATAAAGCTATAGCATAAAACTCCTTTAGTTAAATCAGAATATTTTTAATTAAAAACTTTGCAGACAAATAATATTAATTACACTATGCAACAAATGAACACTTTTTGAAAAATACACGGACTTGACAGTAAAGGTTCGATTTGACCTTTTTTTGGTGTTTGTGTTATGTTTTGAGCTTTGGTGACACATATAGTGAAATTTTATGGCCAAAATTTTTGTAGAACATTTCATCCCCGCCCTCCCCATTTTAAGGGGTGTTTTTTACGTTTTGTTAAAATGGGGCAAAAAAATACAGTTATGTGGGGGAGCTAGAGGGTTAATATGTTCCACAAAATTATTGGCCTTAATATTTTCTATAAATTTGCTGAACATACCCCATACCAAAAAATATGTTTTTGTTACATAATAGTGAAATACTAACATTTTTGGGGGTACAATGTGGTTTTTTGAGCTATTTAGGGTGCCCAGACACGTTCAGACTGTATTGATATGTTCACAAAAGTTGTTCAGATTTACGTTGGCTACAATTTTGCCAACCATTGTTATTGAAAAATTACGAGTCCCTGGATGTTATGCTGAAAAAAGTGAAAAAAAATATTTTTTCCTTAACATTTTCAAAAAAAAGTACCGGAAATTTTTTTTTCGCAAAAAAATGTAAGAAACTTTGTTCAGCATATTCTTAGCTATATTATTGCCAAATATAGTTAAGCGGTATCACCAAGTCATGAATTAGTTGTTGGACAAAAGCTGATGACACCATTTTTAAGGGGGGCACTGATTTTCAGAAACTTTGAAGGCCCATAAAAAAAATTGGTCACCAATTTTGCCAAACCGAGTATAGGGTTATACTACCCTTTGATAGTAAAATCGAACCTACACTGTCAAGTCCGTGTATTTTTTTCACTGTTGCACAGTGTTATTTACAAGATTAGTTTTTAAAATTTTGGCCAAAGAATAGTTTTACAAGGGCTTACGAAGAAAATATTTGAGAGATAATTTGTACAGGACTGAACTCTAAGACGGAGAGTACTAAGATTAAATTCGTTCCGAAAATTTGTGAGTCATTTGAACGGCAAACCTCATAACAACCCATCAAAACGCTCTACATAATTTCCAGAAGTTTAGTATGATTTGCTTAGGAACGATGATTATTGATGGGGATATTTGTATTTTGCGCACATCTCCATCACCTATTATTTGTTATCTTCACTTAGACCGTTTTGCTTCAGACTAACGCACGTTTTTGATCTAAGAGAGAGATATCACGCGATTTAGTACTGCTGCATTACTCTATCGCATTTAAGTCATGCAAACATTCCTATTTCTAAAAGATTTTTTTGCTGGGATTCAATAGCATTAAAGTGATTTTTCATTATTTTTTTGTCTCAATCATTTTCTTAAAACCGCTATGAAATATTTTATCATTTAAATTTCCCTATATTTTTAACTAAAATATATTTTAGTTACAAATAGAGTGACATCGATAGAGCTGATAACCGAAACGGAGTTTTTGAAGATTTTTCCTTTCATTTTTTTTTTTGAATACCTCTATTACCCTAATCTCCTTAGATATATCTAGTTAAAGACAATGAATTGCGTCAAGATCACCAACATCATTCCAAAATTTAAAGTACAACAAACACCAAACCCCCACATTGACAATAACAACAGCCACAACAACAAAGGACAACATCCTCCAACCGATAACAACATTAGCATCTCACGAAACACGAAACAACAAACAAGACACCATTGCCATCACCGCCAAACGAAAGTCATCGCCAACAACCGGAGAGGGAACCCGAAAAATAAAAAAAAAACATTTCCAAGATCTCTGACCAGAGATTACTAAACGGACACAATGAAAAACGAAATCAAAGCAATTTCCAAATAGACAACAACAATAGCAAACAAGCGACACCGACCATTGAAGCGGACAACAAACCCCGAAATAAATGATCGTGGTGTTGACGATCATGACGACAACACCAACAAATGGACGAGAAAACATGACAACGCCACGGATTCTTAGAGCGGCGATGAAATGAAAATGGAGAAGAAGATACAGAAAAGATGCGGCCCAAAAAAAAAATGACGACACTCGCCGGTAAATGTTGAATGAATTCCATCAAAGGTCCAATTTGATATAATTCCAATACATTCCGAAGTTGGAAAGGAAGGGATACAATGATACGTTGGGTGGATACGTTTCTGCGGAAAAAATTAGGATACCTAAGAATTTTCTGGAGATGATGAATGGATGAATCTGAGTAGATCTTCTGAGTCGAGGGGATCAGTGCATCAAAATATCATTAATGTTAAAAGTGACAAAGATATTTAATTTCGATATCAAATTTAATTTCGATATCAGAATACAATTTCAACAACATTTTCTAAAAATGGCAAATTTTTGAAAAAAACCCAAATCAGTGAAATTTTTCTAGAAAATTGCAATTTCGACAAAATGTTGCAGAAAAATGCAATATCGAGGGAATTTTCTAGAAAAAATATGATTTCGATAAATCTATCTATATATATAAAAGAGAGTGTCTGTTTGTGGGTTTGTTTGTTTGTTTGTTCCGTATAGACGTCTAAACGGCTGGACCGATCATCTTCAAATTTTCACTGAATGTACATGTGTAGGGGGTGCAAAAAATAGGGAGCTTGAATTTTCGATATATCAAGTGGGCGTGGACCCGCCCATATGGGTCCAATTTTGATATTGGAAACATTTTTTAGCTAGAGTGCTCAAATTTTGTGTATATGCATTTAGTGGCAGTTTATGTGAATTTTCCAAAAATGGGCGGAATCGGACCAATGGGCGTGGCCCCGCCCATATAAGCCAAATTTTGAATTGAGTTGCACAATTTATTAGCGAGAGTTTTGTCATTTTGTACATACATATGTATCTGGTGATAGTCTCCGTGATTGGTCTAAAAATGAGCGGAATCAGACCAAAGGGTGTGACCCCGCCCATATAAGCCAAATTTTTAAATTGAGATACCTTGCACGATGTTTTAGCGAGAGTGCTATAATTTTGTGTTTATGTATCTCGGGGCAGTCTACGTGATGTGTTCAAAAATGGTCGGGATCGGGCCGATGTGTATGGCCTAGCCCAAGTGAGCCAAGATTTTAAATTGAGATATCTTGAACAATTTGTTAGCGAGAGTGCTGTAATTTTGTGTATATGTATTCGGTGGCAGTCCACGTGATTTTTCCAAAAATGGACGGCATCGGAAATCTAAAAGTCCAGCTAGTTGGTATATAAAAATGAAATTTTGACGTATTTTATTATAAAAAATAATTTTGAAAAAATTGTCTAGATAAATTCAGTTTTGAGGAAATTTTCTATAAAAATGCAACATCCTCAACATTTTGAATACAAATTTATTTTGACGTAATTTTCTAGAAAATTTAAATTTTGATAAAATTTTCTGGATATACAAAATCTCGGCGAATATTGCAAATGCAGGAAAATCGAGAAAAATGTCTAGAAAATTTAATTTTGATGAAATACTCTATTAAACGCAATTCTACGAAATTTTCCATAAAATGCAATTTCCAAAATTTCCAGAAAAATTTGATTTCGATACAAATTTCTAAGAAAATGCTATTTCTACGAAATTATTAATAACATCAGAATACAATTTAATAACATTTTATAAAAAAGGCAAATTATTTAAAAATTTAATATTGGCGAAAGTTTTCTAAAAACGCAATTTCGACAAAATGTTAAAAAAACACGATTTCGATAAATTTGTCTATAAAAATGCAATTTTCAGGCATGAAACCGAAAACCGAAAAACACTATCAAAAATAATGCAGCATAGAAATCAGAAACACCTGTTTCAGAATTTGCCCCTTTAAATATATAACAATTATTATTATTAAATATAACATTAAACCAGTAAGGAAAGACAGAAAGTCGGGCGGGGCCGACTATATAATACCCTACACCTACCTACCAATGCGAAAATGGGCATTGCGATAAGAATTTGGCAGTGTTCATACATGTAATAAGCAAACTCTCTCTGCCGATTTTCGTACTGATCGGATATAAAACACGGTTTCTACAGCCCTTACATGTCAAATCGGGTGTAACATATATATTGGGACTATGTTAAAATCTGAACCGATTTTTCCCGAATTTGGCAGTGTTCATACTCTCAAACTCTCTCTGTTAAATTTCGTAATAATCGCTTTTATATACTGATCGGATATAAAACACGCTTAAATGTTAAATCGGGTGAAAAATATATATGTGGGGGCTATATCTAAATCTGAACCGATTTTCCACGAATTTGGCAGTGTTCATACATGTAATAAGAAAACTCTCTCTGTTAAATTTCGTACGGATCGGATATAAAACACGATTTCTACAGCGCTTAAATGTTAAATCGGGTGAAACATATATATGGTGGCTATATCTAAATCTGAACCGATTTTCCCCGAATTTGGCAGTGTTTATTCATGTAATAAGATAAGATTTAAAATAAAGTTCCTACAGCGCTTACATGCCAAATCGGGTGAAACATATATATGGGGGCTATATCTAAATCTGATCGGATTTTCTCCGAATTTGGTAGTGTTCATTCACGTAATAATAAAACTCTCTCTGCCGAATTTCATAAAGATCGGATGTAAAATGTGGTTTCTACGGCGCTTGCATGTCAAATCGGGTGAAACATATATATGGGGACTATATCCAAATCTGAACCGATTTTAACCAATTTCAATAGGGATCGTCCTTGGGCCAAAATAGAGCACTATGCTAAATTTCATCATAATCGGACCATAAATACGACCTGCACTTTGATTACAAGAATACATGGACAGACGGATAGACGGACAGACGGACAGACGGACAGACAGACGGACATGGCTAAGAAAAGTGATTCTGAGTCGATCGGTATAATAAACAATGGGTCTATCTCTTCTCCTTTTAGGTGTTACAAACAAATGCACAAAGTCATAATACCCTGTACCACAGTGTGGTGTAGGGTATAAAAATCTTACATTTCATGGATCGAATCTTCTTTTTTGTTGTTTCTTTTTAGTTTCGGGGTTGCATTTACTATTATTTTTTTGTTTTAGGGTTGCACTTCGAACACCAAAAGAATAAATATTATCGTACGAAAAGTGTTTGAAATAGTTTTTTTTTGCTTGAAATTATTTTAAATGTTATTTATACTAAGTCTTTAGTAGATTTTTTGACTTTAAATTACTAAAAACATAAATTTCACTTCAGATGTTGTGAACGTTTTAAACCGAAATTTATTTTTCGGTTTACGTTTTCTGTAGAAGCTAAAAGTTATCGATTTCAAAAACGTAAATTCTTGTTCGATTTTTCACTCTGTGACATATATTTTTTTATAAAAAATAATTTTGTGTCTTTTTTTATTTATCTTGCAAATTTTTTCAAAATTGAACTTTTTGAGAAAATTTCGTCAAAATAAATCTTTATAGACAATTTTGACCTTGCTGCATTTTTATAGAAAATTTCCTCAAACTGATTTTTTTAATTTTCTATAAAAATGCAACAACGTCAAAATTTTCTATAAAGATTAATTTTGACGAAATTTTCTCAGAAAGTTCAATTAAAATTTTCTATAAAAATGCAACAGCGTCAAAATTTTCTAAAAAGACTTATTTTGACGAAATTTTCTTAAAAAATTCAATTTTGAAAAAATTTGCTAGATAAATAAAATTTCAGCATATTTTTTTATAAAAATGCAAAGTCGAGGATAATTTCTAGAAAAATTTAATTTTGATGAATTTTTCCATTAAAGGCAATTCTACGAAATTTTCTATAAAATGCAACTTCGATGAAATATTCAAGAAGAATACAAATTATTACGCCGTTTTCTATTTTTCTACAATTCCAAAAAATATTTTTTTAAAAACACAAATTTTGACGAAATTTTCTAAAAAACACAACTTCGATAAAATTGCAATTAAATTAAGTCGTAGAATTTTCTTGAAACACGCAGTTTCGACGAAATTTTCTTTTAAATTGCAATTTCGATCACATTTTCCAAAAAACACATATTTAGAAAAAAACTCTGTTTTGACAATATGAAATATAATTCTAGGAAAATACAACTTCGACGAAATTTTCTAGAAAAAAACAAATCCGAAAAATTTTCAAAATTGCGATTTTCTAGAAAAACACAATTTGATATAATTTTCTATAAAAATGCAATTTTGACGTGATTTTTTACATAAATGTAATTTTGCAAAAATTGTCGAGAAAATGAACGTTTCTACAAACAACCAATTACGAAAAAATGCAAATTTTAACGCAATTGTCAAGAAAAATACCATTTCGGCGAATTTTCGATAAAAATGCTTATTCGAGCGAAATTTCTGGGAAAATATAATTTTTAGTATGAAATGCAATTTCTATGAAAATGTCTATAATGTTGCAATTTTTCATTAGAATGGTACTTCAACTAAATTTTCTATAAATTAACTCAAATTTGTCGTTATTTTCGATAACAATTAAATTTCGACGACATTTGCAATAAAAATGTTATTTTGACGAAATTTTCTTGGAAAATTCAATTTCGAAGAAAGTTTTTATAAAAATGCAAATTCGAGGAAAATTTCCACAAATAAGCAATTTTGAGGACATTTTCTATAAAAATTTAAATTCTATTAAATATTCAATAAAATTGAAATTCTGACCGAATTTTGCGAAAACAAAAATCGACAGAATTTTCTATAAAGCACCTAATTTTTTTTACTTAATTATTTATAAAAATTAAATTTTTGCGAACAATCTCTATTGTACGAGTATATGTAGAGCTATTTACAGTTTTTCTTCCTCACAAAATTCAAATGGAATGTCCAGAACACGTTAAAGGCATTAGTCAGTCAACAATGCGATGTTATTCATATTTGATAAAAATGCAATTTAATATTGCATAACATTGCATATTATTTTAATATAAGAGCAATTTAATTAAATTCGGCGAAATTTTCTATAAAATTCCAATTTTGACATTTTCAAAAAAACAAATTCGACGAAATTTTCTAAAAAAAACACTGTTCCAACAATATGAACAATTTGGAGAAATTTTCTAAAATTGTAGTTTTAACAAAATTTTGTAGATAAATAAAAATTACCCGAAATTTTATGAAAAACTGCAATATACACGAAATTTTCTAGAAAATATAATTTCGACGAAATTTTCTAGAAAAAAAAAACAAATCCGAAAAAATGCAAGTTTTTACGCGATTTTCTAGAAAAACGTAATTTGACATATTTACTATAAAAATTCAATTTTGACGTAATTCTTTACGTAAATGTAAATTTTAAAAAATTGTGAATAAAATGATGCATCGAAAAAAATTTTTATAAATACGCAACTTCGAGGAAAATTATCATAAGTTTACTGCGGATTTCTACAAAATTTTATATACAATACAATTTCAAAAAAAAATTTCTATGAAATGCCATTTTGGCGAAATTTTCCAAAAGAAAAAATTTGCGCAATTTTTTCTACAATCCCAAACAAAATTTTCTAAAAACACAAATTTTGACGCAATTATCTAGAAACAGAATTTTGATATAAATGCAATTTAATTAAAACCCTCGAAATTTTCTATAAAATTGCATTTTCGATAATTTAGATAACTTAATTCCAAGAAATTTAATGGTAAATTGCAATATCGGAGAAGTTTTCCAGGAGGATATGAATTTCGACAACATTTTCTAAAAAAAACAAATCCGAGAATTTTTTCTTAAAAAAAACTAATTCGAGAAATTTTTCTAAAAAATTTAAATTTTTACGCAATTTTCTAGAAAAACACAATTTGACATAATTTTTTATAAAAATGCAATTTTGACGTAATATTTTACATTAATGTAAATTTGAAAAAGTTGTGCAAATGAGGAAATTTATCAATTTCGAGGAAATTTTTTTTAAAAGATCAGTCGGATTTCTTCAACTTTTTGTATAAAATTAAATTTCAACAAAATTTTCTTTAAATTGCAATTTAGGCGAAATTTAAAAAAAAAATATTGCTCAATTTGCTATTGTTTCTAAAATCCTAAAAATATTTTCTAAAAACACAAATTTTGACGCAATTTTCTAAAAAAAGTATTCATTAATTTTTTCTAAAAAAGTTAAAAAAAAATTGACATAATAAAAATAATAACAACTAATAATAAAAAGTATTTCGATAAAAATGCTATTTAATTCAATTCGGCAAAATTTTCTTGAAAAATTCAGTTTTGAAGAAATTTTCTATAAAATTTGCAGTTACATTTTCAAGAAAAAACAAATTCGAGGAAATTTTTAATATCGGCGAAATTTTCTAGAAAAAAAACACTGTTCCAACAATATGAACATTTCGGAGAAATTTTCTATAAAAAGGTAATGTTGACAAAATTTTCTAGATAAATAAAAATTCCACGAAATTTTATGGAAAGTGCAATATCGACGCAATTTTCTAGGAAAATATAATTTGGAGGAAATTTCCAAAAAAACTAATCCGAGAAAATTTCCTAAAAAAATTTAAATTTTTAAACAATTTTTTAGAAAAACACAATTTCAAATATTTTTTATAAAAATGGAAATTTGACGTAATTTTTTACATAAATAGAATTTTGGAAATTCGGAGAAATTTTCTATAAAAACTTAATTTTCCCAAAATTTTCTAGATAAATAAAAATTCCACAAAATGTTATGGAAAAGTCCAATATAGACGAAATTTTGTAGGAAAACATATTTTCGACGAAATTTACTAGAAAAGTAAACAAAGGCCGAGAAAGTCTCCTAAAAACTACAAATTTTTACGCAATTTTCTAGAAAAACACAATTTGACATAATTTATTATAAAAATGGTAAGTTGGTGTAATTTTAAAAAAATTGTGCAGAAAATGAATTTTGCGAAAAAAATGTTATAAATAAGCAAATCAGAGGAACTTTTCTACAAAAAATTAATTTTGTGGAAATTTTTTAAAAGAACATATTTGACAATAATTTTATACGTCAAATTTTCTATAAAAAATAATAATTTTGATGAATTTTTGTACGAAATGACCAATTCCGACGCAATTGTCTAGAATAATACTATTTCGGCGAATTTTCTATAAAAATGTAAATTGGAGGGAAATGTAATTTTTAATTTAACAATTTTCGTAGAAATTTCATAAAAATTTAAAAAAAATTGGTTCCATTTTTCATTGAATGCTAGTCCACTTCAACGCTATTTTCTATAAAAGCATATCTGAGAAAAATTAAAAAAGGTAGATTTGCATAAAAAATCAAATTCGTCGATATTTCCTATAACTATTAAATTTCGAAGGCATTTGCTATACAAATTTAATTATGAAAAATTTTCTTGGAAAATGGAATTCAAAGAAATTTTCAATAAAAATGCAAATTCGAGAAAATTTTCCAGAAATAAACAATTTCGTGGAAATTTTCTAAAAACTTGCAATTTTGGCCTAATTTTTTATCATAATCTTTTTTTAATGAAATTTGTATAAAAATACTAATTCGCCAGTATTCTCTAATTCTAATTCTCAATTTTGGCGTAATTATTTATAAAAATTGTATTTTTACGAACAATCTCTATTGTATGGTTATTTAAAAATTTTCTCCCACAGAAAAATTCCAATGGATTGTCTAGAACACGTTCGAGGCATTATTTAACAATGTAATATTTTTCAAAATTAGGTGACATATTAATCGAATCTTTAGAATATTATGTACTACACAAATCAAAAACTCATAGGCCACATAAAAGGAAAATACTCGTACCTTTCCCGATATTTAACATACAATTTATGACATTATTGAACAAAAGGTCACTACTGTTGAAATACGAACAAAAGATGGGAAATAAACTACGAATTTATTGGAAAACCTAAATCAAAGTATTCCAAATAGAAAACGTGTCTGGTTCCCAACACTTGATTTGCCTACTGCCTCCGATTCTGCCTCTTTAAGCTGCTTAAGAGCCACAAAATGTTAAACAAATCCCATAATTTTTCAAAATCCAAAAATGAAAGAAAGAATCTCATCAGACACTTTTTTATCGGGAAATATGTTGTGTTGTTGTTTTGAAAAACTCATCTATTGATTGCGACTGACTTGAGTTTATTCTGTGGGCTAGTCTTTGGGAATGGTTTACATGTGTCCAGGGTTGTCCGTCCGTCCATCCTTCGATTTGTCTATCATTCCGGTCTGTCCGCCCCTTTCTCTCGCTGAGTTCTTCAAAGATCGAATAGGAAATTTGTGTAAGAAGAAGATTTTTAATTATAAGCATTGGATTGCATTCTTGATTTACATTCTGGTTGTTTGTTTGACTCATTCAACAAATAGAAAAACGTAGATCAATCTGTGGTAACCGGAATTTATGGACAATCTGTTGTCCATTTCATGTTACGTTTCGATACTTTGTTTCGAGAGAGATTTCTGGGGGGAATTACGTTTCTTTTTCTTTCAAAACTCAATAATCATTGATTACATGCGCAGTGTTGTTGTTGTCTGTCTTTCCGTCCGTCCCTCCAGACACCGATGTTGTTGCTGTGCGTTTTGTTGTCTGTCTGGTAATGACGGCTTAGAATGTTCTCAGCTCATAAACAATGTTAAAAACGGCTTATTTAAATTGAAAAGAGAGGCTTAAACGAAATGTTCAGATTTCTGTCTGTCTGTCCGTCCATCCATCCATCCATTTGTCTGTCGGACTGATAGTCTGTCCCAACATTTATTTCACTCCACTACATTGCATACTATGAGATTATGAATCGATTGATCGTCTATCTATCTACACGACAATGCTGTGGATGATGATGATGATGTTTTTAGTGTTCAAACATAATTTTAAGAAGTGATTTCTATGGTATTTCCCAAACAATTAAAATAATACTAAAATATGACATTAATTTACATTTATTCTAAGATATGGTTTTAGAATATCATAAAACAAATTTAATTGGGGATTGTTACGTTACCAGAATCGTTAGCTTTTGTTTCGGTGTACGTGTGTGGGGAGTTCGACCCCATTTAAATTTAATAATTATACATAGGTTTATAACAATTAGATCATTATAGTAGAATTTCTATTCAGCAATAATAAATAAATCTACTAAAATGCTCTATGGGATCTGATGCTTAATATATATTGTAATGTGGGAAATATATGTTGGGCGAAACGATTTTATCACAATCTGTACGTACCTCTTGTATACTGGTTTTACACGAACTTGAGTACAAAACTAGGGCTACTTTTGCTTAGGAGAAACACTTTGATCTTCAGATCAACTCCACTTCTTCAAGCAATTAGAACCGTGACTCGCTCCAATATTTCCGATTTGTTCGTATAAACCAGTGACTTCAGGTATCCCTCTAGAAAATACAAGAGTTGGCGCTCGAAGTGTTGCTGCTTAAACTTGTAAACAAGTCTACAGAAACATAACGCGATCGGACTGTAAATCAAAAGCAACAGTGTTATTGCTTTTTTTTTTGGAAAATTACAACCAGCCATCGTTAATGAGTTACGATATTTACGTGTAGACAACATTTTTGTGTATCAATCTATTACACGTTACAACGATACTTTGTAGTATCATTAAAAACCTCATAGAAGTTTGCATCCAACATAAATTAGCTACAACTTTTTAGACTATGGATCGACTTTCTTCGGAATCGTCTCATTTTATTCACGACCGATTTTTCTTTACGATAATAATGAAGCTTTTATTAAAAAATTTATTAAAATGTTCTCAAAATACCGTCGAAACCGCTAACTTTAACAAAACGTTACTTTACTTTAACAAAACGTTAACATTTCAAATTTAAGAATTTATAATTTTATTTTTGTTTGGTTTGAATTTAAAATCAAATCCATCATATAATCAAATAATTATGTATCTAATAATCTAGATTTTAGTTAATATTTAACTAAATTTATTAATACATTAGATTTAATTTATATTTAGTTTTAAGTTTGTCTTTTAGGAACATTGTATTTCATAGACCTAAATAAATAAATAAGTATTGTAACGACGTGTTTACACTTTTAACCGGGGCAACGATACGAGAGAGAAAGAAAACAATATTATTTTGATCATAAAAAAAACTGATTTATTAATTAAAATAGTATGCTAAAAATCTACTAATTCTCTAAGATTAATGCTCTCGCTGGTGTATATGATGGGAAAGGGGTTCCAGATCACGGTGGCAGGAAGGCAGGCCAGATACGACGGCGAGGAAGATTAAAACTCACGATTGTGACGGCAACGAAGACAGGATTCGATGGAGCAGAGGATTCAACCTCACGCTGATGACGGAGCAGAGGCTTCAACCTCACGCTAGAAAGGTAGTAGAAAATGCTGGAGCAGAAGATTCAACGTCACACAGATGACGACAACGAAGACAAGATGTGACGGAGCAGAGGATTCAACCTCACGCTGATGACGGAGCAGAGGATTCAACCTCACGCTATGACGGAAACGAAGACAGGATTCGATGGAGCAGAGGATTCAACCTCACGCTGATGACGGAGCAGAGGCTTCAACCTCACGCTAGGGCGGTAGTAGGAAATGCTGGAGCAGAGGATTCAACCTCACGCTGATGACGGAGCAGAGGATTCAACCTCACACCGACGACGACAACGAAGACAAGATTCGATGGAGCAGAGGATTCAACCTCACGCTTAATCACCGACTTTTAAATTTACAAAATCATACTCACCCACATATCCGTACTGGTTCACGTCTCCTCACCAACTGACTCCTATTCGGTCAGGCTCCTCCTTTTATACCATACTTTGGGACCGTAATAGGTAGTACCTATTACGCTTGTTTTTAATTCTGAAGATTTTTTTTGACACATGCCCGTATCATGTAGTACCTATTACGCTTGATTGAATACTATATAATTCTGGCCGAATAAGGTGATACACGTCCGTAATATGTAGTACCTATTATGGATACCCAAGTAAATCACATTTCATCCAGGAAATGTGAACTTGACCGCGTATCCGAATAGTATCAAAGGATACAATATTTAATATATTAAATATATCCCTTTAATAATAAAACATGACTGGCTTACTTCAGATATATTTATATTTAATTCAATATTTAATTCAATTTTATTCAAAAACCAGTAAGGAAAGTCTAAAGTCGAGCGGGGCCGACTATATAATACCCTACACCACTCTCGTAATATTGAATAACTCGGATATATAAATTTTGTAATTCATGTATAAATTGTTTACATAAATTTACATTTTATACTTAAATAATACCCTGTACCACAGTGTGGTGTAGGGTATGAAAACGATTGGATCTAAAGAGCCAAATCGGATGCAACATATGTATATATGGGAGCTATAGCTAAATCTTAACCGATTTTCTTCAAATTCGGCAATGTTGGTTCATGGATCAAGAAACTCTACCATTCTAAATTTCAAAACGATTGGATGTAAAATACAGCTTCTATAGAACTAAAGGCCAAATCGGACGAAACATATATATGGGAGCTATAGCTACATCTTAACCGATTTTCTTCAAATTCGGTAGTGTTGGTTCATGGATCAAGAAACTCTACCGTTCTAAATTTCAAAATGATTGGATGTAAAATACAGCTTCTGCAGGACTAAAGAGCAAAATCGGACGAAACATATATATGGGAGCTATAGTTAAATCTTAACCGATTTTCTTCAAATTCGGCAATGTTGGTTCATGGATCAAGAAACTCTACCATTCTAAATTTCAAAACGATTGGATGTAAAATACAGCTTCTATAGAACTAAAGGCCAAATCGGACGAAACATATATATGGGAGCTATAGCTACATCTTAACCGATTTTCTTCAAATTCGGTAGTGTTGGTTCATGGATCAAGAAACTCTACCATTCTAAATTTAAAAACGATTGGATGTAAAATACAGCTTCTATAGAACTAAATGGCCAAATCGGACGAAACATATATATGGGAGCTATAGCTAAATCTTAACCGATTTTCTTCAAATTCGGTATTGTTGGTTCATGGATCAAGAAACTCTTCCATTCTAAATTTCAAAACGATTGGATGTAAAATACAGCTTCTATAGGTCTAAAGGGCCAAATCGGACGAACAGCTGCGAAATACTCTAAACTGCAAAATTTCAGAACGATCGGAGTGAAATTGCGACCTGTAGTCGACGAACAACTTTACATGGACAGACGGACGGACGGACGGACAGACATGGTTAAATCGACTCAGCTAGTGATTCTGAGTCGATCGGTATACTTTAAGGTGGGTCTAGCTGTGTTATTTTCAGGTGTTACAAACATCTGCCGTGAAACAAACTTATAATACCCTGTACCACAGTGTGGTGTAGGTTATAAATATAGGTGTGTGAGTAAAAACGAACGTCGCTTTTACGTTACAGTATCTCTCCTTCTAAGGTGTCTATGACCCTTAAATTAGTAGTTCTCGAGCGCACGCTGCACTTCAGAGCTGGATATCATATCGATACCTCCATTCTAAAACATGCTAAGTCGGCTTAGCATGTTTTTAGGGAGATTGCATTTTTAATTTCAAAATATTCCAAATTATGTTAAGTCACAATTTGGTGTTTATCCGTCAACCCAATCAAAAGTTATTTACAAAACAGTACAGGTCATTCGATTTGCATTATAAAGGAATTCCACACAAATTTCAAAAAATCGTCAAACTTTGATCGCCTCTCCTGAAAAACTACCTTTTTGCACTTAGCATAGTTTAGAATGGAGGTATCGATATGTCCGAATGGGCTTTTTTACCTGTTTTGTTTTAAAGAATTTTATACTCTAGATTTAGGGCAGACCTTCGGCTGATGAGTCACTAAATTTATTTAGTTTTAAGTTTTTTTTGAGTAACATTCGAATCTATGTGGTGCAAATACGAATATATGTACATGCTTCCTTTGGGGAATCGGCGAATTGAAATGGAAATTGGAGGCCAAGTATCCATTATTAGGGTAAAAGTAATGTGGGTGCATTTTAGAGGCGTTTGCCATTATTCTCCATTCTTCTAGTATACTCGTATACACGTGGGGATGCAGTTGATCGATGGGACGCAAGTGCGATTTTGGATTAATGATAATCCAAAGCCACAGACTCCATTACATCCACAAAAAGTCACTGTTTGGTGTGCTCTATGGGCAGAGGGAATCATTGGCCCATATTCCTTCAAAAATGAAGCCGGCCATAATGTTACAGTCAATGGAGAACGCTATAGGGCCATGACTAATGAATTTTTCGTGCCTGAATTGGAGAATGTTGATGTGGACGACCTTTGGTTCCAACAAGACGGCGCTACATGCCATACAGCCAACGAAACAATCAATTTATTAAAGGGAACTTTTGGTGAGCGCATTTTCTCGCGTCGTGGCCTCCAAGATCGGGCGATTTACCTACGCTGGACTATTTTTATTATTATGTGAAGTTGCTTGTCTATGCAGATAAGCCCGACACGATTGACGCATTGGAAGAGAATATTCGGCGCCATATTGCTGACATACAGTCCCAAGCTGCAAAAAGTGGTCGAAAATTGGGCCTCTCTTCTATATTCGAGCCAGCTGCTGCGGCCACTTACCCGAAATCATTTTAATGCCAAACCCTTATTTTTATAACAATGCTAAATTCTTGTCCATAACACTAAAATACACTATGCAACAAATGAATACTTTTGGAAAAATACACAGACATGACAGTATAGGTTCGATTCTACTACCAAAGGGTAGTATAACCCTATACTCGGTTTGGCGAAATTGGTGACCGAAATTGTTTTTTTATGAGCCTCCAAAGTTTGTCAAAATCAGTGGGCCCCTCGAAAAAGATGTCATCAGCTTTTATCCAACAACTAAGTCAGACTTAGTGATAACGCTTAACTATATTTGGTAATAATGTAGCTAAGAATATGCTGAACAAAGCTTCTAAACATTTTTTGCGAAAAAAAATTTCCGGTACTTTTTTTGAAAAAAATATTTTTTTTCGCTTTTTTCAGGGACTCGTAATTATACCCGACACCACACTGTGGTACAGGGTATTTTAACTTTGTGCATTTGTTTGTAACACCCAAAAGGAGAAGATATAGACCCATCGTTTATTACACCGATCGACTTAGAATCACTTTCTGAGTTGATTTAGCTATGTCCGTCTGTCTGTCTGTGCATGTATTCTTGTAATCAAAGTACAGGTCGCAATTATGGTCCGATCTCGATGAAACCTTCCACATATCTTTTTTTTTTGCCCAAGGACTATCCCTATTGAATTTGGTTAAAATCGGTTCAGATTTAGATATAGCCCCCATATATATGTTACCCCGATTTGACATGTTAGCGCTGTAAAAACTTTATTTTATATCCGATCAGTGCGAAATTCGGCAAAAAGAGGTTTCTTATTACATGAAGGAATACTGCTAAATTCGGAAGGAAATCGGTCCAGATTTAGATATAGCACCCATATATATGTAACCCCCGATTTGACATGTAAGCGCTGTTGAAACTGTATTTTATATCCAATCAATGCGAAATTCGGCAGAAAAAGGTTTCCTTTTATATGAATGAACACTTTTAAATTTGGAAGAAATAGGTTCACATTTAGATATATCCCCCATATATACGTTACCCCCGATTTTGATATGTAAGCGCTGTAAAAATTTTATTTTATATCCGATAGGTGCGAAATTCGGCAAAAAGAAGTTTCTTTCTACATGAAGGAATACTGCCAAATTAGGAGAAAATCAGTTCAGATTTAGATATAGCCCCCATATATATGTTACGCCCGATTTGATATGCAAGAGACTATGTTTTATATCCGATCAATGCGAAATTCGGAAGAAAGAGGTTTCTTATTACTCGAAGGAATACTGCCAAATTCCGAGAAAATCGGTTCAGATTTAGATATATCCCCCATATATATGTAACCCCCGATTTGACATGTAATCGCTGTAGAGACTGTATTTTATATCCGATCAGTACGAAATTCGACAGAAAGAGGTCTTTTTACATGAATGAGTATTCAGGGAAAATCGGTTCAGATTTATATATAACCTCCATATATATGTTGCTCCTGATTTGGTATCAAAGCGCTATAGAAGTTGTACTTTACTTCCGATCATTAAAATTTTCCAGAAAGATGTTTCTCAATTTAGGAACGAATATTGCTTCATTTAGCGATTATCGGTTCAGAATTAGATAATATTTTCCTACCCATTTACCAATTATTCCAAATTATTATCGCAATGACCCTTATCGCATTTTTGGGGAGGTGTAGGGTATTATATAGTCGGCCCCGCCCAACTTTCTGCCTTTCCTTACTGGTTTTTCACTAACAATATTTCGCAACATTGTACACGCTGAAAAAAAATCGCTTCTGTAGTATATTGTCCCAAACATATTCGGCTTGAAACATATATATGTTTGGGGTAGACTCTAAGCATGTACTATTTGGAACACACAAAAATTGTGTTTTTGGGAAGATGTTGTTCTAAACAAATATTTGTTTACATTCCAATATGTTTTTATTTCCGAAACAAATATTTATTTGCATTTAAGTATTCATAAAATACATAAATTGTCTCAAATTTTTCAGTAATTCAAAGTTAAATTTTTAGAAATTTTTAATGTTCGTAAAAAATAATAATTGAAATCATATAATCTTGGATCAATATAAAGTACTTAGAGGATTGACGACTAATGATGGCTTGGAATACTCAGAAATTTGAAATGATTGATTTAAAACAGAAGGTAATGCTGCATATGGTATCATAACTGGGAGGTACAATTCGAAACCCAAGAAAAATTTAAATATGAAAAACTCAGCAAAAGTTTTGGAAATTTTTTTTAAATAAAATATATTTGGAAAAATTCCTAAATAATAATTTTATTTGTATTTAAACACATATTTTATTTGAGAAATTTAGTTTGCAAATATAATTTGTTGTAATATATTAATATATGCGTTTCAAATATATTTTATTGAATTTCAAATAAAATTTATTTGCTAAGAAATATATAATATTTAAAAATTTGTGTTCCAAATATATTTTCTTTAGATTCAAACATATCAAAAAAGGCGATTTTGCCCCGTGTAGACACGGTAAATCTGAAAAACTTTTGTGAACATATCATTACAATCTTAATGTAACAAATTTTTTTTGGTGTAGGGTATATTCAGGGACTTTATAGAAAATATTAAGGCCAATATTTTTGTGGAACATATTAACCCTCTATGTCCCCCACATAACTGTAATTTTTGGCCATATTTTAACAAATCGTAAAAAACACCCCTTAAGATGGGGAGGGCGGGGATGAAATGTTCTACAAAAATGTTGGCCATAAAATTATACTATATGTGGCAGAACACACCAAAGCACAAAACTCAAAGCTCCTGGTATATCCCTATGGTGCCGTATCCATATCAGTGAATATTGAACTGTTCAGCCATCTCGTTAAGAGATCTGCGACAGTCGATGGCATTTTTTGAATTCAGGAATATAGTGTCCAAGGACTTGATAGCAGCCTAACTATCAGAGAAAATATTAAGAATTTTCAGCATTCCGCTACCTCTTTAACCTACATCTTAGTCATTTTGCAAGTGATAGCTGAAGTTCCTCAGAAAGACATAAAGGCTAACTTTGTTATCGAGTTTGGAACCGTCTGTATAGAAGTTAATTAATCTCCTCTGTCCTGGTATATGACCATTCCATTCTGATCTATCAGGTATAAGACTGAGATACTTCTTGTCAAAGATTGGCTCAGTCATAGTGTAATCAGCAGTGCTCGGAAGGTCGGGCATGTCTAGATGATATCTAGAATGACACTATGTCCCTAGCCATTTCCAGACCATAGTGACAGTTCCCTGAGTCTAATCGCAGTACATGCGGTATATTGCACTGCTATAATATTTGGCGGCATTAAATATAGTATAACATTTGGTGTCGTTCAGTGATACATATAACAGCCATTCGCTGAACCCTGTTTAGTATCGCACAGAAGGTGGAATTCTGCAGACCTGTTCACGAGACGACTATTCCGTACAGCATTATCGGTCTGACTACTGCCAATAAACTATATGCGGGTTCAAACCCGCATATATAAATACGTGTAAACACACAAAGTTTTTGCACAGTGTAAAGTTTTTGAAATCCCACAAAATGGGAATTATCAACAAACCCGTTTTAGTACACCACACACAAAAAGAGCCAAGACTTACCAAAATTAAATAGCTCAAAATACGAGGGTTGCTATATATATGTCTGCCTAGGCAACACTAAGTGTTGCGTGGCGCCATCTGACATTTCCATTGGAAAGTTTGATATTTTTAAGCATAAACGTACTCAGAACGTTTTGACGTACGACCACCATTTGTGTTGTTTACAGTGACTTGAAAAAGTCAATTTGGCAAAAAAATTGAATTAACTCGTGAGCATTTTCTTGCGATTATTTTTCACAACTTTCGACGTGGATTATAACGACAAGTGTGCATCGATGAACTTAAATCTTTGTATGGCGATGAAGCACCATCCTATAGCACTGTGAAAAACTGGTTTTAATCGTGGCCGGCGCTTGCTCAAAGACGAAGGTCGTGAAGGTTGTCCAAAAACAGCCTTTGTGCCAGAGAACATTGATGCCGTGCGTGAACTTATATGTAATGCAAGATCGTCATGTGACATACCGTGATATAGAGGCATCCGTGGGCATTTCTTCCACCTGCATACATTCGATATTGCATGAAAACTTGGCCTTAAAAAAAGTTTGTTCTCGTTGGATCCCGCACAATTCGACAATCGCTCAAAAAAAGGCTCGTTTCGATTCATCGATGCAAAGAAATTTTGAAAAAATACGATCGCGGTGCTTCAAAAGACGTTTATAAGATCGTCACAGGTGAGGAATCTTGGATCTATGCGTATGAGCCCGAAAGAAAGCAGCAATCGACCGTGTGGGTCTTCGAAGACGAGCCAAATCCAACGAAAGTTGTTCGTGGAAGAAGCACTTCGAAGCAAATGGTCGCCTGTGTTTTCGTCAAATCTGGTCATGTGGCGACTGTTTCGCTTGAGCAATGTAGGACGGTCGATTCTGAGTGGTACACTACAATTTGTTTGCCTGAAGTCTTCGGAGAAATTCGAAAAACGAACAAGAGAAGGCGAATCATTGTGCACCATAACAATGCGAGCACATTGGCTCAAACCAGCGCCTTTTCGACCGGCCAAAACGTCGAACTGACGGGTCATCCGCCGTACAGCCCTGACTTGGGACCCAATACTTCTTTTTATTCTCGCACATCAAGAAATATGCGTGGTCAATGATTTTCGTTGCCAGAATATGCTGTTGAAGCGTTCAAAAACCATGTTTTGGAGGTGTCAGAGTGGAAAAAGTGCTTCGACAATTGGTTTGAGCGCATGCTGGAGAATACTTTGAAAAACAATAAAACCATTTTTGATGATAAAAATTCGCATTTTCATTATTAGGCCAGAAATATATATAGCAGCCCTCCTATTAGTACATACTCGTATACCTGTGCATTAGGGTTAGTCACTTTTCTTTGCGGCAAATGCCCACTACAATGTCGGGGATGATGAACTAATTACAAATAAATATTTTTTTTACTTTGCGATCAAAAACATTCCGCACCGAATGCAATTACTGTTGCTCGAAACCGAATTTTTTTGTTTTGATTTTTTCCTGATTTTCAAATTTGAGAAATAATAATTTTTTATAGTAAGTCTGCTAAGTCGGCGATCGTAGTTCACGTTGATGTCGTGATCACGAATCTGCTTTTTGATTTAAAATTAGTCATGCAGTTTTTGAGATACGGCGGTTTTAAAATTTGCAAAATACATATATCTCCAAAACTATATGACAGATTCTAGATCAAAGAGCTGATTCGTGATCACCACACAGCAAACTATTAAATGGTATTTGGAAGACTGTTTATGTCAATTTTTTGTTGTTAAATTTCTATATCAAGCAAAAGTTGGCCTTGATTGATGCCAAAAACGGCATATGAAGTTTAGCTTATAATCATCCTCTCCATTCGACTATAAAGAGATATAAATCGGATCTGCTTCCTTTCGGAGAGTTACCGCGAAAACAGAATTTTTACCCAAAGAGACAAATTTAATTAGTACATTACATTGTTTTGTAAGGAAAATCGTAGAAATTTAGTACTGTATTTTTGGAATCCATAAATCCGATTTTCACCGTCAAATGTTTACAAAAATATTATAACGAATTTAATAAAGTAGATTTGCATTCTATGATCTCTGAGGAATATATCATTATCAATATTTTCGCTATAAACATCCCGCTATAAATAATTTTAGAACAAAAAACATTTAATTTCAGAATTATTTTACTACACAGGGCAAAATCGCCTTTTTTGATATGTTTGAATAGAAAGAAAATATATTTGGAGCACAAATTTTTAAATATTATATATTTCTGAGCAAATAAATTTTATTTGAAAATCAATAAAATATATTTGGAACTCGTATATTAATATGTTACAACATATAATATTTGCAAACTAAATTTCTCAAATAAAACATGTATTTGAATACAAATAAAATGATTGTTTAGGAATTTCTCCAAATATATTTTATTTAAAAAACATTTTCGAAACTTTTGTTGAATTTTTCGAATTGAAATTTTATTTTTTTTTTGGTTTGAACCTCCCAGTTATGATACCGAATGCAGCAATAACTTATGTTTTTAACTAATCATTTAAAATTTCTGAGTATTCCAAGCCATCATTGGTTGTTAATCCATCCTATATATTTCGATCCAAGATTATATGATTTCAATTATTATTAATTTTTATATTTAAGACGTTAACATTTTTGAAAAAATTAACTTTGAATCATTGAAAAATTTAACACAATTTAGATATTTTCTGAATACTTAAATGAAAATAAACATTTGTTTCGGAAAAAATAGTCCAAAATAAACACATTGGGATGTAAACAAAGATTTGTTTAGAACAACATCTTCCCAAATATATAATTTTTGTGTGTACCAAATATTATATGTTTAGAGTGTATCCTAAAGATATATATGTTTCAAGCCGAATATGTTTGGGACAATATACTACAGAATCAATTTTTTTCAGCGTGTATATAATGCAATTATCACGCGTACGGTCAACCCTTAGGAAAAAGTCAACAAAGAAGTATGGAATGTAATAATATTGCAAATATCGCGACACAACAAACCATCTTAGAAATGCTCATATTTAAAGGAAATTATGTTACATTTCTAAATCTCTGCGATTTTCTTTACAAAAACAATGTAAATATGTTGGTATCTTTGCCTAAAAATACTTATTTCGCGATTACTCTCAGAAAGGAAGAAGATCCGATTTCGATCTCTTCATGGTCGAATGATTCTGAACAAAACCTCATTAGCCGTTTTGGCTTCAAACTAGGCCAACTTTCTACAGCTTGAGGCACGCTGAGTATAATGGTCTGATTTAAAAATTAAAAAAAAAAAATAGCTATTTAATAATTTAATTTTTTTTGATCTAGAATCTGTCACATAGTTTGGGACATATAGGGGTTTTAGTAATTTAAAAAAAATATATGTATATATTTTGCAAATTTTAAAACCACCATATCTCAAAAACTATAAGTCCAATTTTAGATTCATAAGCTGATTCGTGGTCACGATATCAAAGTGAATTAAGATATGCGATTTAGCAGACTTATTATAAAAATAAAATTTTTCTCAAATTTGAAAATCAGGAAAAAACGAAAAATTAAAAATTCGGTTTCGAGCATCAGTAATTGCAATCGGTATTGAAGGTGTTTGTGCAATTTTAAAAAAGTAAAGCGCAGTTCTTCGTATTTGAGCGATATACGCGTACATATGTAAATGAGCGATATGTATATGGAGCATTTCATGCCAAGTGAGTCAATTTTGAAAACCGATATTTTCTGATCGCGATGAAAATTCAACGAGGTCGGTAAGGGCTGTTCGAGTTAGAGGGTGTTAATTTTTGAAATTTTGGTCAAACGGCGGACGAAATCCAAGTGGGCACCAGACCTCACCCTATCGACTTACAGTAGCCTTATACAGGTCTACTGATATATCATCACGGAAGCTAAGAGTTTTGCTCTCCCCTGATAGCAACCCGCATCGTTTCGGATTGGTGGTGTGCTGGCATTCCCACAAGGAAAGAGACATTGGACGATAGTGTCCGAATCCACAACCGGAGGTCCTTGGGGATGGTGTCATCCACATCGCGTCTGTCCATCACTTAACTCTCCTTCGTCACTTCACTAAGGCGTTAAGTGAGTGTCCGGTTGACGGTTACACTATGGTCTCTAGCCTTTTTCGAATGTAGAGGTTCATCAGGTGATCTGATTCTTTTGGCATTATTACCAGCTGTTAACACAGCAAAAGTTGTGGCCATATGAGCCGACTCAGTGGCTTTAGTAGCATCAGTGACGTTGTTAGCCCAGGCAGCTAACTCCTTTTGAGTCGAAACCTCAGCAGCTTCCAACTTCGCCAAAACTCTGAGCGCTATCCACTGCTCGTTGTGCCTGCGTTTTGACGGTCGGACGTGACGATCCCTTCATACTGTATCACTTGTTGGGGGATCTACGAATCCTATAGTTCCCATCTATTCCCAGGATGGGGACTGGACAGTGATCCCAGACTGGTCACCAGCTCTAGATTTTCTGGAGTCTAAGAAGTAGTATCTTCGGCTACGCAGTCTGACCAGATCACTTAATATGGTACAACGGGAGTCAGGAAAGCCTTAGGGACGCAGGCTTCGGTCTGACTATTGGCGAGGATCCAATTGGGTGCAATTTGGTGGCAGTGTTTGAAAACAAAATAGCTTTGAGAGAATATTCTCAGATGTGGAGTTGCAAACCAACCGGGTGCCATGAGCCATAGAATGGCTACGAGTTTTTGATGGGCTCCGCTCCTAACCAAGGAGGAGGGCCAAAGTGTCCAAAAACACGGAATTGATTGGGGGTTAAGCCTAACATCAGGAACTCACATAAATCCAGAATACCTACTGTATCACTTGTTGCGAGTACTGGGGGAATTTTTTTTATCGGTTTTGGCAAGGTCGTCTTGTGCCAAGCCCAACGGACGGACAATCGGACAGCTGAAGAAACCCGCTACATTGGAGCACGAAAGATTCTCCTGGATGCGGTTGGATTTAAAGCCGAAAGATCGCGTTCGTGTTTGTTGTTTATTGATGTCCATATAGTTCACACGAGTGTCGGGCAGAAATATATCCACTACAGCATAGCCCCCCGGTACAGTGGCCAGGACTGGGTGACGAAATACCTGTTTGTTACTACCTGAGTCGTCCAGTTATCAACAAGGCTCCGAACAAATACAATCGATTATCCCTGACTGCGAACCATACATCGATCGACATGACGAAGCGTTCTACCGTTACACCACCGATCTAATCATGATCGCCTGTCTGTTGAAAGCACGTTGTGACATAGCTCCCCTATAGAGGTCGCTCCCAAAAATGTTTCTTTAAGTCATATGTCTAAAATACATTTTCTAATAAATTTAGCTGAATCTTTGAAGTTGTATTAAATTTTTACTTGAAATAGTCGCAGTAAATATTACCCAAATCAGTTCATACTTTGTCATAGTCCACATATAGAGGTCGCTCTTAAGTGTACTTATTAAAAACAATAAAAACCACATTTCCAGACGATTAGGATGGAAATTTGCCGTTTTTGGTGCATATCTACTTAAATTCTGCACAACGAGGATTGACCATATCAGAACGTGGAGATATTTTTTGGAGATACGAGTATTTTTTGGCAAAAAAAACCACATCGACCCATGTCTTGATTAGGCTATATTTTCTAGTTTGTCTAAAATTTTGCAGTTTGTATTTTATTTATACTTAAATTCAACATAACGAAAATTTACCGTATCGTTCTATGTTTTTTTATATCCTCATATAGAGGTCGCTTTTCAGAACCATTGCTTAAGACATAGATGACACATTTTCTAAACAATTTGTCTGAAACTTTGCAGATTTCGTTTAATTTTTTAAACAATTTGCTACAAAAATAACCACATCGCTCCATGATTCGATTTTTTTCCTCTTCAGAGATTTCATGTAATTTAGTTTTATTTAATTTATTTAGGAAAAAATTAGGTCACTGCGAGATTCTAATATGTAAATTATGTCAATAAAAGTCCGAATTTAATACAGCGGTAAATTATGATAAAGTTTTTCTACAAACTTAGTTCTTAAGCCAGACTTTAGACATCGACTATTCGTAAATACCGGATATTGTAATTGGCAACTGATTGCCGGTTACTATTATTCATAATGAATACCATTTGTTTTCTTTTATAATTTTCTATTATTTATTGGAATGATCGAGATTTTATTCAGAGTAAAAAAAGAAACACTTCCGTTTCTTTATAGTTTAATTATGAATTTAAGCTTCAACAGATCATTTGATTTTGATTTGTATTGATTTTGGAAATGCATAAAAATTATGTAAATTGTTTTAACGAACAACCAAAGAAAAACATTAATGTTCAACTCTGAATGAACCGTACTTTTGATACCGATTCGATGTGGATGCAGGGATTGAGGGGTCGAGCTACAGATCTTTCGGTCATCAACTAAGCGCGGCGATGAATTCTTAAGTAAATCAAACAAAACCATCATCAAATCAACCTTTTTCCCACATCATTATGAAGACAATCACACACATCATCATCGGCCGTCTGGCCGGCCCAACGGCATTATTTTTAAAAGCCAAAAAATCTTTAGTCTGCAACACAAGTGAAATGAAGTGAAATAACATAATTGTCAAAAAAAAACCAAAAAAATGAGAAATGAGAACATTTGCTCGGTCGGAATAAACCGGTGGTGGTGGTGCTGAACCGTTTTATGGTTGTTAACAGAAAAAGTATCAAAAACAATTTATAATTTAGGTCCAAATTAAACAACACCGACCAGATGATGATATCCATGGCTCATTTCCATATCTCGTCGAATACCTACAACACCCAAAAGACAGACCAACAGAAGGACGGACGGACGCAATGGAGATCAGACAAAATGTTTAACAATAAAAAAATTAAGTGACTACAGAATATTTTACATGAAACAACAGCAAAGACAAGAACCCCAGAAAGACGGCAGCGATCCGGAGCAATGCAATGCGATGGGACACATAAACGACAAACGAGCTGACGACAAATTATGGCAAGATTTAAGCCAAAGATATCTTTCATCTCGTTGAACTACTATACCAAAAAAACAAACACCGACTAACCGATGTTGCAGAAGGTATTCTAAGTGAGCTTGCGCAAGAGTTGCCATAGGTAAATGTGGCGGGAGAATAAGGTCGAGCATACTTGGGCTTTAAGAGATTTAACTAAGTTTGGAGAAAATGCGAAAAAATAATGCTTAATTGGTTACGGTCTTGGCTGCCCAGATAGAGAGACATGTTTTCGGACATATATTTATGTATATGGGAGCTAAATCTGAATGTGATCGAATTTCCTTTAAGTTTAGTAGTGCTCATTCTGGAATCTAGGAATTAATCTGTGCCAAATTTTATTATAATCCCATATTGAGCGAACTTATAGAGCTTAGATCTTTTTAGCGTTTATGAGTTTGTCCGGTGAATTTTCCGTGCTTATTTTGTAATGTTCTGGTATAAAGTTAAGCCTCCATAGCGCTATGTCTATAAGTATAGAAGGCTTTATCTAAATAAATCTATGCCGATTTCCTTCAAACTTCGCAACATCTATTTGCTGATCAAGAGACTTCACCATGTAAACTTTCATAATGATCCGATATAAAATACAGCTTCTATGGAGATTAGAAGTCAAATAGGAAAAATCATTTAATGTCCAAATCCGAAAATATTTTCTCCAATTGTTCCCGTATCATATACAGATCGGTGGAAAATGTGGCTTCTACAGTGTTTATCTGTCAATAAGGTGGTGCATATATATATATACAAGGGCTACATTTAAACCTGCAGCGTTTTTTAACAATTTCCAATAGCAATCCTTAGATCTCTACTAAGGACTAAAAATAAGCCAATTTTTCGTAAACTGAGGCGTTAAACCCCAACTGTCCCTCTACAAAAGAATGAATTAACTTGTCGGTTACTAAAGAGTAGACAACCCAACTAAGCCCTCTACTAAGGAGCATATGTATAACCTAACTTGTCGACCTTTAACGATTAGACAATTCAACTGACCGCCGACGAAGGAGTAAATAGCCAAATTTGTCGTCAACTAAGGTGTAGATAACCCAACTGACCGTCTACGAAGGAGTAAATAACCCAACATGTAATCTACTAAGTTGGTAGCCCAACTGAATTATGGAGTAAAACCCAAACTTGTAGTCTACTAAGGAGTCGATAACGCAATTTGCCGCATACTAATAGTAGATAGTTCTACTCATCGTTTTTTAAGGAGTAGATAACCCAATTTGTCGTCTACTAGGTAGTAGATAACCCAACTGGCTCACTACCAACTCAGTAAATGATGTGTAGGGTTATGTTGCCAGTTGGCCTATCTACTCCTTCGTAGTCGATAAGATAGGTTATCTACTCCCTAAGAGAAAAACAGTTAAGTACCCCTTAGTGGATGACTAGTTAGCTTATATAGTAAAATGCAAGATAGTTTATCTATAGCTTAGTATACATCCGTTGGAGTTATCTCCCTCGGGATATCTATTTCTTAGTACACTACCAGTTGAGTTATCTATGCCTTGATTTTTGAAAAATTTATCTACTCCTTGGAAGAGATACGGTTGGGATATATAACCATTAGTAAAGAATAAGGTGGGTCATGTAGACAATACGTTAGGTTATTTACTCCCAGGGAGAGGACCAGTTCGATTATGTACTCATTAGAGGATGATCTACTAATGAGTTATCTACTACTTAGATAACTCATTAGTAGTTATCCAATGAGTTAGATAATTCATTATCTACTACTTAGTAAAAATTTAGTTATTTACCAATTTTTTGCGGTCAGTTGGGAACCTACTCCTCTGTACTAAGTATATAACCATTTTACTAAGTAGTTGATAATCCAACTGGTCATACATCAAGGAGTACATAATCGAACTGGTCCTCTCATAGGGCGTATATAATAAGAGAAGATAACCCAATTTGTCGTAAAACAAAGCATAGTGTACTAAACGGTAGTGTACTAAAGCATAGATAACCCTACTTATCGTTTACTAAGGAGTAATTTACCCAACTGGCTGCGTACTAATACGTATATAACCCAACTTATTGTTTACTAAGAAGTAGATTACCAAATTGGCTGCATACTTATAAGTAGATAACCCTACTAGTCATTTACTAATAAGTATATAACCCAACATATTGTTTACTAAGAAGTAGATTACCAAACTGGCTGCATACTTATAAGTAGATAACCCTATTAGTCATTTACTAAGGATTAGATAACCAAGCTGGCCCCCTACTGAGGAGTAGGCAACGCAACTGACCGCATACTAAGGAGTAGATAAACCTACTCTTCGTTTACTAAGGAGTAGATAAACCAATTTGTCGTCAACTAACAGTAGATAACCTAACTGGCTCACTAATAAGTAGTAAATAGCCCAGCATGTAGTCTACTAAGGAGTAGGTAACCTAACTGGCCACATACCAATATAGATATAACTCAAATGGACGTCTACTAAGCAGGAGATAGAATTTGTCGTCAACTAAGGAGTAGATAATCCAACTGCCCGACTAATAAGGAGCAATTAACCCAACTTTTAGTCTACTAATGAGAAGGTAACATAACTGACCGTATACCATAGCGTAGACAACTCAAATGGACGTATACTAAGCTGTAGATAAACTAAATATCTTGATTTTACTAAGTAGTAGATATCCCAACGGTCATCCACTAAAGATTATTTAACAGGTTCTCTCCTAAGGAGTAGATAACCTAACTTATCGTCTACGAAGGAGTTGATAACCCAATTGGCCGCATACTGAGGTCTAGACAACCCAACTTATCCTTTACTAAGGGGTATACATCGGCTACAGTATCTCTACATTGAGTAGATAACAAAATTTGTTGTAAACTCAGGCATAGATAACACAGTGGAACACAAAAAATATAACCACATACGGACACCACTACGTGATAAAAGACCAAAAAAACCCCTGTCTCCCAGTTTTATCCAAAGTCATGCACTTTCTTTTAATGGGCCCAAAGATTTGGGGCCTCGGTATCACTTTTTGCAAACAAGTGATCATATTCTCAGGCTCACCGTTTGGAATTTTGATATACTCTCTGAGGCAAAGTTGTAGCTCTTGTCATAAAGAACAAACAAAAATTGTAAACATATAAAATCAAAAAATCTTCATTTTCAAGGTCAAATAAAAAAAATTATATTTTTTCCCCTGTTCAGGTCCATAGTTAGCAGACCGTTCTAAATTCAAGAAAATAACCAACTACAAAAATGTACCTAAGATCTCAATAAACAACTTTGTAGAACATATGAACTTCCTAGGAACGATTCTTAACACCGTTTAGGCAGTGCCCGTATTTTATTATTTTTGTAACATCTCAATGATAAGAGCTACAACTTTGCCATCTTTGGGGGCCTATAAAAAAGTGCATGACTTTGGGCAAAACTGGGAGACACCGGTCTTTTTTATCTTTTATCACGTAGAAGTGTCCGTTCCACGTCTACTAAGCAGTAGATATACCAACGTGTATTTTGTTAAGTAATTGATAGCCCTACTAGGTGTAGATAAAGCAACTGATCTTTTATTAAGGAGTTAATAATAAGACTCTTCGTTTACTAAGGAGTGAATAACTCAATTTGTCATCAACTAAGGAGTAGATAGCCCAACTAATCATGCCCTCTTGTCATCTTTTATAGTTTTCGAAATATCTATGTTTCAAATTATTTTTTGGTTTTTTTCCCTATCCTTGTCTAGTTATACCCTCACTTTATTGCACGAGAATATCCTTTCTTTAGTGCTAAGGCCAAAATTTTAACTAATGGAATATGTGACCCAAGACCCTTGTAACTATATTCGGCGGAAATCGATTTTTGGACATTTTAAGTCATGGGAGTCCTGGTGCTCACTTTAGCTCTCTCCGTGACCGATTGACCTCCTTCCGCTAGCTCTCCACATACTGTTAACATTTAGCGAAATATTGACTCCCTAATAACTTCGTCACTACTTATCCGAATCTCCTGCAATTTCACAGATATTAAATAATAGTTTCTTCGTTCGCTATCACCTCAATAGAAATGGGCAAAATAGCGATTGCCCTATTGGTATCTCCCACACAAAGGGATAATTTTAAAAGAATTAATATTCTGACAAGATCACTTCATAATTTCAAAGCCAATCAATCTCAAACGCATTCATTCAGCTCCCACACAAAAAGCTTTAGTCGACATGCTAAAGGGAGATTGTCTTGATGACTCTTGTTTCCTAAAAAAGTAAAAATCCTCTACATCTCCGATTGTGACTACTATTCGTGGCCTCTTTTTGTTAACCTATAATTCCGGAAAGTAAGAATTTCGATAGTCATGTGTTATTTCATATACAATCGGAAAAGTTTTAATATTCTATTGACGATTGAGAAAAATAAGTCTTTCATAGCTTTCAGAATATTCCCAGTGCTATATCATCCCATTTTCAAGATGCTTCTGGCAACCCTTATTTCGCACTGCCACATTTTCACATTCTCAGCCCAGCACACCAATTTTTGGAAAGAAAAAATGTCATCTCAATTGCATAATAAGAGCATAGGCATTGTCTCCGTAAAAAGACAATTTTAAAATCTCAACAGTAACACAAAAAAGCCTCTTCTTTACCATGGGATGGCATTACCCGAACAAACACCGCCATCAGCTAAGAAGAAAAGGTAACAAATTCAGAACCTAGGGAAAAAAAACCAACAAGCCTTCAGACAGACACACACAAAAAAGGGCTCCCCAACTGTGAGAGTGTGTCGCCAATAAATTATTCCCAAAGCCACAGTAAAATTATCCAAAAACCACAGAAAGAATAGTGGACGGACAATGCAGTTCCCAGCATCAGCAGCAGCAGCAACAATAATCCAACACTGTCTGAAGATAGTTTTTCATGTCTTTATTTAAATTTGAACATATTTTTTTGTTCCAGAAAACTGAGCAACAACCTGAAAATGTTAACAACCTTTTAAAATGCAATTTATTAGAATTGGGATTTGAATAGAAGTCATTATCAGACAGGTGAATGAGACGTGAATGGAGTGCATAAGCATAAATCTTGTGCTGATACCTATGTCTCTACAGAAAAAATAAATGTCAAACTAGGCATTCTAGATATTGAAATAGTCAAGAATTCGAGTAAAAGATCAGGTGATTTTTTAGGTTAAGAAGTACAGGAATTATCAGGTATAAAGTAAATAACTAAAAAGGTATTGCGAAAAGTAAAATTTTCAGCCAAATATTAAAATTTTAAGCAGAAATGCAGTTGATGAAAATTACTGCATTTAGGTCTCGCCTAGAGGTATGCACTTCTAATCTCTCTTCGTGAGTGAATGATTCGTATATGCAGAAACGCAGTTGATGAAATTTACTGCATTTAAGTCTCGCATGGAGGTATGAACATCTAATCTTTCTTCGTGGATGAATTATTCGTATATGCTAAATTATTTGTAAGATAAGTACATATATATACTAGTGATGAACAGCGCCACTACAAGTTCACGGTGCCCTCTGTATTTATCCCACTGAAGAGATCTCCAGATCTCCACATGGCTTCCAGAGCGCTGTGTCCTATCTCTTCCAATTCGCCATAAAACACCTCTTTCGCAAGGCAGAGTTAGATCGAAATAGCCGAACAAATCGGACGTGTAACATTATAAAATCCAAGAACAACTTTTAGAGCGAAATAAGGAAATAAAAGTTGTTCAATTTTATGAGTAGCATAATTAAGGAGGTTAGGCTTAGGTTCAAGACCATATAGTCCATTGTGATACTTGTACCACTGGGGCGTAAGGGAAAAGGTATTTTTTTTTACAAGTCCCTCCCGCTGACCAATTTTATTGCTTTAGAAAGTACAAAGCTTGCGAATTTTTTTGACAGATCACGTGTGAGTCGTGTCATGCTGTCATGTTATTTTTGTTAAGTAGTGTTTGGCATTTCATTATGGAAAGACTTACGCCTGAACAACGTTTACATCGTTTATAGCGTTTTGACAACAAATTGACAGATTAATTAATGTAATGTTATAACGGGTGATCAAGTAGAGATACTTTTTTCAATAGCCTTTTTTTGACAGATCGCATGTCAGTCGTTTTATGCTGTCATGTTATATTTGTTAAGTATTGTTTGGCATTTCATCATTGAAAGACTTACGCCTGAACAACGTTTACGCGTGTCATTCGCCAGTTACCAGTCGAAATGCTCGAACGAGTCATCGAAAATTGGACTTAACGGATGGACCATCTGAGACGTAGCCGCGGCCAACATCTGATAGACATAATCTTCAAAAAATAAATGCCAAAAAATGCTCTTTCAAATGATAAAAAAACATTCCCCATTTAATTTGAATTTTCTGTGTTTTTTTTTCTTTAAAAAAGTAGGGAACCTCGAAATGGATCACGCTTCACAAAGCACGTGCTCTATTGATGGCAACTCCTCTTCGTATCCGCAGCTTCTGCAAAAGTCATTTCACAAGACCTTCAACCATGTCCTCCAATAGGATATGATGAACGAAAAGTCCGATCTCCATAACGACAGGGCATTGACTAGTGACCACCAGTCGTATGTTGCCGTTAGGACATGGCCACATATTCTAGTTCCGCTAAAACATGTAAGTTACAACCTAGTCTTCCAATTTCATCTGCTTTTAGGTTCCCAGTGGTCGGGCACCCAAATCGGTTGAATAGTGAACTGTTGAGCCATATCATTAAGAGATGTGCGACATTCGAGTCACATTAGCCTGGAATGTATGCAGTTCCTGGCTTGTGATCGCATTCTATATGTTCCCGTAAAGGCACCCTTAAGATGAACTGTAATTTCGCTAAAGGCTTGCCCACTTATTCCAGTTCCCCTGGAGCGTGTAAGGTGGTTCCTAGTATTGCACATTCATCTTCTTTGCAGTTCTTGGTATGTCCTTGTGGCCCTACACCGAAAATCAGGTGAATATCGAACTGTTCAGTCATCTCATAAAGACATGCGCGACAGTCGGGGACAACGTTTTAATTTATGGAGACAGCATCCAGTTCTTTTATTGCAGCCTGACAATTTGGGAAAATAAAGGGTGGTTAAATTTTAAGGGCCGATGTTGACCTTGAATGGAACACAAATTATTTAGGAAATTATTGTCATTACTTTTTTATACCCTACACCACACTGTGGTACAGGGTATTATAAGTTTGTTTCACGGCAGATGTTTGTAACACCTGAAAATAACACAGCTAGACCCACCTTAAAGTATACCAATCGACTCAGAACCACTAGCTGAGTCGATTTAACGACGTCCGTCCGTCCGTCCGTCTGTCCATGTAAAGTTGTTCGTCGACTACAGGTCGCAATTTCACTCCGATCGTTCTGAAATTTTGCAGTTTAGAGTATTTCGCGGCTGTTAAGATCGCTATTGAATTTGGTTGAAATCGGTTCAGATTTAGATATAGCTCCCATATATATCTTTCGTCCGATTTGGCCCTTTAGTCCTATAGAAGCTGTATTTTACATCCAATCGTTTTGAAATTTAGCATGGTAGAGTTTCTTGATCCATGAACCAACATTGCCGAATTTGAAGAAAATCGGTTAAGATTTAGCTATAGCTCCCATATATATGTTTCGTCCGATTTGGCCCTTTAGTCCTATAACAGCTGTATTTTACATCCAATCGTTTTAAAATTTAGAATGGTAGAGTTTCTTGACCCATGAACCAACATTGCCGAATTTGAAGAAAATCGGTTAAGATTTAGCTATAGCTCCCATATATATCTTTCGTCCGATTTTGCTCTTTAGTCCTGTAGAAGCTGTATTTTACATCCAATCATTTTGAAATTTAGAATGGTAGAGTTTCTTGATCCATGAACCAACACTACCAAATTTGAAGAAAATCGGTTAAGATTTAGCTATAGCTCCCATATATATGTTTCGTCCGATTTGGCCCTTTAGTCCTATAGAAGCTGTATTTTACATCCGATCGTTTTGAAATTTAGAATGGTAGAGTTTCTTGATCCATGAACCAACATTGCCGAATTTTAAGAAAATCGGTTAAGATTTAGCTATAGCTCCCATATATATCTTTCGTCCGATTTTGCTCTTTAGTCCTGTAGAAGCTGTATTTTACATCCAATCGTTTTGAAATTTAGAATGGTAGAGTTTCTTGATCCATGAACCAACATCGCCGAATTTGAAGAAAATCGGTTAAGATTTAGCTATAGCTCCCATATATATGTTTCGTCCGATTTTGCTCTTTAGTCCTGAAGAAGCTGTATTTTACATCCAATCATTTTGAAATTTAGAATGGTAGAGTTTGTTGATCCATGAACCAACACTACCGAATTTGAAGAAAATCGGTTAAGATTTAGCTATAGCTCCCATATACATGTTTCGTCCGATTTGGCCCTTTAGTCCTGTAGAAGCTGTATTTTACATCCAATCATTTTGAAATTTAGAATGGTAGAGTTTCTTGATCCATGAACCAACACTGCCGAATTTGAAGAAAATCGGTTAAGATTTAGCTACAGCTCCCATATATATGTTTCGTCCGATTTGGCCCTTTAGTCCTATAACAGCTGTATTTTACATCCAATCGTTTTAAAATTTAGAATGGTAGAGTTTCTTGATCCATGAACCAACACTACCGAATTTGAAGAAAATCGGTTAAGATTTAGCTATAGCTCCCATATATATGTTTCGTCCGATTTGGCCCTTTAGTTCTATAGAAGCTATATTTTACATCCAATCGTTTTGAAATTGAGAATGGTAGAGTTTCTTGATTCATGAACCAACATTGCCGAATTTGAAGAAAATCGGTTAAGATTTAGCTACAGCTCCCATAGATATATGTTTCGTCCGATTTGGCCCTTTAGTCCTATAACAGCTGTATTTTACATCCAATCGTTTTAAAATTTAGAATGGTAGAGTTTCTTGATCCATGAACCAACACTACCGAATTTGAAGAAAATCGGTTAAGATTTAGCTATAGCTCCCATATATATGTTTCGTCCGATTTTGCTCTTTAGTCCTGAAGAAGCTGTATTTTACATCCAATCATTTTGAAATTTAGAATGGTAGAGTTTGTTGATCCATGAACCAACACTACCGAATTTGAAGAAAATCGGTTAAGATTTAGCTATAGCTCCCATATACATGTTTCGTCCGATTTGGCCCTTTAGTCCTGTAGAAGCTGTATTTTACATCCAATCATTTTGAAATTTAGAATGGTAGAGTTTCTTGATCCATGAACCAACACTGCCGAATTTGAAGAAAATCGGTTAGGATTTAGCTACAGCTCCCATAGATATATGTTTCGTCCGATTTGGCCCTTTAGTCCTATAACAGCTGTATTTTACATCCAATCGTTTTAAAATTTAGAATGGTAGAGTTTCTTGATCCATGAACCAACACTACCGAATTTGAAGAAAATCGGTTAAGATTTAGCTATAGCTCCCATATATATGTTTCGTCCGATTTGGCCCTTTAGTTCTATAGAAGCTATATTTTACATCCAATCGTTTTGAAATTTAGAATGGTAGAGTTTCTTGATTCATGAACCAACATTGCCGAATTTGAAGAAAATCGGTAAAGATTTAGCTATAGCTCCCATATATATGTTTCATCCGATTTGGCTCTTTAGATCCAATCGTTTTTATACCCTACACCACACTGTGATACAGGGTATTATTTAAGTATAAAATGTCCCAAAAGTAAATTTATGTGAACAATGAATTACAAAATTTATATATCAGAGTTATTCAATATTACGAGAGTGGTGTAGGGTATTATATAGTCGGCCCCGCCCGACTTTAGCCTTTCCTTACTGGTTTTATGATAATATTGTTATGGTTCAATTATGCATGGAACAAAATATCGGCCTAATGGCCGCCGTGACCTCGGCGGCACACCTCCATCCGATGGTCCAATTTGAGCGATGACGCTGAGGCATAATTGAGGTTCTATGCCGTTAATGTACCGAATTATCTCATCCTTTAGCTCTTGAATGGTTGCTGGCTTATCGACGTACACCTTTTCTTTCAAATAACCCCAGAGAAAAGTCCAACGGTGTCAGATCACATGATCTTGGCGGCCAATTGACATCGCCACGACGTGAGATAGCACGGCCATTGAATTTGTTGCGCAAAAGAGCCATTGTTTCGTTAGCTGTATGGCAAGTGGCACCGTCCTGTTGAGACCACATATTGTCCACATCCATATCTTCCAATTCGGGCCATAATAAGTTCGTTATCATTTCACGATAGCGAACACCTTTCACAGTAACTGCCAGAACGGCCTCATTTCGAAGAAGTATGGCCCGATGACGTCGCCAGCCCATAAGCCGCATCAAACGAACTGGGCGAGGTGTATTCACATCTCCTACAGACCCGGTTTGCTGAAATTTGCGCACAATTCTCCCGATTGTGGACACATTTGGTCGATTATGCTGATCAAAAAAACATCACGAAGTGCACGAAATGCATTTTGATTTCAAAGCCCATTTTCGTAAAAGGCTTTAAAAACTGTAAAGCATTCCATGGTTCAAATTGAGTTAGTCTGAAATTGAGAAATGTCAAATGCAATGCAGAAAATAACTTGACGTTTAGGTGTGGTTCACATTCAACATCGGCCCTTACAATTTAACCACCCTTTATGTATACCGGTTTTTGTAGAAACATTAATTCTCAGTCACTCTAGGTATGCTAATATCATGGGTATTCTTAAAGATACAGGCTTACATAGGAATCTACATAAAATAGGTATAGTATTAGTAGATAACAGCGCCTCTAATCTATACGGAGAGGATAACGAAACGTTACATCACTGCTTGTGCCACTTCCCAGCTTTCGCAAACAATATAACCCGATTCTTTGGGATGACTCTTTAAGACTTGACCCAAATTAGGGGCATAGCTCGGAAAACACTTTATAAATATGTCAAGAGTACCGAGTTCCTGAAATAACATCTTAAGGCCATTAAATAATTAGAGCGCCGACAACTGGCTTAGGTGTATGTCCAAGGACATGAGGCGGAAAACATCTACCGCCTTACCTATCCTAACGTAATTTACAGTCATTCTGCTACCACTCGTAGGGCTAAGATTTCTGTCTGGTAAACTCTACAGTGATCAGGCAAAGGATAGTTCTAGTTCCTAATAAAATACACTAAATCCCACTCAGTTGTTGTCTGTTTCGAAGCTCACTAATCTCCTATGGGCTGGGATGTTACCATTTCATTCTGATCTACCGGGTATAAGAGTGGGATACTTCTTGTAAACAAATGGTTCAGCCAGAATGACTCTGTGTCCGTAGTAGTTTCCTGAATTCGCTCTAACTAATACCAACAAGTTATGCGCGGGTTCAAATCCCATCGTTTTCCTATTGCACTTTGGGCAACACTTGGTCTACCTTTTTGGCTCATTGTAGATTGTTGGGTTTGAAGTGGAACTTACGTCGAATACCTGAGTATGTTACGCTTTCAGAGGAGGGAATTTCAATACCCCAAAGAAGCAGGTTTCGTTGATAACTCATAGCTCCTGCTGAGTAGTAATAGTTTTGTATGGTCGGGGTCACATCAGGACCATTTGGTGGGTGTATGAAGATCCCATTGCAAGATGTTCGTGAAGAAATTCCGCAGCAGAGGTACACGGAGAAAAATCGCCATTTTTGATATGTTTGAATTGAAGTAAAATATATTTGGAAACGAATTTTTTGAATATTATATACTTGTTAGCAAATAAATTTTATTTAAAAATCATGAAATTTTGTTTGGAACGCATATATTAATATATTAGAACAAAATATATTTGCGCACTGACTTTCACAAATGAAATATGTGTTTGCCCACAAACAAAGTTATTGTTTAAGATGTTTTCCAAATATATTTTAATTAATATTTTTTTTAAAACTTTGCTGAATTTTTCGAATTTTTTAGTTTTTCTAGATTTCGTGTTGAACTTTGTAGTTAAAAATGTCTTTAGCAGCAATAGGCTTTGTTTTACACCAATACATTTTAATTTATAAGTATTCCAATTCATCACTTTTTGTCAATCCATCAGTGCAATTTATAGTTACGAAAGATTATGCGATTTAAGCGTTAACTGAATTTTACAAACATAAAATTTATAAAAAAATTTTGCTTTGAACTTCTGAAAAATAGAAAACTTGTCTTTAAATTAAGGAACTGGTACATTGCTAAAATACATAAATACAAAATAATCTTTATTTCCAAATAAAAAAAAATTAGCATGGGAACATATTTTTGTTTAGAACTATATCCTCCCAAACATATACAATTTGTGTGCGTCAACTATTATATATTTAGGGTGTACCCTAAGCATATGTATATTTCAAGCAGAATATGTTTGAGTCAATATACTACAGAAGCGATTTTTTTTCAGCGTGTAGTAGAACGCTTCGTGCTGATATATCTATGGAGGTTTGTTGACCGAATGATGAAACCTCGTATATTGTTATCAACCTATAGGGTTGGCAGTTTGTATTTTACATCTACTTCAATTCTGCAAAACGAATATTTAACATATATAATAGGTGCATGCTTCTCGTATGAGGTCACTTCTCTATATAAGATCTAAGCCATATACGCCACATTTGTCAAATTATTTGAAATTTGAGTATGAATTTTAAGTTTTTTTTCGGCAATAATTCTTCACAACAAAAAAGAACAACTTCGATCCATGTTTTGATATAGTCACCATATAGATGTCTCTGTAAAATTAGCTTTGTTATGCCCTGCAGACCTGATTTTCCAGTCCATTTGTCTGAAATTTTACACTTTGTTTTTTATTTATGCTAAAAGTCTACATAACAAAAATTTACTATATCGCTTTATGTTTTGCTATAGTCCACATAAAAGAACAACTTCGATCCATGTTTTGATATAGTCACCATATAGATGTCGCTTTAAAATTAGCTTTTTTATGACCTGAAGACCTGATTTTCCAATCCATTTGTCTGAAATTTTACACTTTGTTTTTTATTTATGCTAAAAGCAAAAAAACTAAAATTTACTATATCGCTTTATGTTTTGCTATAGTCCACATATAGAGGTCGATTTTAAATATCTTTGGTTAAGCCATAGATGCTATATTTCCTAAAAAAATTCGAGGCAGTTAAATTCGAGGCTACGACCCAGCGAGAATATTGGCATTCATTAGGGCTTCAAAATGGCGCCCATGATATTAGAAGGCATTAGAGACTTTCCTGAGTATAGATGGCCTCCCACAGAAATAATCCAAATAAAAATAAAGTGGAAATTAGAAGAGAAGAAACGAAAACCACATGAGGATTAACAATGGATCAAACATGGCCTAGTTTTAGACATTGGACAAGCTCTAGTATCATCCTCTTATAACCTAACCTAATCTAATTTCAAAAAGTACTGTAGGAAACTCTTTAACAGGGCAAAAATTATACAATCTAAATTCACATGTTTGGATTAACCCTACTATACACGTCTAGAATTTCCCTTAGTTAATAATAACTGCAAATTTGTAGCTTTGGTTTTATTCTTAAAATAATTTAATAAACCAAAAAAAAGAACCATATTGGTCTATGATTTGCTTCTTATCCACTTCAATATTTTTTCGGTTATAGAATTTAATGCAGCCCTTCGTAAAGGGTTTGTAATTATTTGTCCGACAGAACATCCTTCAGAAATACTTCTTCTAAACTAAATTAATTAAATATGATTCCTTAAACTGATTTATGCTTACCTCAACTATAGAAATTGACACATTTGGAGGTTCACTCGGTAATTATTGATTTTTGTCACTGTTAAAGGCTTACATATCAAACCCATAATTTTCCCTTTCATTCATTTATTTTTGAAAATTTTCTGTGAGTATAGGTTTTGTCATTTGTGCCGCTTTCCAGTGACGTTGCATGACTACCACCATAACAAAACGAAAAGGCTTAACAACAATCATTTAAAAGTGCAAATATAAAAAATTAATAACAGATACTTAACACGGCTTAAATGCGATACTAAATACCCAATAATTACATGGCAGCAAATGTTAAAGTCGTAAACATCGGTTGATGGAAAATGTCAATAATAGACAGACCCACAGACAGACCGACTTGATTGCCGGTTCGTTCCTTTATTTAGATACCTTGAGAGAAAGAGGGATGGGGGTTTAGGAGAACGCGGGACATGTTTACGCGTTCGTTCATACATTAAAGTCGCTGCTTATGACCAGGTTCTCTAGTCGCTCTTGTAAGTATTGGTAACATCTGAAAAACTAGCAAAATTGCTGGTTTTGAATTGTTGGAAAAGCAAAAGTTTTCATATTTAAGTGTTAAACATTCATGTTCGTAAATTCGTAAAAGTGGTGGGAAATGAAAAACCAATAATTGTAATTATTATTATTGATTTTCCCATTTGAAGTGATGAATAGATTGAAAATTATTATTGATTTTTAATAACTTTGAACTTTAATTTTTCATCATGTTTACATGATTTTTAAATAACCATGAATGTATTTATTATATCCAACACTGTAGTACAGGGTATTATGACTTTGTGCATTTGCTTGTAACAACCAAAAATAGGAAGCAATAGACCTACAAGTTTATTATACCGATCGAGTTAGAATCATTATAACCTCATTTTAGTGGAGGAGGATATATATCTGCCATTTCAACGAGCCGAAAGAAATCGCTTCTGTAGTATATTCTCCGAAACATTATTTGTTATCAAATATTCAGAAAATACTTGTATTTCGATACCTTAATTGTATGCCAAGTTTAAAGTATTTCAGTAATTTAATTAGAAATTGTAAATATTTATAAAGTGCCGTTATCTTTTTTTCCTTTTATTTGTTTTAAGTTTTTCAGTAAAGAAAATCCACTTTTAAGAAATTGTTAATGTTCCCAAAAGTCCTTCAAAATTTAAATCTTATAATCTTGAATAAAGATAAATTGCTTGATGAATTGACAACAAATGATTTGAATAAAAGTGAATGTGACATATGACATAATTTTCAATTTTGATTTACGACAGTCTTGAAGTAAGTGAGCGATGTGTGAATTTGGGTCTATATCTTAATGTGAATCGATCTTCCCAGGTATGAGAGTCTATTGTAAAATTTCAGCAATATCGGGGTGAAAATGTGACCTTTAAATGGACGGATAGGCGGACGGACATTGTTAAATCGAATCATCAAGGGATGCTGAGTCGATTGGTATACTTTAAAGTTGGTCTAGCTCCAGTTTGTTTAGGTGTTACAAACATCTGTCTCGAAACAAACTTATAATAAACCAGTAAGTAAAAGCTAAAGTCGGGCGGGGCCGTCTATATAATACCCTACACCACTCTCGTAATATTGAATAACTCTGATATATAAATTTTGTAATTCATGTATAAATTGTTTACATAAATTTACTTTTGGGACATTTTATACTTAAATAATACCCTGTACCACAGTGTGGTGTACAGGGTATTATTTATTGTGGTGTAGGGTATAAAAACGATTGGATCTAAAGAGCCAAATCGGATGAAACATATATATGGGAGCTATAGCTAAATCTTTACCGATTTTCTTCAAATTCGGCAGTGTTGGTTCATGGATCAAGAAACTCTACCATTCTAAATTTCAAAACGATCGGATGTAAAATACAGCTTCTATAGGACTAAAGGGCCAAATCGGACGAAACATATATATGGGAGCTATAGCTAAATCTTAACCGATTTTCTTCAAATTCGGCAATGTTGGTTCATGGATCAAGAAACTCTACTATTCTAAATTTCAAAACGATCGGATGTAAAATACAGCTTCTATAGGACTAAAGGGCCAAATCGGACGAAAGATATATATGGGAGCAATATCTAAATCTGAACCGATTTCAACCAAATTCAATAGCGATCTTAACAGCCGCGAAATACTGTAAACCGCAAAACTTCAGAATGATCGGAGTGAAATTGCGACCTGTAGTCGATGAACAACTTTACGTGGACGGACGGACGGACGGACGGACATCGTTAAATCGACTCTGCTAGTGATTCTGAGTCGATCGGTATACTTTAATGTGGGTCTAGCTGTGTTATTTTCAGGTGTAACAAACATCTGCCGTGAAACAAACTTATAATACCCTGTACCACAGTGTGGTGTAGGGTATAACAAGGGATAGCGGCGTTAAGTTTGACCATTCCGAATCTTATACCATGGATCGCATGTCTATTGTTTTGGGTTCAAATAAACGGATATTAACAAAGTTCAGCCCAATTCGTATGAGGGTCATATCAAAACATGGACGAGTGACTACCGTTGTTCGCGTGAAAATTTCAATCCCATTTTACCTGCAGCTATAAGAAGTATCTGTACCATATTTATTATGTTTTGCCTCATTGAGCAAAATTTAGCACCATTGCCAGGCGAATCTGACCAAAAAACCAGTAAGGAAAGGCTAAAGTCGGGCGGGGCCGACTATATAATACCCTACACCACTCTCGTAATATTGAATAACTCTGAAATATAAATTTTGTAGTTCATGTATAAATTTATTTATTTATTCTAAATTTCAAAACGATTGGATGTAAAATACAGCTTCTATAGAACTAAAGGGCCAAATCGGACGAAACATATATATGGGAGCTATAACTAAATCTTAACCGCTTTTCTTCAAATTCGGCAATGTTGGTTCATGGATCAAGAAACTCTACCATTCCAAATTTCAAAACGATTGGATGTAAAATACAGCTTTTATGGACTAAAGGTCCAAATCGGACGAAACATATATATGGGAGCTATAGCTAAATCTTAACCGATTTTCTTCAAATTCGGTAGTGTTGGTTCATGGATCAAGAAACTCTACCATTCTAAATTTCAAAATGATTGGATGTAAAATACAGCTTCTACAGGACTAAAGAGGAAAATCGGACGAAACATATATATGGGAGCTATAGCTAAATCTTAACCGATTTTCTTCAAATTCGGCAATGTTGGTTCATGGATCAAGAAACTCTACCATTCCAAATTTCAAAACGATTGCATGTAAAATACAGCTTCTATAGGACTAAAGGGCCAAATCGGACGAAACATATATATGGGAGCTATAGCTAAATCTTAACCGATTTTCTTCAAATTCGGCAATGTTGGTTCATGGATCAAGAAACTCTACCATTCTAAATTTCAAAAAGATTGGATGTAAAATACAGCATTTATAGGACTAAAGGTCCAAATCGGACGAAACATATATATGGGAGCTATAGCTAAATCTTAACCGATTTTCTTCAAATTCGGTAGTGTTGGTTCATGGATCAAGAAACTCTACCATTCTAAATTTCAAAGAGATTGGATGTAAAATACAGCATTTATAGGACTAAAGGTCCAAATCGGACGAAACATATATATGGGAGCTATAGCTAAATCTTAACCGATTTTCTTCAAATTCGGTAGTGTTGGTTCATGGATCAAGAAACTCTAGCATTCTAAATTTCAAAATGATTGGACGTAAAATACAGCTTCTATAGGACTAAAGGGCCAAATCGGACGAAAGATATATATGGGAGCTATATCTAAATCTGAACCGATTTCAACCAAATTCAATAGCGATCTTAACAGCTGCGAAATACTCTAAACTGAAAAATTTCAGAACGATCGGAGTGAAATTGCGACCTGTAGTCGACGAACAACTTTACATCCACAGACGGACGGACGGACGGACGGACATGCTTAAATCGACTCAGCTAGTGATTCTGAGTCGATCGGTATACTTTAAGGTGGGCCTAGCTGTGTTAGTTTTAGGTGTTACAAACATCTGCCGTGAAACAAACTTATAATACCCTGTACCACAGAGTGGTGTAGGGTATAAAAATTCGCCAAAATGGGGGGAACAATTGTGAAATTGTTAAAATAAATTTCCGAAATCGTCAACACAAAAATCTTACAGTTACACGCAGCTTTTAAAATTTTTCCGAGGAAAGGACATTTATTAGTACTCTCAAATGATATTTCAAGTTTCTAAAAGTGATTTAAAAATAAAATGTTGAGAGACGTTGTCATTATTAAACCGGAATAATAATCAAATTTGGACACATATCTTATACATATAAATTTATTAGGATTGGTTCATATTTTTGATATATTCCTAATAGAAGGATTCCAATATAAAATCATACGTCAGAGAAGCCACAAACCCGATTGGGACGAAATTTGTCAAAATGCACATCCATGCATTCACAACAGCAGGAATGAGCGTAATTCCATGTAGTCCCTAGAGTTATATAGCTACGGCTAAATGTCGACTTTCGACTTTTTGAGAAAGTCGAAGACTATGAGACTTTTTGACCCTTTAGTTTAAAGTCGATTAAAGTCGACTTTTCGATTTTATTAATGAAAATGCGAATATTTCTGGTTTTCTTCATTAATTTTTAGTAAAATACAGGAAAAGATAAAAAACTGATAATGATCAGGTAATAAGAAATTCGCAGCAATCGTTCAATAAATGTCCAAAGCACCTAAATAAAAAAAAACAAAAATTGTCCCATAAAACTATGCAACATATAAACACTTTTTGGAAAATACGCGGACTTGACAGTATAGGTTCGAATCTACTACCAAAGGGTAGTATAACCCTATACTCAGTTTGGCGAAATTGGTGACCAATTTTTTTATGGGCCTCAAAAGTTTCTAAAAACCAGTGGGTCCCTCGTCAGGTGTCATCAACTTTTGTAAAACAACTAATTACGACTTAGTGGTACCGCTTAACTATATTTGGCAATAATATAGCTAAGAGTATACTGAACAAATTTTGTTAACATTTTTCCCGCACTTTGTTTTGAAAAAGTGAAGGAAAAAAATTGTTTCTGTCACTTTTTTCAGCATAAATTACAGGGACTCGTAATTTTCCAATAACAATATTTGGCAAAATTATAGTTACGGTAAGTAAATCTGAACAACTTTTATGAACATATCAATACAATCTGAACGTGTATAGGTACCTTAAATAGCTAAACAAGTAAGAAAGTTTCAGTCGGGTAAACCGACTAAGGTATACCCTCACTTTGTGAGTAATGTAATATATAACATTACACCAAAAAATCTGTCAATTTGTGTGGGAGGTACCAGAAGGGGTTTTCCAAATACACATATTTTTTGGTAAACAGTACATACATTCTTAAATACATTGCATTGTGCTGAACTATAAGCGTTTATGTGCACTGCTATATTAAAGTTACGAGCTATGTAATTTTGGTATGATTTGGTCATTTTGTGTGGGAGGTACAAAAAGGGGCGGGGTGATAACGCCCACTTTTTACAGGACTATAGGCACTATAACAGCATTACACTGTACAAAATTTCAAGTATTTGTATGCACTGGTATTTAAGTTACAAGCCGTTTACTTTTGGTACGAAACGGTCCATTTGTGTGGGAGGTACCAAAAGGGGCTGTACGATAATGCCCATTTTTTACCGGACTATAGGCGCTACAAAAACATTATACTGTAGAAAATTTCAAGCATTTTTATGCACTTGTATTAAAGTTATAAGCAGTTAAATTTTGATGCAAAATGGTCCATTTGTGTGGGAGGTACCAAAAGGGGCATTCCAACTTCACCCATTTTTCTCGAGTTAATAGCGACTTATATACTAATATTATGTGCAGAATTTCAAAAGATTCGAATAGGTAGTATAGAAGTTATTAAAGAATCAATATTTCACTAAATTTTAACCCTTTGTGTGGGAGGTACCAGAAGAAGTAGACCAATATGGTCCATCTTCGAACTCATCCGGAGATAGATCAAAATATTACCACATACCAAATTTGAAGTCAATCGGTTACTCCTTTCGAGAGTTATCGTGCGCACCAGCCAGCAGACACACAGACAGACAGACAGACAGACGGACGGACATTGCTCATTCGACTTAAAATGACCCAAAACGGATTTCCTCCGAACATACTTAGGGTCTTAGATCACTCCTTCGATGTGTTACACTTTTTTCCGTAGCAAATGATATATACCCTCGTCACACTAAAGTGAGGGTATAACAACCCTAACAATGGGGAGGGTGGGAATGAAATGTCCTACAAAAATGTTGGCCAAAAATGTTACTATATGTGTCAGAACGCAAAAAAGCTCAAAATTTAACACAAAACCCCAAAAAAACTGTAAAATTTCAGTCAAAAACCCTCCTTGGCTCAGAAACTTTTGGACCCATAAAAAATTGTTCACCAATTTGGCCAAAACGAGTATAGGGTTAAACAACCATTTGGTAGTACAAATTATACAGTTTTATTGTGATAATAATCGTTCTCCAATTGCAACTTTTCGTGCGCTAAGTCCATTTTTATACCCTACACCACACTGTGGTACAGGGTATTATAAGTTTGTTTCACGGCAGATGTTGTAACACCTGAAAATAACACAGCTAGACCCACCTTAAAGTATACCGATCGACTCAGAATCACTAGCTGAGTCGATTTAAGCATGTCCGTCCGTCCGTCCGTCCGTCTGTCCATGTAAAGTTGTTCGTCGACTACAGATCGCAATTTCACTCCGATCGTTCTGAAATTTTGCTGTTTAGAGTATTTCGCAGCTGTTAAGATCGCTATTGAATTTGGTTGAAATCGGTTCAGATTTAGATATAGCTCCCATATATATATTTCGTCCGATTTGGCCCTTTAGTCCTATAGAAGCTGTATTTTACATCCAATCCATTTGAAATTTAGAATGGTAGAGTTTCTTGATCCATGAACCAACATTGCCGAATTTGAAGAAAATCGGTTAAGATTTAGCTATAGCTCCCATATATATGTTTCGTCCGATTTGGCCCTTTAGTCCTATAGAAGCTGTACATCCAATCCAATCGTTTTGAAATTTGGAATGGTAGAGTTTCTTGATCCATGAACCAACATTGCCGAATTTGAAGAAAATCGGTTAAGATTTAGGTATAGCTCCCATATATATGTTTCGTCCGATTTTGCTCTTTAGTCCTGTAGAAGCTGTATTTTACATCCAATCATTTTGAAATTTAGAATGGTAGAGTTTCTTGATCCATGAACCAACACTACCGAATTTGAAGAAAATCGGTTAAGATTTAGCTATAGCTCCCATATATATGTTTCGTCCGATTTGGCCCTTTAGTCCTATAAAAGCTGTATTTTACATCCAATCATTTTGAAATTTAGAATGATAGAGTTTCTTGATCCATGTACCAACACTACCGAATTTGAAGAAAATCGGTTAAGTTTTAGCTATAGCTCCCATATATATGTTTCGTCCGATTTGGCCCTTTAGTTCTATAGAAGCTGTATTTTACATCCAATCGTTTTGAAATTTAGAATGGTAGAGTTTCTTGATCCATGAACCAACATTGCCGAATTTGAAGAAAATAGGTAAAGATTTAGCTATAGCTTCCATATACATGTTTCATCCGATTAAATATACCCTGCACCACACTGTGGTACAGGGTATTATTTAAGTATAAAATATCCCAAAAGTAAATTTATGTAAACAATTTATACATGAATTACAAAATTTATATATCAGAGTTATTCAATATTACGAGAGTGGTGTAGGGTATTATATAGTCGGCCCGCCCGACTTTAGCCTTTCCTTACCGGTTTTATATATAAAAAAAAAAACACTTTCCAGTCGACCTACGACCTTGACACCCATGAGCAATATTTTAGCTCTCGTTAAGAGCTATCTTTTAGCCATTGACCGATTGTGGCTACGTGCCACACAGCAAATGAAACAATTGAATTGTTGCGAGAAAAGTTTGGAGATTCGATTATTTCAAGAAATTGTGATATTGAATGGCCTCCAAGAAGTTGTGATTTAACTCCATTAGACTATTTCTTCTGGGGTTATTTGAAGTCATTGGTCTTTCGAAATAAACCAGACTCTCTTCAAGCTTTACAAGTCAATAGTGAACGTGCAATTCATGACATACGACGTGATTTAGAGGAAAAAGTGCTCGAAAATTAGGTTCATCGAATTCGTTCCTTGAGAAGAAGTCGTGGAGGCCATTTGAATGACGTTTTCTTCAGAACTTAATTGTGATTGTACTTCACATTAAATAAAAAACTGTGGAATTTCCTTAACAGTAAGTGTGTTTTGTTTTCAAAGAAATCGTATCACTTTTATTGGAAAACGCTGTACAAAGGACGAATATGTCCTTCCTTAAGCATATTCCATGGTTTTAAAAAAAAAATCCTTGAAGTCATTTACAAAAGAACTCCTTCGCTCGAGGTGTCAAATTTGTTAACCTACCTAGCTGATATGTGGACTTTTGGAGAATCTAACTAGAATAAGAATTAGGTTGGCTACGGCTTTTGTCTGTACTAGATCGGGTTGGTCTTTTTACGTTCGAGTGCTTGTTTTTATTTTGAATCAGCATATCGTTGTGAATCCAACTAGAATATTTTCCTAGCTGTATGCATTTTTATCCTTTTGTTTCTATTCTGTGATAGAAATAAATACTCACCTCTCCAAGTGGATAATTAACCTCATATACGAAGGAAACTCAAATAGTATGTACTGGTTAGCACAGTCGAAAACCATTTGAACATTCACTTGGTGAGGTGAGTATTGTTGTCTATCACAGTGTTGGAAAATGACGGTCTCTCTGTACTCAGGCAGCACACTTCCTAATTAGAATCATAAAAGTATTTCTAGTCAACAACATGTATCCAAATTATAATTCCGTTTCCTTAAAAATATCTATACGAGTATATATAAAATTGTTGCGTGACTGACTGACTGATCATCGGCCTGGCCAAACGGCTGAAGCTAGAATCTTGAAATTTGGTGGGAGGATAGTCCTTGGGACGTAGACGAGCAATAAGGCGGAATTTTTCGAAATTCGTACTTTTAGCCGCACAATTTGTCAAAAAGGGATAAATATGGTACCACCGCCAAATCTAAACGAAATGAGCTAGAATCGTGAAATTTAATGTGAGGGTAGCCCTTAGGAAGTAGACTCAGAAAGTGGCCGGATTTTTCGAAATTCGAACATTTACGTACACAGTGGTGTAAAAAGGGAAAAAATGGGATAAATGTAGTACAACAGCCAAATGCAAATGGCAAGAGCTAGAATCGTGAAATTTAGTGTGAGGGTTGCCCTTATGATGTAGACTCTGAAATTGACAGTTTTTTTCGAAATTCGAACATTTACGTACACAGTGGGGTAAAAAGGGAAAAATTAGGTACAATAGCCCAATCCAAATGGCAAGATCTAGAATCGTGAAATTTGGTGTGAGAGTAGCTCTTGGGACGTAAACAAGAACAATGACCGATTTTTTTTTAATTTAGGGGCACAGTGAGACAGTAGGGTATAAATATGCTACCACCGCCAAATTTAAAGCTTAAAATTAGAATGGTGAACATTGAAGCGAGGGATGTCTTTATGACAACGGATCGGGGTATTCAGTTTTTTTTATTCGTAGTTTTCGGGGCACAGTGGGGCAAAAAGTGTAAAATATAATACAGTGGCTTAAAAATTTCAAACATGGATCAATGGTTCCAGGGTAACTTTTGGAACATAAACTAGAGATTGGAAGTAACTTTAAGAGGCACAGTGGGACAAAACGGGTTAATTATGGAGCATGTGGAAAAAGGGAACAATCTGCCAAAATTGGAACATAAACATGAGATATGAAGAGTTTGTATGGTTTTAGGAGCACTGTGGTCATAAACGGTTAAATAGTGGAGTAAAGATTTATGTTTAAATATGTTACTGTCGGGGAACATTACAGTGGGGCACAATTAGTTAAATATAGTTAAATATGGCGGGGCAAAAACATTCAACTATGTAACAGTGGGAAAAAAGTGTTAGCTATAGTACAGTGGGAAAATGAGTTAAGTATGATACAGTGGGGCAAAAAGCATCTACTATGGAACAGTGGGACAAAAATGTGTTAACTATGGCCCAGTGGGGCAAAAATGGTTAAAAATATTGGACAAAATGTAGACAAAAGACAAAAAGGTGTTAAATTTGATTCAGTGGACCCAAAACGGTTAAATGTGGTACAGTGGTTCAAAAAGCTTACATTTAGTATTGGGTAAAAATGTGGATGCAGGGAGAGAGGGTAAGTTAAATATGAAATAAGAATTTTTTTTTTCAAAATGTATGCTTTTGGTAGCACTGTGGTGCAAAAAAGTTAAAATTATGATGCAGTTGGGGCAAAAATTGTTCAATTTGTTACAGAGGGGAAAAATGTGTTAAATATGGTTTAGTAGAGCAAAAAGGGTTAAATATAGGTTCTTCTACTTAAACCGTGGAGAATAACAAGTTAAATAAATGGCACCGATCGGGGACAAAGATGTTGAAATACGGCCTAAGCTTGCGAATTTGGATCCTGAAATATCAATTATCATTTTAAAATATTGTACAATGGTGCAAAATTTGTTAATTATGACACACAAATGATTAAATGTGGTAAAATGGAGCGATTCACTTTAGATTTTTAAATTCGTACCTTTATGAATGAAGCTATTGGAACATAAACTAGGGGAAAGTTGCTAACGTATGAACCAAAAAATTGTTTTTCAACGTTCAGAGGTACAGTGGGAAAAGGGATAAATACTGTACCATGATGTCAGGGCAACTCTTGGAACACAAACTAGAAATGAAACTAGGGTTCGTATTTTATATATAAAAGTAATCAAATCTTCTTCATTTTTCACCATATGTAATAATCATGTCATTTTGAAAAAAAGAGGTATAACTATAAATGATGGGGGATGCGAAGCGCACCGGGTGGAAGCAAGTAAACAATAAATTAGAATTAAAAATGTGCACAGAGCAATTATGATCACTGGACGAATAAAATGTTCAAGGTGAAAAACAATTTTCCAATATGGCATACTCCCCTTAATTAACTGCGGAAAAACATTGAAATAAAATATGATTTTTCTTTTCCATATGAATCAGTGAACCGAACCAAACGTAAAAGCAGATAAACAAACTAACTCTAAAATCCAAAAGAAGAACTCATCTACGTACTAAAATCTATAGTTTTATGTTGATTTGTGTGGTTTACTAGGAAAGAAGAAGGAGTAGTTGAGATAAATTGTGCAGGAGAGGAGGTCGAAAACGAATAGGAGGAGGAACAGTCGGTAGAAGTTGAAGGTATCACATAAATTTGTTTGTAACTTCAAACGCCTCAAAGAATGACGCGACTTTGATGAGGTATTGAAATTCATCATTCATGATGAATATTTTTCGATGATTGGGACGCTCGAGAGGATGATGTGGATGCGAATGATGAGGATGACGTTGGTTGGTATTGGAATTTGCTGTTGTTGATGGCAGACTCGCTGACTGACTGACTGACTTGTTGGTTGATGTTGCTGGTGCTGATTTGCTGGTGTGAAGATATTCAAGAGTTTATCGACAAAATATGGTAATGCTGTTATTGACCACTTGAAGAATTTGTTGCTGTTTTGGTTGTTAAACATCTGATGTTTTGATTTTTACTTGTACTGAGCGAGCTTTAAGATTTTGTTTTGGAGTTGATGCCCTACAACGGAAGATGGTAAAGTTAGTTAAGGTCAATGAGTAAATCAGAAATTAAAAGGCATAAATTTTTAGGCTGATTCAGCTGTGTGGAAGTATTAATGACCAAATAAACATATTTTTAATGGCGTAAGGTCTTCTCTAAGAAATGAATGTCTTCATGGACTTCCATAATAAAGGGTTCGCCAAATAACTTTTTTTTTTTGAAAATGCTATAAAAAAACTACTGAATATTTTCTCAAATTTCTTTTTTTATTTGAAAGTACAATCCTTCCGGTTAATAATGGAAAATAATTTCATTCAAATGGCTGCCTCGGCTGGCCATGCAGTAGCCTACACGATCGGTCCAATTTTTAAGCACATTATCTATTGTGTGCAGCTGTATTTCACCAATGGCTCCACGAATATTGTCCTTTAAACCGTCAATTGTCTCTGGCTTGTCTGCGTAACACTTATCTTTGGGGGCACTCCACAAATAATAGTCCAACGGTGTCAAATCGCAGCTCCGCATCGCAGCTTTATAATATTGTCGTATATAACAAATACATTCTCTAAAGTCTTCAATAATAAATGACCTTATAAAGCGAGGTCAAGATAAAACCAACCTCAACCTTAAATCTTCTTAAAGCTTTTCGATAAAATAAGCTTTTCTTTAAAGTATTCTGTAAGACAATACGTTTCCTAAAGTCGTCTTATTTAGAGTAGCTTTCAATAAACTATGTTCTTTTTTAAGGTCTTTAATAAAAGAAAACACATCAAATTTGGGAAATTTTTCTTTATTTCTCAACTTATTCTCCTTTTAGCTCGATACCCCAATTTTCAAGAGCTTAGATACACTGATTGAAGTAAGAACTGTAGCGGTTCTGGAAATAGGCATCAACTGCAACCTCAACCTCTTCATTACTGGCAAATCTTTTTCCGCCGGGCCATTTATTCATGTTTGGAAACAAAAAATAATCGGAGGGAGCTAAATCTGGTGAATAAGGTGCGTGCTGAAGCAATTCGAAATTTAATTCATTGATTTTGGCCATCACATGAGTAGATGACGAACTGGTACATTTTCTTGATTATGAGCAAATGCGGCACCCATCTTCTGCACAGCTTTCTAATCATCAAATTCTCCATCAATATGCGATGTATAACACTTTATGAACTGTCTAAGATTTCAGCTAGCTCACTAACCTTCAATTAACAGTCATTCAATACCATTTTGGGATTTTTTTAACACAACAACAACGGCGTTCAACTTGGCAGTGCGTACTCCTCTGTTTAAATTTCGCAGAAGGAGCAGACTCCCCCAAAGTAGAATTTAGTTTTTTAATATTGAATGCGCTGAGGAGCTTGCCAATTTAAAGGGAGGTCATTTTTTTTAACTACTACCGCCATCTTTATTTCATGTCAAACAATATCGTTCGTTGTAAAAATCATCTCTTCTATTACAGCAGACTTTTCTCAAGGTATTTTGTTTGAGGAGGGAGTATTGTCTTAGAGAAGATCTTCGGTAATGTCGCCTACAAAATATGATCTGGCTTAAGATAGCCCTTCCTTAAGGTCTTCAATAAAATAAGCCTTAAGGACTACAGCGACCGAGTCTCTACAAGCCCTACTCCATATACTGCCGATTAATATTGTGAAGTTGCAACCAAAGCGGCAATAAGATTAAACTGCCTATCAATGTGGAGGTACAAAAACTACGGTCACATGAGGATATCAAAGTGTAGTGCTATGGTAACCGACCGAGTGGACTATATACCAACGGTGTACACCTTCGAGAGAAATTATATCACTATGATTCCCGCCAGAGATTAATGAATACCAGGTAATAGAAACCATCTCAATTTTTAAACGGATGGTTCGAAGCTTGATGAAAAGGTTGGCTTCGGAGTACACTGTGCAGAGCTTAGTTTGGATATAGCTCAGAGACTACCAGATACCTGCAGTGTCTATCAAGCCGAAATAATGGCAATATGGGAAGTAGCCAAGTGGCTGAGTCGCAACATAGTAACCAACACTGGCGTTGTAATTTACTCGGACAGCCAGGCTGCCATCAATTCTTTGGAGGCAACATCCCTAAATTCACAAACAGCCCTCGACTGCCGCAGATATCTCAACGAGATGGCTGAGCAGTTTAATATACACCTCATATAAGTGGCTGGGCATAGGGATATCCCGGAGAACTGCAAAGCCGATGAACTTGCTAGGAACAAATTCTCTGCGCCATTATCCACGTGCAAGCTTTGGCTTAGACAAGAGGCAATCAGGCAGTCCAACGAAAGATGGACAGAAATCGGCACCTGCAGAGTAGCTAGACAAATCTGGCCAAGGTATGACCTGAGAAGGTCAAAATATCTCCTCGCACTAGAGAGGCAAAGATTGTCTACGTTATTATCAGTTCTGACGGGACACTGCTTGATGGGCGACCACGCCAAATGATTGGGTATTGACTCTAATGACTTCTCAAGATGCTGTGGAGATGAGGAAGAAGTGGAGAGCATTGATCACTTGCTATGCGACTGGCCCGCTCTGAGTAAATGACGACTGGACATACTGGGGTCGGCTTTTCTAGGCAGCCTAACAGATCTTTCCAGTACCGATATTCGTACTATCGACAAATTTGTATATCAAATAGGTTGGTTTCGATGAGGGGCATTTCAGCCCGTGGTAACACTAGGGACCTAAACTGGCCTATGTGAGCTTGCATAAAAAAAATACAGCTACCACCCTGACCTAACCTGGTCTTGCAAAAAGACTATCTTTCTCAAAGTCTTGAAATTAAGAAATAAAGTCCTGTCTGGTTTGTAAGAATATTCGTAAGTTCTAAAGGAAAGATATTCCTTAAGATCTTCTATAAGAGAATTATCAAGTTTTACAATAAAATATAATTTTTCTAAGGTCTTCAATAAAAGGGGACCTCTCTAACGCCAGTTAATATTGATATCTTCCTTAGGGTTTTCTACATTGGAAGACCATCCTTCCCTAAAGTCTTCTATATAGGATCCCCTCCCTTAAGATCATATATTAGAAAGACATTTCTTAAGAACTGCCATTTAGGAAGACCTTCCTTAAGGTCTTCTATATATGAAGACTTTCCTTAAGGTCTTCTATATATGAAGACTTTCCTTAAGGTCTTCTATATAGGGCTACCTCCCTTAAGATCTTCTATATATAGGACGACCTTATATACATGAAGACCTTCTTTAAGGTGTTCTATACAGGAAGACCTTCCTTAAAGTCTTCTATATAGGATGACGTTCCTTAAGCTCTTCTATATAGGTACCTCCTTCCTTATGTTCTTCTATATTGGAAGACCTTCCTTAAGGTCTGTTATATAGGAAGACCTTCCTTAAGGTCTGTTATATAGGAAGACCTTCCTAAATGTCATCTATTCAGGAATACCTTCCTTAAGGTCTTCTGTATACGAAGTCCTTCCTCAAGGTCTGCTATATAGAATAGAAAAAGCTTATAAATAAGTTTTTAAGAAAGGTTTCTTAAGGAATTTTATATATGGCTACCTCCCTTAAGGTCTACTCCCCTTATGGTTTTATATACAGGAAGAACTTCTTTAAGGTCTTCTATACAGGAAGACCTTCCTTAAGGTCTTCTATACAGGAAGACCTTCCATACGGTCTTATATACAGGAGTAGAAGAAGCCTATATAGAAGTTTTTAAGGAAGGTTCCTAAAGAATTTCTATATAGGAAGACCTTCCATAAGATCATTTAATAGAAAGATATTTCTTAAGGACGGCCATATGGGAAGACGTTAAGGTTCTATATTGGAAGACCTTCGTTAAGGTCTTTTGTATAGAAAGACCTTCTTAAGTTCTTCAATAAAAAGGGGCCTCCCTAATGTAAGAAGAACTTCCTTGAGGCCTTCTATATAGGAAGACCTTCCTTAAGGTCTTCTGTATAGAAAGACCTTCTTAACGTCTTCTATATAGGAAAACCTTCTTAACGTCTTCTATAAAGGAAGACCTTCCTTAAGGTCTTCTATATAGGAAGACCTTTCTTAAGGTCTTCTTTATAAGAAGACCTTCCTTGAAGTCTTTTATATAGGAAGACCTTCCTTAAGATCTGCTATACAGGAGTAGAAAAAGCCTATATAGATGTTTTTAAGGAAGGTTCCTTAAGGACTTCTATATAGGAACCCCTTCCTATATAGAAAGATATTTCTTAACGACTGCCATATGGGAAGACTTTCCTTAAGGTATTATATATGGGAAGACCTTCCTTAAGGTCTTTTATATAGAAGGACCTTCTTAAGTTCTTTAATAAAATGGGACCTTCCTTAATGTAAAAAGACATTCCATTAGGCGTCCTATATAAGACGACCTTCCTTAAGGCCTTCTTTATAATATGACCATCCTTAAGGCCTTCTTTATAAGAAGACCTTCCTTAAGTCTTTTATATCGAAAAAAAGAAGACCTTCCCTAGGATCTTCTTTATAGGAAGAACTTCCTTACGGTTTTCCATAGGAAGACCTTCATTAAGGTCTATAGGAAGACCTTCCTTGAGTCAATAGTAAGACCTTACTTAAGATCATATAATGGAAAGCTATTTCTTAAGGACTATCATATAAGAAGTCCTTCCTTAAGATCTTCTATATATGAAGACTTTCCTTAAGGTTTTCTATAAGTAGCCCTACTTGTCTTAAAGGTCTTTTATAAATTAAGACCTTCCTTACGGTCTTCAATATATTAAGACCTTCCTTATGGTCATCTAATAGAAAGATATTCCTTAAGAAGACCTTTCCTAAGGGTCTACAATAAAATGTGAGTTTTTAAGGTCTTTAGTAAAAGAAAACTTGTTAACATAAGAAGCCTTTTCATAAGGTATTCTATACGTTCTTCTTTATGTATTTCTGTAAGCATATTCAAAGAGTCTTACAAGAAGAAAATTCTTCTTAACTGTCCAGAATTAACGGAAGACATGCTATAAAGCAGTCTTAAGGTATTACTTAGGAGAAGATCAGCATTAGGGTCTTCTTTAGAGGAATATCTGCATTTATGGTCGTATATGTAGTGGTATGAAGCGTTTTCATATCTATCAATGCATTCAATAACACCAAGGAACAAAATTGCACTTTTTTGTGTTAACTGAAACATTATAGCAATTTTTTTACTAATTTGAGGTCGCTGATTTTAAATGTAATCTAAATTTTTCTCTGTTCGCATTTGGTATTACATAAATAGAACAGCTGCAAAAACACACTTATCAAAACATTTTACTTTTGTATGGAAATTGTGATTTTTATAAAATCAGTTTTCTCAGTAAATTATGAATAAAATCAAAATTATGAAATAAACCAATTTCAAAGAAATAAAGCTCATATCTTTCGACATGCTGATAGACCAAGCCAGGGATTTATGTCGCATTATTATTTTTATGAATTTTTAAAGAACAAACACTTTTTTTCAAAACGTCAACGATATCTCTGAAATTACTGGGCAGATTAAAAACCAATGTAAGCACGGCTTATAGATACTATTAATAATGTGTTGTGTATTTTATTTTTAACTGAATACGGTGAACCATTTTCAAAATATTCCAGTATACTTGTATGTACTGGAAGTGCCTTCATTTTTGACATAACGGTATATCGCGAAAAGTCGTGCGATAGAAAAAAAACCAAGTGCAGATTTGGATCCTGCGTCCCAAATAACCTTAAAAACAACATTCAGTTCTTAATCAACAAATACCTTGATCCCTTGTGAAATAGAAGACCTTTCTTAAGATATTCAATAGAAGAGGAACTTCCTTAACGTCTGCCATGTGGGAAGAGCCATCTTAAGGTATCCTATATGGAAAATTTGTAGAATCTTCTGTTAATGAAGACATCCCCTAAGGTCTACATAATACGAGTATTAAAGGCCCAACTATAATATGCATAAGCTAGCTTAAGCAACTGTGCGAATGCATGAAATCGTATGTGCCAAACTATAATGTACTTAAGTGAACTTTTCGTTAAGTTCTCTCAGTTCCCATTTGCTTAAGCAGGGTGCGAAACTTAACGCACATTCCGTATGGAATTGCTTATGCATATTGTAGTTGGGCCTTAAGTCCGCCATAAGTACTTCATTGCAAGAAGTTTTTTCTTCTGGTATTCTGCAGATATATTGGAAGGATCAAAAGAGCGTGTTTTCAATATCTTCCCCAAGGCCTTCTATTTAGTAGATCTTACTTAAGGACTTCTTTAAGAGAAAATCGTTTTAACAACCTTGACGCATTTGCTATTTTTAAAGGCAGTGTGATTGAAGATCGTTGACTACCACTCTAAAATATCTCGAGTGATTTTTTGTTAATATTTTTTTTAGCTTAGTGTCATTCCCCCGTTTTGTTTTTTCTGCTTCTTCTTCAATCCACTTGTTTGTCAAATGCAAATAAAATATTTATTTTTCAGTTGTAACCATTATCGAAATTCTTTAGCTCATTTATTTTCAAGAGTTTTCAATCAAAGTTTGACCCCCCATTCTCCTTTAACTGTCATCGATATTATTTTGAGTAAATCATTTGGATTTTTTTCTATTGTTTCGCATTTAAATTCTTTGTGTTCACGACTTTTGAGGGGGTCTTCTATAATTGGTTGAAAATATTTGAAAGTTACGTTACGTTTTGATTCACACTGTTGTAACGCACTCTCAACAACTCCACGCGAAGAGTATCTGTCATCTGTCATTGGTTGATCGGCGAAGAGAAGAGTAGACCTGAGTTGAGTTGAGAAGAAGAAGAATGTCAAACGTCATAAAATTAAATGAAACTCATCGCATCGCAAATCAACAACAAGTGTGAATTGTGGTTATGATTGGTTGGAGTGGACGCTGTTGGCCGTTGATGAGGTTGGCTTAGATTGCTGAAAAATAACGAAAAATAACTGTGGTCATAAACAACAAACGTGTTTTTGTCATAAACGAATTATGAATCGTTGGTTTTTGTGAATTTTATTAAACTTGATTCGCCATACGCTAGAACAAAGATTTGTAGATTATATACATACCGCCCACAGGCGGAGCAACAGGGCTTAACGTTGCCTACCTCTGGAGTTTGTTAAATGCATGTATCAGTTTCACAATCCGGCCTCGGGACCTGCAAGATTTTCCCACATAAATATTTAAGTGAAAATGTTACATATTACCTGTTACCCTTCCCAAATAAAACACACCTAATGCACCTTCAACTTGTTTGAAGCCAGTGAAGCATTTCCAGCTCCCCATTATTTACTTGTTTGGCGAAATTAGTCATGTCTGATTAAATTTGAATACATAATTGTTGTCGTTATTTTATTATTATTGTTATTGCATAAATGTATCAAAAGTATTTGATGGCAATCTTTATGCTGTTCTTTGGCAAAAAATGTTCACTAACATAACCACTATCGGAAGAGGGCTGGTATGTTAAGTTTGGTAAAATTTTTTAAAGTGTTTGAGTCCGAAAAAATGATGCTTGAAAAGGGGTTGTGTTTATGATCTGATATCCGATTCGAGGCAAAATTTTCGACGGCGGCTAATTGGCTTTCCGTCCAACGGTGATTTTTTGTACAACATAACATATCGCGACCTAAGGGAGAAAAGGCGCTAAGTCCACTTTTTGCCTAAATGTATTTCTTTGAAGCGAAACGCAAGATGAGTTGAGTATACATCGATTTGGATACCAAAAGTCTAAAAAATCATGCGTTGTCATAGCTGAATTGTAAAAGCGCTAAGTCCATAAACCAGTTGTAAAAACATAAATATACAGTAAGTATTTTGTAAAATTTTAAATGTTGGACTTAGTGCCTTTACGCTCTGAGGTCGCGATATAACAATTTATCGCAAAACTTCGTTGGAATTTTACAGCCTGTTTCTCTATGCCGAAAATTTGCTTTCGTTCGGCTGTTAGACGACAAACAGCTGATTTGGGGTTCTCTAGCTACCATCAGAACGTGGAGAGCATTGATCACTGGCTTTGTGACAGTCCCGCTGTTAAAAACGACGTCTAGACATACTGGTGTCGGCCTTTCTAGGCAGTCTAACATATCTTTCCGGTACCGATATTCGTACTATCGATAACTTTGTATATCAAAAAGGTTGGCTTCGATGAGGGGTATTTCAGCCCGTGGTAACACTAGGGACCTGACATGGTCTATGTGAGCTGGCAAGAAACACGGCTGCCACCCTAACCTAAAATCAGAACTACAACTCCAACGGAAATCTACGCGAACGAAAACGTATTCATTTCAGTGTAAATTTTGGTTTCTCTATCTCATCTCATATCTCATCTGGGAGAACACAAATGTCAAATTGAGTAATTTTTTTCTTATTTGTCGACTGATAGGAACAATGACAATAATAATTATGGTAAAACCAATTATATATTAATAATATTATACAGGGTTGCCCATATTCGACGGACCCACGGACTCGTTGGGCCCATTCCAATCGACGAGGCTTGTCCGCAGGCAACAATCTTTGCGTCAATTGAATTTTGTACGGGAACAAATGCAAATCAACGCGAATAATCCGTTGTAAAGTGGACCGAGCCATGCCCAACTGCTGAGAACGGCGTTTTTGGGATGTTCTTGGGGACCTCTCAACACTGGCTCGTACGGCAGCGATATTCACGTCCGATCGCCTTGGTCGACTTTTATTTGGCCTCTTCGGATTAGAAAGAGCCTCACCAGTCGAAAATTTTTCGTATAAACGCTTAATGGTGTTCTTAGAAGGCGCACTTCTCACATTTTTTAATATTTTAAAAGCACGTTGACTTGACTTCTTCTGTTGAATGTAAATTTCAACTATTTCAGAGCGCTCGCGTGGCGTGTATTGTTCCATGGTAAAAATCTGCTTGGACTGACGCTTCAAACGCGGTATGTCATTAAGCGATCAGACATCTCTGTCAAAAGTTATGGCGTTGCCAGATGGGTCCGTCGAATATGGGAGACCCTGTATATACATATACATACAACAGTACATATTTGGGCATATAGAAGTCAACATTGCGGCAGATCGATGAGATGGTGAGCAATTATATGTGAACAATGAGAAAGACATGAGAGGGAAATTACAGCCCTGTTTCAGCGCAGCTGACACACCCGGGATGATTTTGTGGCCACTGATAAGTAGCGCTAGTATAGAGAATACAGAGGTGTATTTGCATACAAATACACCTCTGTAGCGCAGCATGCATGTAATCAAGCAATAGGCAGAACACTTCATATGGTACACCACGGTTGTTAGCTCCATGCTTCACGGATTTATTGTTTGGTGGATGGAACTCAAAAAGTCTGAGCGGTGCAATGTACTGTTTAAAGTCCAAGGAATGGCCAGTCTGTACATCACTGCAGCTTTAAGAAGCTACCAGGGGCGCACAAATTCCCTTCACTGACTGGTCAAGATATTTTGTTCTTTTGCTACGCAGTTAGCAGAACTTCAAGCTCAAATTCTGGAACAGTAGCGCTATATATATAAACAAGCAATAGGTAGAACACGAGGTCTTACTCCTCGCTTGGGTTATCAAAAAGTCTAGCCAAAAGTCTGCTTAAGGTTCAATGAATGGTCAGTCGGTGTCTTACTGGAGCTATAAGAATCCGGACGTATTAGGTATACAGTCTGATGCCGCAGTACGTTTGATGGAACTATCTTAAAACTAAAACTTAAAATTACAGACATTCGCTCTGTCCGAGTCACTCTTTTACAAAAAGTATCTCACACTTATATATCAGCTATTATACAGGTAACAGAATAGCCAATAAATAATGTTCTGACTAATATTTTCTGATATAATGTCCGTGAAAACTGCCTACCGGAATTCAAAAGCTACCCTCGACTGTCACAGATCTCTTAACAAGATTGCAAAACAGTTCTACAGCACACCTAAATTGACTGCCGTGCCAATGGGATATACACGCAAAGAAAAAATTCGTTTCTGCGAAACGAAATATTAGACAACTACAATTCTCTAATAATTCGTTTCTCAGAAACGATTTTTTTCTTTGCGTGTACCAGGGAAATGCAAAGCAGATGAACTTGAAGGACTCGGAACTACCTTACATGAACCATGGGAACTGGATTATGTGGACTTGCCTAAAGAAACCGGCAGACTCTACTTTAGAGATTTTCCCTTAAAGGTGGTAACTGATACAGAACTGTATACATTACAAGCTGATGTGACCCTTCCTAAACTTTAAACGCACTGATGGACTTTGCGAATGAATTTTTCAGAAGCTATGGCGACAAAGAGGGGGAAGAATCAAACACCATGTGTCTGTGACTCTCTCTAGAAGGCAGTAGGCTATCCTTGGCTTTTATTTCTTTGGGGGGTCTCCAATCATCGCTAACTACCCAGCTCTTGAGCATTTTAAAGCAATTCAATTGATTCATCTGAAGAGGTTAAAAAAAAGTATATTATTCATAACGACCCTGTGGTATCACAATAAACTATCAGTAGTTTTACTGAGCCCGACATACATGTTGACACTCTAAACTTAACCTAACATTCCCTTCGAGTCAAGTAAGAGTTGATAATTGATTTTCCGTCTAATTTCTTAAGGATCTACTTCTTTGGTGTCTTTTCAAAGGACAAAGGTCATGCTGCTATAAAGTCTCTGCATGGAAAGGCCGCATTCCGGCTGGTTTGATATGCGAGGACTTGTATACTGATAGCTACAAACTTAATTGTACGATTAGCTCGGGTTCACTCGAAAGACAAAGGCTGTCTCTAGCTCATAGAATGCCCGATCATTGCAGTATTTACCAGTCTGAAATATTGACTTCTAAGGAATTAACATTAATTACGAAAATTGAATAAATATTCTCTATAGCAATGGTGACATTAAATCCTTCTACTATATATTCCTGAATTAAAAAACAACTTAACTGCAGCAGATCTCTCAAAGAGATGATTGGACAGTTCAAAATCCATGTGATGTGGAATAGGCCTCAGAGACATTCCATGGAACTGTAATGCAGGCGAGATTGCAAGACTAGAAACCGTATTAAATATTCCAAGAGGCTGATCCTTCCTCTGTAAAAATGCAAGTTCTGCAACGGCTTATGGCCACTAGTCAGGAACTGTGTACATTCCAAGGCGATGTGGCGCTGCCAAAACTCGAGAGCAACGCCCTGCTTTCGTTCTCTAAACAGGACTTCTTACTTACCACCTCTGTCATGATAGTTCACAGTCTAATTGTATGTCTGAATTCAAGAACATCATTTTACTGCAGCAGATCTCTGAAATATAGGATTGTACAGTTAAAAATCAACCTGATATGGAATGGGCCACAGGGACATTCCTTGCAACCGCAGTGCAGATGAGCTTGCAAAGCTAAAAACTGCCTTAAATGATCCAGATGGCTGGCTTGCCTCTAGAAACATGCTAGTTCTTCTTGTTACATGGAGCAAATGGCAGATGCTAACTAGTCAAGAACTTTGCACATTCCCAGACGATGTTGTCCAGTTTTAGGAGGGCCACATCGTCTGGGAATGTGCAAAGCCCTGCTGTCTGTCATGACGGCTCACAGTCTTATTAAACGGCACGTGATAGGAATAACTTTTGCAGGAGCTGCGGTGACGAAGAAGAGGAGGAATCGAGAGGCTATCTTAGACTCACAGACTTTGGCTGATGTTAGCATATGTCAACTCTTGGGCTACTACATTAACCTAACCTATTCTACACTGTTATAAGTTTGTTCTGTCATTGGATCTTAGTCAATTTGTACCTTATATCCCTCGTTATTTACTTTGCCAAAGCTTGGTCGCTTTGGCGGAATGAAATTGGGCCCCAGGAAAATACACCCCAACATTTTTATGAATATGGGCCCCAAAAAATAATATGTCAAACAACAAAAATTTTTTGGGACTTAATTTCATTTTTTTGTCTGATTTTTGGAGTTTAATTTCATTTCATGTCTGCTTTTTGGGGCTTATTTTCATCTATAAATTTAGAAACAGGAGAGGCTACGCATTAAAGATTTGCTCCACGTTGCCAACTTTTGATCCTGTCCATAGGAGAAAGTCTTTAACAGAGGCCGCAGGCCGTATGCCGACCGCGCTACAAAAGATTTATAATATACTTGTATTATTACGTACTCCGCAGATTTAGGAAGAGAAAATTTCTTAGTTTTTTTGGTGCTTATTTTCATTTCATGCTGTTTTCTTGATTGGGTGTAATTTCCTTAATTAGTTTTTGTGACGAAAATGGACCCCAAATTTGGGGCGCACTTTCATTTTCAATTTGGGGTGCATTTTCTCGGCCGCCGGACGTTTTCTGTTTGACCTTTGGCTACAGGGCCAATGTACCAAATTAAGTAGCTGTATTATGCTAACGAATATGGGACTACGATGACAAATGACTCGCAGGTGGATCAACGCTTGCTGCCGGCACTGGAATGGTTGCCACACACCTTATTATGATTTATATTGTTTTAATTTTATCATAAACAGAGAACATCGTCTATTTGGCCGTCGTTCGCCCACAAAAAACTCTCAAGGTGACTCAAAAATGATCGCTCTGGAACATACTAAGTTCCTTTCGGATATCTACAATTGAATGCAATATATTTTCCTTGGATGGCGCCTCTACAGGGTGGCTGATAAGTAATGCAACAAAGTAAAGAGCTATATTTTTTAAATTTTATTGTTCAAAAGCAAAAAATGTCGGAAATAACATAAAATTTTAGAAACAGTTTAGATTTGTTCGAATTGGCCACCTTTGGCACGAATTATGGCCTTCAAACGGCCGACAAAGCCATCACACGCTGCACGAAAGTGGCTCTGCGGTATTTTGGCCCATTCTCGGCGAAGCGCCGTCTTGAGATGATCGATACTTTGGTATGTTTTAGTGCGAACCTTACTCTCTAAAATGCCGCAGGCGCAAAAGTCCAACGGATTGAGATCCGGAGATCTTGGTGGCCATTGGGCGGTAGAAATGAAACGAGGAACCTCCTTTTAAAGCCATTCTTGGTTGACGCGTGCTGAGTGCGATGGTGCTGAGTCCTGTTGGAATGTCCATGGTCTGCGGCCGAAATGTTTGTCTGCCCAGGGCTTCAATACTGTCTTTAGGACATTTTCCCGATAATATTCGGCATTTATTTTGACCCCATGGTCGACGAATACGAGCGGGGAGCGACCTTCCGCCGTTACGGCGGCCCACGCCATTACCATCGGCGGCGGTTGAGTTCTGGTGGCCAATCGAAGGTGTAAATTTTCAGCTGACCTCTTTGGCAAGTAAACCCGATCATTTTGTTTGTTCACAAACTGCTCAATTTGGAATGGCTTCTCATCGGAGAAAACCAAATTCGGTAACTGGCCACTTTCGTGCAAGCGAAGCAACTCCTTGGCCCTTTCCAGTCTTACTTTTTTTTGTGCATCGGTGAGCTCTTGCACTTTTTGGAACTTCAATGGCTTTAGTCCAAGCTCATTTTTATACCCTACACCACACTGTGGTACAGGGTATTATGACTTTGTGCATTTGTTTGTAAAGCCCAAAAAGAGAAGAAATAGAACCATAGTTTATTATACCGATCGTCATAGAATTTTGGAGTCGATTTAGCCATGTCCGTCTGTCTGCCTGTCTGTCCGTCTGTCCATGTATTCTTGTAATTAAAGAGCATGTCGTATTTATGGTCCGATTATGATGAAATTTAGCACAGTGCTCTTTTTTGGCCCAAGGACGATCCCTATTGAAATTGGTCAAAATCGGTTCAGATTTAGATATAGCCTCCATATATATGTTACCCCCGATTTGACATGTAAGCGCTGTAGAAACTGTATTTTATATCAGATCAGTACGAAATTTGGCAGAGAGAGTTCCCTTATTACATGAATGCACACTGCTAAATTCGGGGAAAATCGGTTCAGATTTAGATACAGTCCCCATATATATGTTTCACCCGATTTGACATGTTAGCGCTATAGAAACCGTATTTTATATCTGATTAGTGCGAAATTCGGCAGAAAGAGGTTTCATATTACACTAAGGAATACTGCCAAATTCGGAGAAAATCGCTTCAGATTTAGATATAGCCCCCATATATATGTTACCCCGATTTGGGATGTAAGCGCTGTAGAAACTGTATTTTACATCCGATCAGTGCGAAATTCGGCAGAAAGAGGTTCCATATTACATGAAGGAATACTGCTAAATTCGGAGAAAATCGGGTCAGATTTAGATATAGCCCCCATATATATGTTACTCCCGATTTGGCATGTAAGCGCTTTAGAAACTTTACTTTATATCTGATTAGTGCGAAATTTGGCAGAAAGAGGTTTTTATATTACACTAAGGAATACTGCTAAATTCGGAGAAAATCGGGTCAGATTTACATATAGCCCCCATATATATGTTACTCCCGATTTGGCATGTAAGCGCTTTAGAAACTTTACTTTATATCTGATTAGTGCGAAATTCGGCAGAAAGAGGTTTTTATATTACACTAAGGAATACTGCCAAATTCGGATAAAATCGGTTCAGATATAGATATATAGACCCCATATATGTTACCCCCGATTTGACATGTAAGCGCTGTAGAGACTATATTTTATATCCGATCAGTACGAAATTCGACAGAAAGAGGTCTTTTTACATGAATGAGTATTCAGGGAAAATCGGTTCAAATTTATATATAACCTCCATATATATGTTCCTCCTGATTTGGTATCAAAGCGCTTTAGATGTTGTACTTTACTTCCGATCAATACAAAATTTTCCAGAATGATGTTTCTCAATTTAGGAACGAATATTGCTTAATTAAGCGATTATCGTACCCATTTACCAATTATTCCAAATTAGTATCGCAATGACCCTTATCGCATTGTTAGGGAGGTGTAGGGTATAATATAGTCGGCCCCGCCCGACTTTTTGCCTTTCCTTACTGGTTTTAATATGTGTTGTATCCGTTCTCGCGATATGTTCAGCTCACGAGCAATTTTTCTGGCCTTCGATCAAATCTGGCCTTCACTTTTCGGATCATTTCTGGTGCTGTTACCGTTTTTTTTTCGTCCACTTTTTGGACGCGATGCAACACTGCCAGTATCACGGTAACGAGCAATTGTACGAGAAACAAAAGATTTATTAACATTAGATGCTGGAGGGCTCTAACGATAGCCACTTGTGTTTTTCCACCCAAATATGTATAAAGCAATTACACTATCACGCTTGAATTCCATCACGAATAACCTTTTTTCTGAATCTGAAGATCAAAATGCTTTTGTAAGCTTGTAAACAATAAAATGAACTGTCACTGAAATAAATCTGTCAGCTATCAGACTAGCGGTTTAGAAATGATAGCAACCTGAAGTTGGTTGCAATACATATCAGACACCCTGTACAGTAAATTGTACCGGTAGAAGTAAATAACCCAACTGGTATTTTACAAAGTAGTAGATAACCCAACCGGAGTGGATAACCCAACTGGCAGCCTACTTAGGAGTAAATAACGCAACTGCATCTCAACAAAGGAGCACATAATCCAACATGTCCTGAAGAAAGGAGTAGATGATACAAGGAGAAATGTCTCCTTTAGATCTTCTACAAAAGAATACCAATATGTATACAGCACGAAAAGACATTCGCCAAAGTGTTTTGTAAGAAAAAGTCCATAAGTTCTTCAATGAGAGGAAACGTAGCATAAGATGTATGAAAAATACTTACCTTAGGGTTTTCTATGAAAGTTATTTTGCATAAAGATAATTTCCCTAAAGTACTTTAAAAACTTTTATCATTAATAGAAGAACCAGTTGAAGGGATTCAAGGAGTGAAGGCTTTCAGTATGAAAACAAATGACGTTCCTTAAGATTTTCTGTAAGAGAATACCTTCTGTTTTTTGTTCTGTGAGGTAGGTAGGGGTTCTTTACGGCATTCTATGCGAAAAAAAACCTTTCTTAAGGTGTCCTTTGATAGAAGACCCAATTTTGGAACTGTCCATAAACATTTCAATTAAAGACGTGGTATTAGGGCCATTTTTCATATTTCGTTTGGGCCGTGTTGCATTTGTATTTCATGCTATATTTCGTTAATAATTTTGGGACATTTTTAATTGTTTGGTCCAGTAAATTTTTTGACCGATATTTCATTATATTATCTTTTTGGGCGAGTTTTCAGGCCGCCAACTCGGCATCATAATTCCGATGAAAGAAAATTCGTTCGTAGAATCTGAAAAATATTTTCCTTACACTGCTTTATATTCCTCGAATTTGATTAAGACATTTTAAAACCTGTTGGTGAAATCAATTTGTTCTTTACCTGTGTAACCTCTTGTGGCATACCACCCTCGCTACGTTTCGGAAATCATGACATGTAGTTTTGGCTGTCTTGATTCTCTCCCTTGATTTCATGTAAAACCAGATTGGACATGTGTCAGGAAATCTATGACAACTTGATGGGAATTTTCTAGAAGTGCCGGAGAGGCAGGGCCTTTGGGACGCTTTGTGTGGAGGGCGAAAACGCAAATTAATTGTATGTGAAACATTGTTGTTGTTGTTCATGTGTTGCTGTGTTGTTGCCAATTGTTGGCTGTAGTTTTGCCCCTTTGGCTGTTGTTTGTTGTCAGTTGTCTGTGTCATCATCATTATCGTTGTATTGTGACGCTGATGATGTGAATGAATCATGGCATTTTTTCTCCTTAAAAATGAAATTACAACATATTTTGCAAAAATATTTAATATTAAGTAACACTGTTAATAGTCGTCGAGGGGAAGAGTTTAGAATTAATCATTTAGTTGGGAGATTCATCGAAGAATCTCTTTATCATAACTAAGTTTTTGAGGAACTGATATTATAGAAATTTGCATGAATTCCGTGCGAAGAAAATAACTTCTAAAGTGAATATAAATAATAATACAGTGCGACAAAATAAATAAAATATTTTTTTTGCTGTAAGTCTTGTAGAGTAAAACAACAATCTTTTCTTTAAATTGCGCCCGGATTTTGGGGGTGTCCGGGTGCCTTTTTGCACTAAAACGCATATAACTTGGTTAATTATTATTCTCTAAATATTATCAATCTCTAAAGGAATTTGGAAAGAAGATACTTAGACCTTTCGAATGATATATATGTTGTTTATTTAAAAATTTAGGAATATATGTTTATTTGTCCTACAAAAACATTTTTGCATTTTCTCGACATTTTCTAGTTTAGGCAATGATTTTACCAATTATTTTATGAGAACAAACGTTGTTTTACGCGCCAAGACCTACACGAAAACTAGCATCGTGGTTTTTGGTTTTTGGACTGTCGCACTATGTAATTATATTTCAGTTCATTTTAACAGAATGGGAATTTGACATAAAGATGTCGTTAACGTATGCTGCAAATTAATGCAAAAGCATTGTCACTTATATCTGACAATCCTTTTGTCATTCTTACAAAAATACCTGTAAGGTTCTGCTCAAGAGAAGACCTATCTTATGGCCCTCCTGAAGAGCAGACCTCCCATAAGGCCCCCTTAATATAAGATATTCCATAAGGTTTTCTTTAACATAATACCTACCTTGAGGTCTTCCTTAGCAGAAGACCTTCATGAAGTTTTTATATAACAGAAGGCCTATCATAGGATATGTATACTATTTAGAATGTTTTCTTACTGATTCAGCTCTTCTATAAGAGAATACCGTATTCAGGATCTTCTATGAGAGAAGGTATTCTGTATATAAAGATATTCCCCAATGTATTTTATATGAAAGGGTCCTCCTTAAACTAATCCATAAGGATAAACCTATTTTAAGGGCCATGAAAGAAGACCTTCTATATGGTTTTCTATGGCAGGTCTTTCGTTTTCAAAGACTTTCTCTAAAGTGTTTTATGAGAAAAACGATTCCTTAATAGAATATCCGTCTTAAGTTCTTCTATGTATGAGGGGTTTCAGAAGAGGTTCCATAAACTTTTCCTAAAATCTTCGATGAGATATGACTTTCGTAAAGGAAAGGTCTTCTGTAAGAAGGTGCCTTCCCTAAAAGAAGACTTTCTTTAATAACATTATGCAAAAAATTTGTGAAATTTTGGTATTTTAAACAATAAATGAGTCTAGAAACAGAAAATCTACACACATCTATTACGAGTAACTGTATATAACCTAGTTGTTTGACTTTGAGGCCTTGTAAATCCGTCCATGTATGGTTTAGAATGGGCCAAGTTTAAAACTTGCTCCCCAGTATATCTTCTATATGTTTGGCAGGTTCTTTGTCATTCGGTCGACAGGTAAAGAAATGACAGATTGATCGAGCATGGAGATCGTGTTTCAATAATATATACCCTCAATAAATTCTGGTCTGCCACGGCGAAATCTTACTACATGGTCATTGTCCCCTGGCTATGACCATGGATCATACACTTATAATATAAAATTATTTGATTTGTAATTAATATAAACAAAAAGAAAATCATCTTAGAGATATATCGATGTATGTACTCTATTATGCTGAGCTGAGCTGAGTTGAGCTGCGGTATTTGAGGGATGACAATTCTCAGGATGCCGGAATCAATTGCAATGAAATGGAAAATTAAATGCCATAATTTATCAAGAATTAAACATTAATAAACTAATAACCAGTTTCACAATAAAATCAAATCATTTAATGACACACACTCAACCAGAAGTAAGATGAACTTACTCTTCTCCAACAACACCGGTCGATAGAAACATAGATCATACAAGGCAAAATACAAAACAAACAAAAAATAGAACAGAGAATTCAATTCATTCAATAAATAAATACTACTACGACTGAAATGAAAAAAAAACGACAACACAAATAAAAAACACAATAATTGTAAATAGACTTCCGGTTGTCGCGTCATTATTGTCCATCAAATCGAAACAATGCAGTCGATGAGTATGAGATACGACTGCAACTGTGTGGCATCATCGACATCCAAAATGATGATGATGATGATGATGATCGTCATCCTCATCATCATTATTACAGGTCGAGACAAAGCCAAAGCATCATTGCTCATCCATCCAATCATTCTATGTATTACTACCAGTCCAATATATGTATCTGTTCTGGTGATCGAGTTTGATAATGATTGTCATCATTATTATCTGGATTTTCTTTTCTTATTTTTATTTAATATTTATTAAACTTGTTTTTTCTCAATATTTTATTAATCATTTTAGTTATAGCAGAAAGAGAAAATTACTTGCTGATTCTCAACAGATCTTTATGATATTCGATAGATGGTAGATTTGAAGAAAATCCGCAGAAAGTTTTAAACTGGCTTCTTTGATGGCATTCACGGGCGAGATACAGCAACCAAAAGGGTCGACCGAGAAACTTGGGAATCAGATCTCATGTGGGGGATCCTGTTTAACAGAGAAAAACTCTCAAACGTGTCTGATGAGAGAGCAAAATACAAATTCTGTTAGAATAGTTAGTTACAAGGGAAATCTCAAAAGAGCTAACATGGTCTAATGGATACCTTTATGTGAGTCCAGATATACCAAATGGTCTCCGAGTGAAGTGGTACACACCAACAATTGTTCTGTGCCGCACGTCCTTAACCTAACCTAACCTTATGTGAGTCCATTGAATCTGTAAATGAGGCATCAGTTTCCTAGTTGTAGGGTTTGTGGAGGGTAACATTAATAGCTATGGTGTCAATTACACTGATTCTCAACATTGCAGCAGTGTAATAGAGAGTATGGCAAATGTTGGAAAGACATCTTGTAATGGACCGAATGATAAACATACTGTCATCCATACTATCCCAGATGACAGTATTTTTCCCAGTCATGCTGCAAAGTTTTTATGTCGATTTACAGGAAGTATCTAAAATTAGGGTATACTATACCGAAAAAGAAAAGAGATGTTATTGTTGTCTTTATACTCGAGTCCGGAAAGGCACACCACTCTGAAGGACTTCACGGATAACGCTATTGATAGTGCGCTTCATTATGTGGTCGGTCTTAAGGAACATTGTCTGGAACCCAAGGATTATATACTAGAAAAAGTTAATAGTAGTGTCTTTAAATGAGTCGTAAGAGAAAGTGGACTTGTTGGAATTGGAACCGCCAAATCAGTAGAAGAAGAGACAGACCCGCAAGCTCAACCGATGCAGGCTCAATAAAAAAAGACTTGGGCCGAAGTGAAGCTAACAGCACAGAAAAGATCACAGTAGAATTTTGATGCGACAATTTGTTCCACCCTGGAAGCATACACGCTGAAAAAAATCGCTTCTGTAGTATGTTGTCCCAAACATATTCTGTTTCAAATATACATATGTTTAGGGTACACTCCAAATATATAATAATTGATGATAATGTTTGTTTATTATATATTTTTGGGATGATAATGTTTTAAATAAAAATATGTTCTCATTCTTATATTTTTTTATTTGGAACTATTATTTCCGAAACATAGATTAATTTGTATTTAAGTATTTTGGCAATGATTTTCTGATTTTCAGAAGTTCAAAGTGCAATATTTTTATAAATTTTATATGTTTGTAAAATTCAATTAAAACTTATATCGTATAATCTTTCGTAACTATAAATTGCACTGATGGATTGATAAACCAGTAAGGAAAGGCTAAAGTCGGGCGGTGCCGACTATGTAATACCCTACACCACTCTTGTAATATTGAATAACTCTGATATATAAATTTTGTAATTCATGTATAAATTGTTTACATAAATTTACTTTTGGGACATTTTATACTTAAATAATACCCTGTACCACAGTGTGGTGTAGGGTATAAAAACGATTGGATCTAAAGAGCCAAATCGGATGAAACATATATATGGGAGCTATAGCTTAATCTTAACCGATTTTCTTCAAATTCGGCAATGTTGGTTCATGGATCAAGAAACTCTACCATTCTAAATTTCAAAACGATCGGATGTAAAATACAGCTTCTATAGGACTAAAGGACCAAATCGGACGAAAGATATATATGGGAGCTATATCTAAATCTGAACCGATTTTCTTCAAATTCGGCAATGTTGGTTCATGGATCAAGAAACTCTACCATTCTAAATTTCAACACGATCGGATGTAAAATACAGCTTCTATAGGACTAAAGGGCCAAATCGGACGAAACATATATATGGGAGCTATAGCTAAATCTTAACCGATTTTCTTCAAATTCGGCAATGTTGGTTCATGGATCAAGAAACACTACCATTCTAAATTTCAAAATGATCCGATGTAAAATACAGCTTCTATAGGACTAAAGGACCAAATCGGACGAAAGATATATATGGGAGCTATATCTAAATCTGAACCGATTTTCTCCAAAGTCGGCAATGTTGGTTCACGGATCAAGAAACTCTACCATTCTAAATTTCAAAACGATCGGATGTAAAATACAGCTTCTATAGGACTAAAGGGCCAAATCGGACGAAACATATATATGGGAGCTATAGCTAAATCTTAACCGATTTTCTTCAAATTCAGCAATGTAGGTTCATGGATCAAGAAACTCTACCATTCTAAATTTCAAAACGATCGGATGTAAAATACAGCTTCTATAGGACTAAAGGGCCACATCGGACGAAAGATATATATGGGAGCTATATCTAAATCTAAACCGATTTCAACCAAATTCAATAGCGATCTTAACAGCCGCGAAATACTCTAAACTGCAAAATTTCAGAACGATCGGAGTGAAATTGCGACCTGTAGTCGACGAACAACTTTACATGGACAGACGGACGGACGGGCGGACGGACGGACAGACATCGTTAAATCGACTCAGCTAGTGATTCTGAGTCGATCGGTTTACTTTAAGGTGGGTCTAGCTGTGTTATTTTAAGGTGTTACAAACATCTGCCGTGAAACAAACTTATAATACCTTGTACCACAGTGTGGTATAAAGACTTGGGCCGAAGTGAAGCTAACAGCACAGAAAAGATCACAGTAGAATTTTGATGCGACCATTTGTTCCACCCTGGAAGCATACACGCTGAAAAAAATCGCTTCTGTAGCATGTTGTCCCAAACATATTCTGTTTTAAATATACATATGTTTAGGGTACACTCCAAATATATAATAATTGATGATAATGTTTGTTTATTATATATTTTTGGGATGATAATGTTTTAAATAAAAATATGTTCCCATTCTTATATTTTTTTATTTGGAACTATTATTTCCGAAACATAGATTAATTTGTATTTAAGTATTTTGGCAATGATTTTCTGATCTTCAGAAGTTCAAAGTGCAATATTTTTATAAATTTTATATGTTTGTAAAATTCAATTAAAACTTATATCGTATAATCTTTCGTAACTATAAATTGCACTGATGGATTGATAAAAAATGATGAATTGGAATATTTATAAATTATTGGAATATTTATAATTATTATATTTCGAATGATGAGATTGTACTGGCCGCGACACCCCGGTTTGATCAATTCAAAATGTACAAAGGCACATCGCTGTTATTTTTCTATAGAGCATTCCAAGAATTTCGAGCCCCTGGATTTCTCAAAATAGATATTTTCCCAAAATATTCAAGAATATAGAAAAAATTACAAAGACCCATGCCGATACTTGTTCTATGGAGCATTTCAAGAAACTTTGCTGAATAAACCATAGCTTAAAAATATTTTTCGAGCCCCCGGATCTCTCAAAATATGTAGGTATTTTTCCAGAATATGGTAGTACATAACATATGTATTAATATAGTTATAAAATTGGTATTAAAATATCTATTTTGAAAGAAATTATGTTTTGGAAGGGCCCATAGAACAAGAATCGATATGCGCCTTTGTAAATTGTTTCTGTCCCTACAATTCGACCCAACCAAACATATATATCTATATAAACGGTAGAATTATTAACTCAATTAGAATTAGTTCTTAAGAGAATCTGTAGGCAGAGGAACGCCATTGGGGAGTTTTATGTCGTCGATAACCCTTTCCTGTAGAAATGTACATTGAAGAGCAAGAAGGTAGTAGTTTAAGTTAATGTGATGTGTTGATTCTGGATAAGGGAACCTGTCTTAAAATTGTCGGTGACATCATCCAAATATCTCTAAGGGAGCTATGCTCTTTGGTTAGAGGTTTAGGATTAAATCCGAGCAAAACAGAATTGGTCTTATTTACAAGCAGATATACGATTTTAGATTAACGATGCTAAATACATGCGAATATTCCTTGTCTGCGAGTTGTCTTGAAAAATACTCATAAAAGTATCTGATCATTACTCTGCACTTTCTACCTATCGAGGACTAATTTATGGGCGTCTAGAAGTTTGCCTCAGCTCAGCTCTGCTTAAACCACAACAGGCTGGTCACACAAGGATTCTTAAGAAGAACAATTTTTATTCTTATGCCAATCTAGGACTTCCCCTGGAATATCTGATTACCTAGAGAATGACCTTTGATACACCTTAGATAGAAATACCACCAAGAGAAAATGCGAGGTTTGCGCAGTATTCACTGACGGATCGAAGATGGACATAGGCATTGCAGCTGGTGTCTGGTATATAAGAGGGCGGTCTCAAAATTAGTCTGCATTTAGCTCGATACACTTTTTCCAGTAATTTTCAATAGCTTCGATTCCCTGTTTATAGTACGAACTGTCTAGCTCCTGGAAATAGTCATTAACCGCAACCTCCACCTCTTCATTGCTGGCAAATCGTTTTCCGCCGAGCTATTTTTTCATGTTTGGACACAAACAATAATCCGGGGAGCTAAATTTGGTGAATAATTTGCTTGCTGAAGCAATTTGAACTTTAATTCATTGATTTTGGCCATCGCAATTGTGGGTGTGCGAACTGGTGCATTGTCTTGTTTGTTAGCAAACGCGGCACCCATCTTGCGCATAGCTTTCTCATCATAAATTTTTCCGCCACTATGCGATGGATAGCAATATTTGAAATGCCTATGACATCACCTAGCTCACGAACCTTCAACCGACGGTCATCCAATACCATTTTGTGGATTTTTTAACCGTTTCTGGAGTTGACACCTCAATTGGTGTGAACGAAGGTGCAGACTCCCCCAATGTAGAGTCTAGCTCGGTTTTAATATTGGTAAGTCTGATACCTTTCAAATGAAAGTATTGGATAACATATCGGTGAACAATGTATTCCATGTTTATAAATTCATGGATCGTTTACTTTTAAGTGTTAAAAAAACTATACATATGTTGTCGGATTGAAATTTAAAACATATGTTATAGAAGGTTTGCTACTTTTCAGGAATGTATTTTTTAACTACTAGCGCCATCTATATACCACTTCGCCCAATGAGGTCATCCAGACTTCCGAAAATATAAATGAAAGTGGCAAACATATAGACATTACGGTAATAGGATTGGAACATTACCTACCTGGTGATAGGTACTCGTGTCCATGGACAAATACTTAAGCCAGTGGTTCGGCCTGTTGTACGCTCCTTATTTATGATCTATTTATACCTCACGAGTTACAGAAAAAAAAGAGTTACATTTTGAAGCAGACGTTCTTTAAATTGGCACTTCATTTCTCATACGGAAGGAAACTGAGACTTTCAAGCAGATATTCTGGCAATACAAAAGGCACCAAAATTGATCTGTGAGACAGGCTGCACTTAAGGCAGTTAAGACTCAAAGAGTCAACTCGAAACTAGTATGTGACTGCAGACAAGTCTGAAACATCAGTATAAAACATAATATAATCACATTATGCTGGGACACTGATATATAAGGGGATACGAAATTGCGGACGGGATATCAAGAGAGGGAACCGCGATGAGCATTGAAATGTCACAAAAATCACTGCACCCTCCGATCAGCTATTTCTACGAAGCTCAGAAATTAGAGCTCTTAGACAGACAACCAGTAATGATAAAGCCAAACTGTATGTTCTCAATGGCTCTATGAACAAAGGTGAGCTCGGCTATACTCACCAAACCAAACTGAAGTTGGGACTGGATAGCTAGAGTTCTAGACTCTTTATAGGATCTCCAACGGCTCACTGCTCTGTTAGAGCATTGCCCAGACGATGTGACACCATTTCTCCAGACTATTGTCGTATGAACATTCTAATAAACTATCAATTAAAGTTCAGTCGGGTAAACCGACTTATGAATCCCCTCACCTTGAGGCCCAAAAAAAAGGTAAATGTATTTTTTTGTTTTAATTAAATTATTATCAAATTAAATTTGTGTGGGAGGTACCAAAAGGGGCGTGCCAATAACGCCCACTTTTCTGTGGACTCTAGGTACTATAAAAGCATTACACTGTACAAAATTTCAAGTATTTATATGAACTGTTTATAGCCATAAGCAGTTAACTTTTGGTGCAAAATGGTCCATTTGTGTGGGAGGTACCAAAAAGAGCGTGTCAATAACGGCCACTTTTATCTAGACTGTAGGTACTATTAAAGCATTACACTGTACGAAATTTCAAGTATTTGTATGCTCTGATATTAAAGATAAAAGCTGTTAACTTTTGGTACATAAACGTCCATTTGTGTGGGAGGTACCCAAAGGGGCGTTACAATAATTTTTTTTGGACTCTAGGTACTATAAAACCATTATAATGTACAACATTTTTATGTATTAGTGTGCACTCGTATTATAGTTATAAGCTGGTAACTTTTGGTACAAAATGGTCCATTTGTGTGGGAGGTACCAAAAGGGGCGTGGGGATTACGCCCACTTTTCTCTGGACGCTAGGCACTATAAAAGCATTACACTGTACAAAATTTCAAGTATTTGTATGAACTGATATTAAAGCCATAAGCAGTTGCAAAATGGTCTATTTGAGTGGGAGGTAGCAAAAAGGGAGTGGCCACTTCGCCCATTTTTCTTGAGGTGTTAGCGACTAACAAACTAATGCTATGTGTGAAATTTCAGAAGATTCGAGTAACTAGTATAGAAGGTATTAAAGAATCAATATTTCACTAAAAGTTAACCCTTTGTGGGGGAGGTACTAGAAGGAGTGAACCAATATGGCCCATCTTCGAACTTAGCCGGTGATAGAGAAAAATATTACCGCATACCAAATTTGAAGTCAATCGGTTACCCCTTTCGAGAGTTATCATGCGCACCAGCCAGTAGACAGACAGACAGACAGACAGACGGACGGACGGACGAACATTGCTCAAATGACTTAAAATGACCCAAAACGGGTTTCCGCCGAACATACTTAGGGTCTTAGGTCACTCCTTCGATGTGTTACACTCTTGTCTCGTAGCAAATGATATATACCCTCCTCTCTAAGGTGAGGGGATAAAAACCAATTTCCAAAGGTTCAGAGATCCGCCTGTCTTTGCATAAGCGGAGCGTTGAGTATTACAGAGATTGAGTCTCCAAAAGCCCTACTCCATCCACCTACTGCTTATTGGCATTGTGGCGAGGAAGTTGCCCCCAGAGCGGCATAACGATTGAGAAGTCTGTCAAAGTGGATGCATATGAACTACGGCCACATTATATTATCAGAATGTATATACTAACGGTGTACACTTTCGGGAGGAACACTGGTGAACACTAAGATACCTACCAGAGAGAATATGTTGTCAGAACTCCAGAAAATATAAAACATCTCCACTTCCATACAGATGGTTCGAAGCTTGTTGATAAGGATGGCTTTGGAGTGCCAGTCAGTCTTGATATAGCTCATAGACGACTGGTAATGTCTATCAAGCCGAAATAATAGCAATGTGGGAAGTCGCCAAGTGGCTGAATCGCAAAATAGTGATCAATACCAGCGTTGTCATTTACTCGGACAGTCAGGCTGTCAACAATTATCTGGAGGCCGCATCCCTATATTCACGAACAGCCCTCGCAGTTTAATATATAAGTATACCTCATATGGGTGCCTGGGCATAGGGATACCCCGGGAAACTGCAAAGCCGATGAATTTGCTAGAAAAGGGACTACATTCCAATTTGTCGCACAAAGATGGACAGAATTCGGCACCTGCAGGGTAGCTAGACAAATCTGGCTGGCCAAATTTGAGAAGGTCATAATGTCTCCTCGCATTGCAGAGGAAAATATTGTCTACATTAGTGTCAGTTCCGAAGTGACATTGCCTGATCGGCGAACGCAACAGAAAGTTAGGTTTTGAGTCCAATGACTTCTGTAGGAGCTGTGGTGATGAAAAATAAGTGGGGAGCTTTGAGCATTAGCTTTGCTACTGTCCCTCATTAAGTGATCAACGTATGGATATACTGGGGTCTGTCTTTCTGGGAAGTCTGACATATCTCCCTTTCACCGATATTCGTACTATTGAAAAATTTGTTTATAAAACAGATTGGTTTCGAATGGAGGCATCTGTGCCCGTGTTATCACTAGGGACCTACATTAAGACTTTGTGAGCTGGCAAATTCTGGTTGCCACCCTTACCTTAAACTAATGCGTGTCGGAGAGGACGAACTAGAGACTTAATTGTCCATTTTTGCATTTATTTATTTATTAGCAAATTCCATTAGGAATATAAGCTGTTTACATAGAATCTGCATGTTTGTCCATCGTTGGTGATGTATCGTAGATCGTTAAATGGTTTGCCGGTCTCGTTGAATATTGTGCGCCTCCATGTGGTCTTCAGTCTTCCACGTTTACGTGTACCCTGTGGATTCCATTCAAGGGTCGTATGGCAGATTTCGTCGTAAGGTTTGCGTGTGGCCTAACCAGTTGAATTTTCTTCGTTTAATTTGCGTGATTATGTCTTCTTGTTCGGCGAGTTGGAGTAGTTGTTCGTTGGAAATGACTCGTGGCCACCATATTTTCAAAATATTTCGTAGACATCTGTTGGTGAATGTCCTTATTCTTCGTTTAATGTCCTAATTTACTAGCCATGTTTCGGAGCCATATAGAAGGATGGAGTTAATACATGCGTTGTATAGGTGTGTTTTGGAGACAGGGCGTTGCATCTCCATACGCTCCGTAGATTAAAGAAAGCAGCTCTCACCTTCTGTATACGCATAGTCACATCGTCGTTCGTACCCCCGTCGGGAGTGATGTTGCTGCCGAGATAGGAAAATGCTTCGACATTTTTAATTGGGTTGTTGTGGAGAGTAAAAGTCGGGGTATCACTGCATTTGACAGACTAATTTTTGAATCGCGAAGGAATAAATTAGCTGGACATGAACTAATTACAGCAAGACGGTTAGCATCGCTCTATACCGAGAACCACTGAGCTGATCGGCGCCGAATCGGCATTTCTGCGCCTCCTTTGATATTGACCACTACGCCGGCTATATTGTCTTCACTAATCTCTGTCTGGTTGGAGGCTTTGGGACAAAAAGAGGGTACTCTTTTCGGATTTTACTCGACTGGAGTGAATTGTCGTTCGATAATGATCTCGTCTTGTTACGTTACCAGTTGTCTCAAATTTTTGCATAGTTTTATTAAAACTTGTAGATTTTTCAAAAATAACTCAGTTAATATAAAAAACTCTGATGAGCAAATGCTTAAGAAATGCGAAGGAAGCAAATTTTCGCTTTGAAATCAGAGACAAAGTAAATTAGCATCCTTATCATCAGGACTTTTAATTATCTTCTAAAGACAGATAATATTACAACTTAAATCACTTGAGAATCCTTCAATTCATTACCTTCAAAAACATCCGTTGATTTTCACTTCAACTAACTCTATCTACTCTCGTCTGCAACAACCACTATTTGTTAGTCCAGTGTGTTTGTAATGTGTTGTTTAATATATTCTCAGATGTTGCCTGCTGCCACAGATGCCATTACCGCGCGGTTTCCACGAGTTGTCGTCGCCGTGTTATTGGTAACATTGAGGAATTGCATTTTTGAATTCTTCACGTAATTCCAGGCAATTTCAATTACATTCTCCGCTATTTTTCTGCCGCTTGGCTACTCCAACGTCTATAGTACGATTATGTGTGTGTGTAACTCCGAAGGTATGTACTACGTCCGCATGTACTGCCCGACTGACTACTTACCGACCGACTACCACTTACATACTCGTATGTGTCTTTGCTAAACTTTCTGCGCTTTCTGGGCTGTTGTAGTTGTTGCCATTGTAGTGCAAGTAGTTACAAGTATCTGCTTCGGCTTCTGCTCTGCGCCGCCGGTGCCTGTGCTTGTGCCTTCAATTCCGTAACGCAAGTCAATCGCAAATGTAACTTTAGTTTTCTTTGAGAGTCTTTTGTATCGAAGAAGAAGAACTGCAAAAAATGTTGATTTTTTGTTAAAGAGTTTTGTGTCTCACAATCGTCGCGACATTTTTCTTAGTAAAACTCACGATCAATTGGCGACACGCTTCTTCTTTTCAAGTTCTTTCTTTCTCTTGCCTCGGCGGTGACTGTGGCGCAGTTGATGATGGCACAGTTGCTCAGCCAAAATCAAATAGTTAGCGCATTTGCTGTCTCAACGTACGAGGGTGGTCAAAGTAAGCCACTTTTCCCGAGGGACTAATTGACACTACGTGTCGATGATCGACATTGCCATTTCCCCGGGGGCCGACAATAACAAGCGCAAATCGTCGTTCGTGCAACTGAATACTACATTGTTGCGACAGTTCAGATGTTGATAAAACGAAACAATTTTTCGGTACTTTTCCACAAATATATAGAATTGGTCTAACAAATGACGACTTATGTTGGTGGTGTCATGACCCTGACGTGGTGGAAGATACCTTTCAGTCCCTTTGCCAATATCCTACTTTATCGTATAGAAGAAACAAGATACTGGGTTCATTTTTCCTTCAGGAGTTGGCAGAACTTAAAGGATTGGACGCTCTTCGACCTTTATAGTTCATTAAGAAATCAGATCTCGAAACTCAAGACTTAGCTGAGTATGAAGAAGAAAAGATTCCAATCCTGGTCTGCCGGCCCATAATTGGAGAATCAGCAAGGTGGGTGAGGCGGATGGTAAAAAGCGGCAGGTCAATCTTATCCTAAACGCTGAATCCACCTCCCATATACAAAGTGCGAGTGCAAACCTACAATATGGCTTCGAGACTATAGTCTTGAAGATATACAAGCAGGATATAGCTCCCACTGCAGAAGGTGAGTCGTCCACCGTGGCACTTTCTGTAAGTGCGGAGGTAGCCACGCCTATTATTTCTGGTGACTCCAACTCTAACAGAAGATCTGTAACGTCCTACTCTGAGGACGAAAGCTCTACTTCTGACACAGAGGGGCTGAGGGGAGTCTCCGGTCTCTTTGACGCATCTGGCGGGGACATGCTTCTCGACGATACGGACGAAGAGTTCGATAACACCCTTGTCGGGGTGGATGTTAATCTGTCAATTACCAATGATGGTAAGAATTCTACAGATTAACCTCCATCACGCTAAAGCAGCCTCAGCGGCTCTATTGCTGCGCCTGTCCACAGGCGCAGTAGACATCGTCCTGATACAGGAGCCCTACGTAGTGGGAGGAAGGGTGTGCGGTATTAGGACACCCAACTTTAAACTGCTTGTGGCCAACTGTGAAGGCACTCCAAGAACCTGCATTTTGGCCAGGAAAGATCTAAGTATCTTTCTCCTGACTAATTTAAGTGGTAAAGACCAAACAGCTGCTAGCCTGGAGATCGGTAATCGCATATATTGGGTGGTCTCCAGCTACTTGCCTTATGAATCTGTAGTACCGACTGCTCTATTCAGGGAAGTAGTAGAAGAAGCAACGTCTGACGAGCTCGAGCTGATTATTGGCGCAGACACGAACGCTCATCATACTATCTGGGGTAGTACGGATATAAACAATAGGGGTGATTCGCTTCTTGACTTTATTCTAACTACCAATCTTAGTATTTGTAACATAGGTAATAAACCGACCTTCACAATTAAAGACAGACAAGAAGTACTCGACGTAACGTTTGCTACTGACCGGCTGTCAGACAAAATTATTGGGTGGAATGTACTGGACGACCACTCATTCTCAGATCACCATTATATTGAGTTCAAACTCGCGGAAAACGCGCCTAAACCCGCCGTCCACAGAAATGTAAGGAAGACAAAGTGGCATCTGTATGAGAAGAATTTCAAGAAAGTCCTCAACTCTGAACTTCCGTACGAACCGAATGACAAAGCCGGTCTGGATAATCTGGTCGATCATATCACCATATCATTCAATAGATCCCTTGAAGAAGCCTGTCCAAAAACAAGGTACAAGGGTAAAACTAAACCCCAATGGTGGACTTCTGAGCTAACGGCTATGAAAAAGACCTGCAACAAGCTATTCAATAAGGCTAAATCTACTGGGGTCGCTAATGATTGGGATGCCTATAAAGAGCAACTCAAGTTCTATAAGAAGGAGCTTAGAAAGGCGCAAAGGCGCTCTTGGTATGCCTTCTGTGGTGAAGTGGAAAAGGTCTCCGACGCCGCTAGACTGAGGAAGATATTATCTGCTTCACCCTGTACAGTGGGATATTTACAGGATGAGGCAAATAACTGGACCAAAAACAGCGAGCAGTCGCTCAATATACTGCTCGACACACATTTCCCGGGGAACTCTGTAACAGAACCCGAGGATCAGCAGGACCAACAAGAGTGCGAGTGGACTGCGAGCGTCGCTAGCTTCTTGACTGAGAGATCCAGAATAAGCTGGGCTATTAACAGCTTTGAGCCCTTCAAGTCACCTGGACCAGATGGCATCACTCCAGCAGAAATGCAGAAAATGTTAAAGTACATTATCCCCTGGCTGGAGAAAATTTATGTAGGCTGTATCAGGCTTTCATACGTCCCGAATCGATGGAGGGATACCAAAGTGGTATTCATACCTAAAGCGGGAAAGATATCACACACTAGGCCAAAAGACTTCAGACCAATTAGCCTATCCTCGTTCCTATTGAAAGGTCTGGAAAGACTTTTAGATCATTTCATTAGGGAAAACCTGGATACAAAACTCCTGTCGGGGAACCAACATGCTTACAACAAGGGCAAGTCTACTGAATCAGCCCTGCACGAACCTGTGAGCACTATCGAATCGTCCCTGCATTTCAAGGAATTCACCATGGTGGCATTTCTTGACATAGAAGGGGCTTTTAACAACATTCACTCCGATGCGGTAATTGCGGCACTCTCACATCTAAAAGTTAACACTAGTTTGATTAGACTAATTCAAAGTCTGCTCACCAGAAGACGCATAACAGCATGTCTAGGGTCCACAACTCTAACAAGGTATGTAAACAGAGGGACCCCGCAAGGAGGAGTACTGTCTCCACTAATTTGGAACCTAGCGGTGAATGAAATCCTGCTAGATCTAGAACGTTGTGGCTGCAAGGTCGTGGCATATGCGGACGACGTGGCAATCGCAGTGAGTGGCAAATTCGTAAACGTCCTCAGAGACATCCTACAGGTGGCTCTGAACAAGTTGGCTAGATGGGCCAGAAGCAGCGGTTTGGGCGTTAACCCCAACAAGACAGAATTGGTTCTCTTTACTAGGATGAATAATGTCCCACATGTGGACCCTCCACCTCGGATAAATGGAACAGATCTAGTCTTTTCTGAAAGTGCAAAATTTTTAGGAATAATTCTAGATAGGAAAATTTTATTTAGACTTAACGTATTGGAACGTGTAAGGAAGGCCAACGTCGCCTTATATTCCTGCAAAAAGGCTGTAGGGTCGCGGTGGGGACTCTCTCCTAAAATCGTCCACTGGATATATATAGCAGTAGTTCGTCCAATACTGTTATACGGTATTGTGGTATGGTGGACCGCAACTGACAAACTAACCATCACCAACCTACTAACAAAGGTTCAGAGAACTGCCTGCCTGAGCATAAGCGGAGCCTTAAGGACTACAGCGACCGAGTCTCTACAAGCCCTACTCCATATCCTGCCGATTAATATTGTGGCGAGAGAAGTTGCAACCAAAGCGGCAATAAGATTAAACTGCCTATCAATGTGGAGGTACAAGAACTATGGTCACATGAGGATATCAAAGTGTAGTGCTATGGTAACCGACCGAGTGGACTATATACCAACTGTGTACACCTTCGAGAGAAATTACATCACTATGATTCCCGCCAGAGATGAATGGGTCGGCAGAATACCAGGTAATAGAAACCATCTCCACTTTTACACGGATGGTTCGAAGCTTGATGAAAAGGTTGGCTTCGGAGTACACTGTGAAGAACTTAGTCTGGATATAGCTCACAGACTACCAGATACCTGCAGTGTCTATCAAGCCGAAATAATGGCAATATGGGAAGTCGCCAAGTGGCTGTGTCGCAACATAGTAACCAACAATGGCGTTGTGATTTACTCGGACAGCCAGGCTGCCATCAATTCTCTGGAGGCAACATCCCTAAATTCACAAACAGCCCTCGACTGCCGCAGATCTCTTAACGAGATGGCTGAGCAGTTTAATATACACCTCATATGGGTGCCTGGGCATAGGGATATCCCGGGGAACTGCAAAGCCGATGAACTTGCTAGGAAAGGGACGACATTACAAATTCTCGAAGAATTTGCATATATTGGTGCGCCACTATCCACGTGCAAGCTTTGGCTTAGGCAAGAGGCAATCAGGCAGTCCAACGATAGATGGACAGAAATCGGCACCTGCAGGGTAGCTAGACAAATCTGGCCAAGGTATGACCTGAGAAGGTCAAAATATCTCCTCGCACTAGAGAGGAAACGATTGTCTACGTTAGTACAGGTTCTGACGGGTCACTGCTTGATCGGCGAACACGCCAAAAGATTGGGTATTGAGTCCAATGACTTCTGCCGAAGCTGTGGAGATGAGGAAGAAGTGGAGAGCATTGAGCACTTGCTTTGCGACTGCCCCGCTTTGAGTAAACGACGACTGGATATACTGGGGTCGGCCTTTTTAGGCAGCCTAACAGATCTTTCCAGTACTGATATTCGTACTATCGATAAATTTATATATCAAACAGGTTGGTTTCGATGAGGGGCATTTCAGCCCGTGGTAACACTAGGGACCTAAACTGGTCTATGTGAGCTTGTAAAAAAAAATACGGCTGCCACCCTAACCTAAACCTAAACCTAATGAAGAAGAAGTAATTATGAGGAATCACAATGGATCAAATATGGCCTCTGTGAACGCTTGACTTTTACTGAGGCCGGCGCCATCCTCAGCTAACCTAACCTCAAAACGCATTCGACTATATGTCCCGTCAGAACTGAATGAATGAATTCTTTTGATCTTCAGCTCAATTCCTCATTGAGATAATCATAAAATATCATCAACTACAGATCAAACCCCCATTGGGAATCATAAAAATATAAGACAGTTTTTTCCCTCTGGTGCGAGAAGTTATTTTCACCTTTGCCAGATTTGTCTAGCTGCCCTACAAGGGTAGCTTTCCGTCACATTGGAAAGCTACCCCATACGTTTGTATATATCGTACAAGTGTCTATTTCTGTCCATCACTCATTGGACAAACTGACTGCCTCTTGCATTGAGCCTAGCTCAACCATGTTTCTAAGAGATCTGCGGTAGTCAAGGGCTGTAGTTCCAGAGATTTAAAGGCAGTCTGGCCGTCAGAGTAATTGACTACACCAGTGTTGGTCACAATGTTGCGATTCAGCCACTTGGCGGCTTGATAGACACTGAACGTATGTAGTAGTCTGTGAACGAAGACTAATGGCGATTTCGGTTCTGGGAAAAAATGTACCCCGTGGTCGTGAAAAATTTGCACCTTTTTAGTCGACATGATGTGTATTATAACTCCAATTTTCAAATTTCAAAAATGTGTTAGAAAAGAGAAGTTTTCGGAAAAGGGTAAAGAAAGTGCTGTTTTTTTTTCCAGAAAAGAAATCGCCATAAGTTCTTTACAATGTAGCCCAAGGTCATCCTCCTCATCAAGAACTATCTGTATAGAATTTTAGATAGTTTATAATTTCCAGTATTCTGCCAACCCATAGCTGTCTTGCGGGTAAATGGTACAATGGTATTCTCGAAGGTGTTCGCCATTGGTATATAGCCTACTCGGTCGGTTACGACTGTAATAAAAGTGATATCCTCGCGAGACAGTAGTTCTTGTTGCCCCTTGTTGGAGTTTCTCTGGCATAATATGGTGTAACGTTAATTTTGTTACAACTCAAGAGGACAGAGACGCTGTTGTGGATGGAATTTCCTTAACTGTTCATAATTACCTTTGGTATATTTCTCTGGAGCATGCAGGGAATCTCAGATGATTCCTATCCCAAAATCCAGTTCGGATCCCAAGCAAAGCAGCAGCTATAGACCGACATAATTTTTTTCGGCTTTTGGGACAATTCTGGAAAATTTCCAGTTGTGCAGATGTCTCTTCTTTCGGCTTATGGCAGACATCCCGAAAACTTCTTTATTTCCTAGACGACTGAGGTGACGCGTAGGTCTTTGCAATCAGGTAAGACTCTTTGTTTACAACTAGATCAGAAGATCTTTAATAAACTATTTTTTAGCTGGTTAGAAATCCTCCGGCAGGACCATTACAACTTGATCGATTTTAACTGTAATGATGTGTTCCATGCGAAAGAAGCAGTTCTTTATCTGGAGAGCTTTTCCTCCATTGACAACGGAGGAAAAAAGAAAGACCTATCTATTAGAGTTGCTGAACTACTTAGACCGTTGGCGGCCGACACGGAAATTTCTTGAGACATAAAACTGATTTATTTCCTATACGTCTCCATACAGACGCAACCTATGAGGTAGAACTATATAGCCGGGTGGTGACAAATTCGAAAGAAGTAATTCCTTATATAGAGAGCTTTTTCTGCATTGATGAAGATGAACCTGGAACTGGGCATTGTTGAAGACAGACCTAGGCCATTAGTCTTTCTTGCGAAAGAAGCAATTCCTTAACTTAAGGGATTCTCGTGAATTATTGTAAACTCTACTCATTTATTTATCACACCACCCTCGTTCTGTTCTACACGGCTGGTTGGCCGGCTCACTTAGCCTTGGTTTATTTTTGAGTTACTATTACAACAATTGTCTCTGCTTTTGTTTTAGATTTCTGTTGTTGTTTTTATACATTTTTTGTGTGCAATGTCTTTTGCACAGATTGTGAACTTGTGCTCATCCTCAGTCATCCCATCCACTCATCCCCACCAGATGCAACTCGAGTTGCTCCAGCTCCTGCGACACTATGACGATGATAATGAGAAAAGTCATTATTATTGTCGCCTTTAGTGGCCGCGTCATCATCATCACCACCGGCAGCGCCAGTGTCATCCAGCAAGGTACATGTTCCGTGGCTCATCCTCCTCCTCGTCAACGCCGACATCGTCGTCGTGATGATGGTGTTGTGTCATTATCTTCAAAGAGCATTTAAACGCTGAAGTATGCTGCAAATTTATATGTATTAAAAACCTGTCGCTTGGAACTACACGCGTCTCAAACGTGTGTACTTTGACTTTGACAAACACCAGATTGTAGTCAGTTGCAGCCGCCACTACCGCCGCCGTGTGGCAGTGTTGTTGCCACCAGCTATTCCGCATTCGCTATTCTTACTGCTGACAACACAGCTATTTATATGCTGCTGATCTTGAAATTGCTGCAGCAAAAAAAAATCTGGGGGAAAATAGCAACAGCAAAAAGGGGTGGCAAGTAAATGCGTCCGTCCCCAAACCGAGTGTGTGAGTGCGTCTGTTTTGTACAATTGTCAACTTGGTTTTATGTTAGTCTGTGGCCTTTTTCTGCGTCTTTTTTTGTTGTTGAATAAAACGCATTTTTTTCACTTTGGTGTGTTCTTCTGTGACTTCGTAGCACCATTGTGTGCCACAGTGTTTCATTTGCGCTATGCAACTAAATCGGAATGTGATCATTGGAAACATTTCAGCAGCCAGAACAGCTGATATGATGAATAGGGAAATGGAATTCATATTCGTCTTAATTCATGTTGTCGCAGGAGTACCTGCTGGGATATTACATCTGTAATCTCCCATAGGAAGGATCAGCAGAGATCTTCATGCTCTAGAGCGTAAGGTATAATGGTACAAGGGCGAACTTCTAAATTAGCGGGCGTTTCTGAATGACATCCATTCGGAAACCACAGTAACCAACAGATTGAATGTAGTACTCGGGACATCAGTGACGTTAGATGAGGATTCAATCAAACTATTTTGATGGCATCTAGAGTTTTCGAATGAGTTGCATAGCATTTAAACCAGGAAGCTGCCTGTGGGTCCTTATCTTCCTAATTGAAGTAGAGCTACTTGGGAATTCTAAATGTATAAACGACATTACTGAGAGTAAATCATTTCTCAAGATTTACACCACCTCACAATAATTATTTCCATAGACTGACAAATCCCAATTTAACAATATCTAAACGCCTAAATCATCTTACCAGAAGAAATATAATTGGGTAAGGTTCAGATAATTCTCGAATCACCAATTCAGTAATCTTCCCATTCCTAGTCAGATTTGGGGGTAGCTAATAATACTTTCCGGGATATAATTAAAACAGCAGCCTTCCTTCTGATTCAATACTTCATTCTTTCTGGTTCAATACGCTTCAATATTTGTTATACATAAACAATTTTCAGTAGAGGCAGCGAGACTTGCAGATGAGTGTGATAATATTGGACGTTCCAATCAAGATTACCATAGCAGAGGGAAACAGAAACTAGATTAGCAGCATAGTAGCCGAATTTAAGCGAAGCATATAGAATCAATTCAACATAAGTTCTGTTTGTCCAATCAAGTAGTGATCACATTGGCGAATTACGAGTCTCAGATCCGAAGAGGCATGCGTGTAATGTTAACCGGAAATCTATATAGCAACCAAGAGTGATTGAGCGTAAAGGAGTCTCGTGCGTTTTATTCATGTTCCCCTAGCCGATTAGCCAACAACTCAACTTAGTTGTAGATGTCAAAAATCATGATCTCCACTGATCCGAAGAGCACCCGTTGGGTCAAGACTACTACACAAAGTTATTTCAGCTGCCCGTCGCGAGAACACCCCTCATGATGATATTAGATATTAGCGCTCAATGGGAACAAATATTAAATTCCTTAACAAAAGCCAACAAAGAAGCAATATGTTATCGAAAGCCGCCAGAAAGGAACCAATTGTACGATGAGGAGTGTAGAGCTACCACAGAAGTTAAAAACGTAGCATGTAAGGCAACATTAGCTCCTATGGCGACGCGATCAATGTTGGATTGATATCAGGAGCTGAGGAGGGAGAAGCGTCGCTTATTGCGTGGGAATAAGAAAGAGATGGAGAAGTGAGAATGTGAATAGATAGAGCTTTATGGTAACAGAAACGGTGCCATAAAAAATACGCTTTCACTGGTGTAACTTCGTGTCGACATAAAAATGGGAATCTGGTAACTGATATGTCGAGTGTGCTGAGGATTTGGAAGGAACTATATTTCAAATTTACTGGCAGCTGCAGATACAGCTGAAGAAAACTGCCCCCACTAATCCAAACAGCTAAATCCCGGCTTAAGAAACACAAAGCAGAACCGTATAAGAGGAGACGAGCTGCTAAGGCGAATGCATCAACTAGTCTACACAATCTGGAAGAATTAACACATGCCAGATGATTGGAACCACAGTTTACTATGTGAAAGATGGAAGCCGAAACTCGCCGATCTGATCCAGCCCTATCAGTGTGGCTTCAGGCCGAATAAGTCTACAATTGATCAACTATCCACCCTACGACAAATAGACTGGAAAACTACCACGAGAAGCAAATAGATAAATACCATCTTTTCATCGATTAATAGGCTGCATTTAACACTCCGATAAGAGAGAAATTATTTGAAACCATGTCTGCGTATACATAGTATACCAAGAAATCGTATATGTCTTTCTGGGATGAAAGTGAGTGTCGCGAAATTATCAGTTAAAATAGGAATTGCAACTAAAAGAGGTTTCAGACCAACTTATAGTGTAACATCTTCAACATCTTGATGGAGAACTTTTTGGAAACGCGAAGGTTAATAAAACGGGCACAATTAACTCCAAAGGCCACATCCTCCTCGCGGACGACTTCGAAATTGTTGGGAGGACAGAACGAGATGCAATTGGAGATTAACTCGTCTAAAATGGGTCTGGTGATAAATGAGGACAAGACGAAGATAATGCTGGCGACTGCTTGGAAGGCGCAGTGACGAAAGAAAAGCGAAAAAGTTCCGAACGGCAGTTGCAACGTCAAGGTAGTAGACGAATATGTAGTTCTCGGATCCGCCGTAAACCAGAAGAACGATGTAAGCAGAGAAATAAAAAGAAGGATCCTGTTGGCAAATAGATACTACTTTGGGCTCAGTAAACAGCTGAAGAACAGAGTACTATCTCGATAGACGAAAATTACACTTTACAAAACACATATATTACATGTGCTGCTATATGGCGGCGAATCATGGGTACTTGCGAAAGTTCATGAAGCCGTTTTGGGTGTATTCCAGGGAAAAATCCTTCGTAGGATTTATAGACCAATTTGAGTGAATGGAGAGTATAGATGTTGAACGAACCGTGAGCAGTAAGAGCTGTATCCCGACATTAATGTTGTACAGCATTTGCGCTGGCTAAGACATGTCCGTCGAAATTAAATGACAACTAACACTGTGAGAAATGCGACAGAGTAACTTAGCATGTCGTCGAAGGATCACTTAACTGGAGAGGCGAAGATCTTACCTTAACTACTTGCTGACAAAGCAGTACCCCCTGAAATGTTCTCGTCATCCAAACTACCGCACAAGGGCAGGTCGGTAGCAATCTTCTTGCTGTACGGTGTGAAGTCTAAAGGTACGAAAGATAACCTAACAATCGGCGACCACTAATTTAAATTCTCTGCTAAATATATTTCCAACTACCATACGGAAGGTCGGGAGTAATCTTCATGTTGTACGCTGTGAATTCTACAGGCACGAAATATAATAAGATCATACTCCAACTACATGCGGTTGAAGCAGTCGTCCTAGCCATGCCTACTACCATCCACAGATCAGGAGGGATCTTCAGGAATGTGAAGATAAGGTGGAGGACATGACCTCTTGATCGGCTAGCGTACCCGACATTCTGATGTAATCCAATCCGCAGTGAGCAACTATAGAGAGACGACGGTAAAGTTTTAGCGGCGGGTCCTGAAATCGACGACATATAAAATAAACCATGTCAATTTTACCAGTGTCTTCAAGGCAAAGAACATGCAGATATCCGCCATTAAATCATCCGCTACACTGTTCACACACTGTCTCAAGACGTGAACGTCTACGAATCACTAATTACTATCACCAACTACCTTTTTGCATACTCATCTGATATGTATTATGTGCCTGGAAGTAGAAGCACATGGGTACCAACAAACAGCATATGGCTAGTTTAGGTTATGAAGACAGCCGTTTTTTACCATGGACCAGTTTAGGTCCCTAGTTGTACCACGGGTTGAAATGCCGCTCATTGAAACCAACCTGTTTGATATACAAAGTTCTCGATAGTAACAATATCGGTACCGGAAAGATCTGTTAGACTGCCCAGAAAGTTCGATCCCAGTGTACCCAGACGTCATTTACTCAAAGCGAAACAGCCGCATAGCAAGTGATCAATGCTCTCTATTCTTTCCTCATCTCCACAGCTTCTGCAGAAGTCATTGGAGTCAATTCCCTAATCTTCTGGCATGGTCGCCGATCAGACATTGTCCCGTCAGAACTGATAGTAAATTAGGCATTTTGGTATCCTCAGGTCATATCTTAGCCAGGTTTGTCTAGCTACCCTACATATGCCGATTTCTGTCTATATTTCGTTGGACAACCTGATTGCTTCTGGCCTAAGCCAAAGCTTGCATGTGGATAGCGGCGCGCCAATATATGCAAATTCTTCGAGAATTTGTAATGTCGTCCCTTTCCTGGCAAGTTCATCAGTTTGCAGTTCCTCGGGATATCCCTATGCCTAGGCACCCATATGAGGTGTATGTTAAACTGATCAGCCATCCCTTGAAGAGATCTGCGGCAGTCGAGGGCTGTCTGTGATTTTAGGTATGTGGCATCCAGAGAATTGATGGCAGCCTGGCAGTCCGAGTGAATTACAACGCCGGTGTTGGTTACTATGTTGCGACTCAGACACTTAGCGACTTCCCATATTGCCATTATTTCGGTTTGATAGACACTGCAGGTATCTGGAAGTCGCTGAACTATGCAGCGACAGGATGACCATCGAATATGAAGGAGACGTTGTGTAAGAAATTTCAGATATGTCAAAATTCCACAACGACCTCTGCGTTATGGTTTCTCCTCTTGTGCTCGGAGGACTATATACATGAAGAGATTAAGATCTTGTAGCAGCGATAGCAATACCTGCTCACTGGACTAATGAACTTCTCTCTACTAGGCAAATCAGGTGTGATATCCATGCTAGATCATGAGGTCTAAAGGTACAAGAGAGGACTTCTGTATAAGCGGGCGCAGTCGACATGTGGTTCAGAAGACCACATACATGAGATGTCAATTGTTTCCATTTAATACATTCAATTTCACTAAAGGAATTCCAAACAATTATTATACCCTGAGTATTCTATGATTGCCAAACACTGTGCATTTCCTTCTCATTGCTTTTCAGTGATTTTTGCTGTAATGTCGAGATTTTCTTCTGTTACTCGTTGTCGGTTTGTTGTGCCATTTAATTCGTGGCGTAAATCTTGTAACATTTCGTTGTCTTTGCTGATGTTGGCTGTTCGTTTGTTGCTGCCAATGTTGCCCACTGACGATGATGAACGTCTCCAGCACCAGCACCACTTGATTGCTGGAAGTTGCAGTAGCATCATCATAAGCCACAGCATCTGTTTATTGTGGCTGAATTTTGGTTTTGGAACACTAAATAAACTCGGCGTTTTTTTTTTTGTGGGTTGACTTCAACCAAATCGATGTGAGTGCTGCTTTTCGGTACAAAAATATTTCACTGAGGTATTTTTCATTCCATTCCCCCCGCTCTCTGCGTCACACTACTCCAGGTCACCTATCCCCCAAGTTGACAAGGATGGGCTGGCTGGCTGGCTGTCTTAGCAGCTAAAGGAGCTCCCAGTTGAAGAAATTCATCTATGTCGCGAAATTTTTGTTTCATGTATAATTCCTTTTGTCTTCCCTCCGTGTCTACTTTATTTTGGGTTGGTTTTCTCGCCGATGACATACATCGAGTGTGGAGTTGTTTGGTTTTTTCCTGAATGCAACTTCAGCACAAGAAACAGAAGCAGATTCACCCAACAACAATTGCTGACATTTTTGCAGGAGAAAAAAAACCAGAAGAAATCACCAAAAGTTTATAAAATACCAAACATCAATCGGAAATTGTTTAGAAGCTGAGCAACATTTTTTTGATAAATGTTGTTTACTTTTTTGATGAAATTTATTTAAAGGTTTAACACTGAACGATTTCCTGTAATTTAATTTAATTTCAGGAAATAAAACTTCGTTCCTCTGAAATATAGTATCAAAGTAAGATGCAGTGGAGGGAAACATATACCTTACCTAATTCTTCACCAAAATTACACAAGGTGATACATCTTGGAGTAATCATGGATTGGAAACTGAACTGAAAGGGAACTATATAGAGGAAAGAGCTACCAAAAAGCAACTATAGTTGCTTTTTACTTCAAACTAGTAACATATCTGTCCTTTTTTCATATAACGAACTATCGATTTTAACATTGGCTTGTCATAGGCACCCAACTAGTTCATTTATTTACAATTCAGCACTAGTTAATATCTAGTTCAGTTATTACTATATTTGTGAATAAGAGAGTGCAAGAGAATGGTGGTGGGAGAGAGACACATTTAATCTGCCACCACCTAGCAAGTATTTGCTCGTAAAGCAGTGCAGACAATCGTTTTTGCTTATTTCTCTGCTGCTGACGGCAGAGAGACGAACGTGTCGATCTGCAACCACCATGTAGGTACCGTATAAGTACTGTAAAGCAGCCCAGATAATCGTTTTTTCTGGAAGAGATGCGAATGGGATTGCATAGGTCACATTGCAACTAGTTTATGACTGGTTCAATACGCAACTAGAAATGATTTTAGCTGCAGGGTTAGATTTGAAAAGGTGTGGTAGTGTATCGGTACTCAGTATGACCACCGCCTGCTTACGAGATCCGTCGACCTCATCCAATCTATTGACCACACAATTTTTTGTGGGAAGACTAGGATTACTTTTCTGTATCCATTGAATAATGGATAATTTATTTGAAGTAGATGCCGGTACTTGGCCGAGGCGAGATGTTCACCATTTCAACAAGGACTAGAGCCATATATATCTCAAATTCACCCACCATCTTCAGAGCTGCTTGACTTCGAATGTCCATTATGCCTGTTTCAGGGCCTCATTAAGCTGCGAACAAGGCTACTCCGAGTACCTGGGATTCCACTGAGGACTTTGCGCTCAGAATGTAGCATCACTTGCCCCTAGGAATACCCATACTGATCTCCCTATTGACAACCTTAATAACCAAGCTGTGCTAATCACTGAATGTTTGGCTCTCTTATGTATCGACATATCATCACAAAATGTTGTTCTTTTTGCTCTATGACGCATATTTAAGTAGTTATATCGATTTGAAATTCTAGACGGGTAATTCATAATTTTTACCAAAAGGAGTGATCATCCTTTTCATTGCAGGACGCATATTAAAGGAGTTATTGCCATTTTAGGTTTTAGTGACCACAAAATGGCAGAGTTATAGTAATTTAAATATTGGATAGACAATTCGAATTTGTATCTAAAAATTGTTTTTTCCGCTCTAGAATACATATTTAATGAGCGAGCTCTTGACCCTGGCGTTATACCCATGTTGATGTTGGAACGATTAGATAAACCGGAAGTTGAGTACCTTACAAGAGCCCCTAACGTGTCCTTTGTAAATTTTATAATAACCTGTGTCTGATAAAATAGCAGAGTGATTCCCGCTATGGATATCAGGCAAACAGTACTTTCGTGTTCCCTTTCTCTCATCAATAGCATAATTGGATCTTGCTCAGCTCCCGGTCTTTAATATTGTTTCCTTAAGCATCATTAAAAAATGTTGTTCAATGCAGGACGCATATTTAATGAGTTATAGCCATTTAAAATTTTTGTATTCAAAAAATGTCGTCCAACCAGGACACTTGTAAAAGAGTTATAGACATTTTAAGTTTTGGAAAGGCAATTCAAAATGTTGACCAACATATTGTCTTTACGTAAATGTATATTTCAATGAGTGGCAGCCATTTTAAGTTTTGAAAGAATAATTCAAAATTTTGGACAATGAATAAGTGATCATAAAATTTGCGTTTTTCGCTTCAGAAGGAGCTACAACAATTTTAAGTTCGGGAAGAGGAATTCAAAAATATAAAAAAATAAATTAGCGATCACAAAATGTCGAAATAAAGTTGCTGAACTCTTATTTACGGAGTTATTACCATTTAAATTTGTGGGTTGGGACTTTTTATTGAGAACCAGAGAATACTTCCGCCTCCCAGACCATAATATACCTATAGTCAAAATTCATTCCAGGTTGTAATTTTGAAGAAGAAAACCTTTTTATCCCCTCCTCTTAGAGAGGAGGATGTATATCATATATATATATCGGCAGAAATCCTTTTGCGTCATTTAAGTCATTTGAGCAATGTCCGTCCGCCTGTCTGTCTGTGTGTCTGTCTGCTGGCTGGTGCGCACGATAGCTCTCGAAAGGAGTAACCGATTGACTTCAAATTTAGTATGCGGTAATATTTGTCTCTATATCCGGCTAAGTTCGAAGATGGGCCATATTGGTCTACTCCTTTTAGTACCTCCCCCACAAAGGGCTATCTTTTAGTGAAATATTGATTCTTTAATACTTTCTATACTACTTACTCGAATCTTCTGAAATTGCACACATAGTATTAATTTGTAAGTCGCTAACACGATGTGGCCACTTACTTGTTGGTACCTTCCACACAAATGGACCATTTTGCACCAAAGGTTAAATGCTTATGGCTTTAAAATCCGTTCATACAAATACTGGAAATTTTGTACAGTGTAATGGTTTTATATTACCTAGAGTCTAGAGACATACAAAGTAGTAGAAATTTTGAAAACATCACTTTCACTTAGAAACGGAAGTTTAGTAACCGTCTTTACAACAATTATAACAAATTGTTTTTTTTTTAAAGAAATGTTTTTTGCTGTTACCATAAAAAATAGAAAAAATTCGCAAAAAAATGTTTTTTTCCATTTTTTGAAAGGTAGTATCCTAACGAAGCAAAAAATTCTATTGATAAATGTATTTATTATGACCCATATTGAAGAAATAGGGAAAATACAAAAAATAATTTTTAAAATTTTTATTTTGACAATTTTGTTTGGGATGTACCAAAGCGGCGCCCATTTTTTAATATACTATGGGTACTAAAAAACATTACACTGTACAAAACTCAAGTGTTTATATGTGCAGGAATCGAAGTTATGAGCCGTTAACTTTTTGTGCAAAATGGTCCATTTTTATAGGAGGTACCAAAAGGGGCGTGGCAATAACGCCATTTTGGTACTGTAAATGCATCACAATCCACAACATTTTAAGTATTAGTATGGACTGGAATCAAGATTATAAGAAGTTAACTTTTTGAGCAAAATGGTCCATTTGTATGGGAGGTACCAAAAGGGGCGTGGCAACTTAGCCCACTTTTTACGGAACTGTAGGTACTATAAAAGCATAAAACTTCACAAAATGAGAAGCATCTTCAAAATGATCCATTTGTATGGGAGTTGCCACGTCCCAAAAGGGACGTAGCAACTTCGCCCACTTTTCTCAAGGAGATAGGGACTAAGAAAATAATGCTATGTGTGGAATTGTGAAAGATTCTGAGTAGTAGTATAGAAGTTATGAGATCATCAATATTTTTCTAAATTTTGAACCTTCGTGGGGGAGGTACTTGGAGGAGTAAACCAACATAGTCCATCTTTGACCTTAGGCTGAGGTAAAAAAAAATATTGACGCATACCAAATTCAAAGTCAATCGGTTAATCGTGCGCACCAACCAGACAGACAGACGGACATTGCTAAAATGACTTAATATGGCCCAAAACTGCTTTCCGCCAAATATTCTTGGAGTCTCTTAGATCACTCCTTAGATGTGTTACAATTTAGTCCAAAGCATCGGATATATACCCTTCTTCATAATAGGGGGTATAAACACCGGATTATGTTGAAATTCTTTTATTTCTACACGCTGAAAAAATCGCTTCTGTAATATATTGTTCCAAACATATTCGGCTTGAAACATATATATGTTTACACTCTAAACATATAATATTTGGTACACACACAAATTGTGTATTTGGGAAGAGGTTGTTCTAAACAAATATTTGTTTACATCCCAATACGACTGTTATTTCCAAAACAAATATTTATTTGCTTTTAAATATTCATAAAATATATAAATTGTGTTAAATTTTTCAGTAATTCAAAGTTAAATTTTCAGAAATTTTTAATGTGCGTAAAAATAATAATAATAATTGAAATCGTATAATATTGGATCAATATAAAGTAAAGTGTCCGCCAAATAAACTTTTTTTTTTTGAAAATGCTATAAAAAAACTACTGAATATTTTCTCAAATTTCTTTTTTTATTTGAAAGTATAATCCCTCCGGTTAATAATGGAAAATAATTTCATTCAAATGGCTGCCTCGGCTGACCATGCAGTAGCCTACACGATTGGTCCAATTTTTAAGCACATTATCGATTGTGTGCAGCTGTATTTCACCAATGGCTTCACGAATATTGTCCTTTAAAGCGTCAATTGTCTGTGGCTTGTCGGCGTAACACTGATCTTTGAGGGCACCCCACAAATGATAGTCCAACGGTGTCAAATCGCAGCTCCGAGATGGACAAACGACATCAGCTCTGCGGCTGATAATGCGATCTTCAAAAACAGGGCGCAAAACATCGAGTGTAGCTTCGGCTGTGTGGCACGTAGCGCCGTCCTGTTGAAACCAAATGTTGCCAATATCCTCCTCTTCAATTTTTGTGAACAAAAATTCGTTCAACATGGCCCGATAACGATCGCCACTGACTGTAACGGCCACTCCTTGCTCATTTTCGAAGAAAAATGGCCCAATTATACCTCTGGACCAAAATCCGCACCAAACAGTGAATCGTTTTGGGTGTATCGGCTTGTCAATGTATGCGTGCGGGTTTTCTGTGCCCCAAATGCGACAATTTTGCTTGTTTGCATATCCGCCTAGATCAAAATGAGCTTCATCTGAAAAGATGATTTTTTTTGGCAAAATCGGCATCTTCTGTAAGTCGATCGCAGGCCCACTTAGCGAAGCGTTGTTCAAGCGTATACACAACCATATACGTTCAGCGGAAGGATAAAACTAATTATCTGTCAAATCAGACATGAGCTAAGTGTTACCATTCACGAAATAAGCACTAGTTGAAAAAAAAACGTTAGATGGCGGACCCTTTACTTAGAGGATTTGCAACTAATGATGGCTTGGAATACTCAGATATTTGAAATGATTGATATAAAACAGAATTTAATGCTGCATATGGTATCATAACTTGAAGGTACAATTCGAAACCAAGGAAAAATGAAAACTGAAATTCGAATAAGTCAGCAAAAGTTTTCGAAATCTTTTTTAAATAAAATATATTTGGAAAAATTTCTCAATAATAATTTTATTTGTATTTAAACACATATTCTATTTGAGAAAATTAGAACAACAAATATAATTTGTTGTAATATATTAATATAGCGTTCCAAATATATTTTCTTGATTTTCAAATAAAATTTATTTGCTAAGAAATATATAATATTTAAAAATGTGTGTTTCAAATATATTTTCTTTGGATTCAAACATATCAAAAATGGAGATTTTGCCCAGTGTACCAAAAGTGCTATACTTTCTATATTTACCCATAGATTTTCTTGAAATATACATTGTTTTCTTCGCTAGCAGGCTAGCTTTCAACAATTGTAACAAGCAATTTTTGGCGATTTTTTCTATGTTTATGGTTTTTTTTGGCGCCAGCAAAAAAACTATTTTTTTTTGAAAAAATGTAAATGTTTTCTAAATATTTTAAAAACATTTACTAAACTTTGGCTTCTAATTGAAACCGCTATCAGTAACTTTTGTAGTCCTTATAATTTTCTTTAATTTAAAGAGTACCCCCACTTGAGTATATACTTGAAAAAATACGGGCCAAATACTAAAGGTACTTTCCACGAAAATGGGAAAAGAACATTTTTTTTTAAAAAAAAGTACCATAAAATTTTTTTTCGTGTTTAAGGCACCATGTTACACCAGAAAATGTTAGGCCCAACCCTTCGACAAAAATTTTGTTGCGAAGTGTAAGTGATAACAAAATTCCGTTCTCTCGAACCATAGACATTTTATGAAAAGGCATTTAAAAATGAAGCAAAAATAAGTATTTGGCCAACATATAAGTGATTAAAAAAGACCGTCCTTGACAAGACTTATTTAAAGAGTTATTACCAGGGATGTATCGGGTATTCGCATTTGCGAACACGAATTATTCGCATCATTTTAACATCTTTGGATTATTCGCTTTCGCAAAAATATATTTCAGTATTCGCTTCCATTTCTTAAAAGTGTTAAATCTCTTTATTCCCTTCACACAATTTGAAGATATTAATACCAATAAAACCCCCCCCCCCCCCTTGTAGTATCAGGAGGTAAAACTATAGAAAACATTCTTAATACTTGAATATCCTGCAAAAGTATCAATTCAGTTCCTTAAATTTGTTGGTACTAAAAGGTCAAACTATTATTCGCATTCGCAAAAATGCATATTTCACTATTCGCTTTCGCATTCGCAAGAAATATATTTCAATATTCGCTTTCGCTAAAGTCACTTTCGTTACATCACTAGTTATTACCATTTTAAGTTTGTTGTTGGAACATTTGTGGACTGCGACTGTTTATTGATGAAAGATACACCGAATTTTACTCCCAGTCCATAACATAGTTTTCATACGTACATATAAACTGTCTCTGTAAGGCCAATAGGAGCTAACATATCCACTGATAGCCAAATGAATATTAAAGCAATAGCCAAATGAATATTAATGCAATATGTGTAAATATTACAACTTAAAAAAGAGGACGGAGTGATGTGATACTAGCGATCGAATAATTGGGGTTTAAATAGCAAAGAACGTCAGGTAATAAATTTGCATAGCCATTCGATGTCACAGCCAATGAGATAAAGCATTGAGCTGCAATGGAACAATGGCGATGAAACAGGGAAACAATAAGTTTACAGTATATATATGATATCGAAATCTTATAAGCACATCTACATCTAATAGAATAATGAGATAACGACGAATTCAGTAGTTTCCCAATATTTCACTCAAGCCTACAAGGTTATCTGCACCTTGTATGACAGGAAGGAAACGACGAATACACGACACTTGGGGAAGATGTGGAAAACATAGAAACGATAAAACATTCTCTACATTGTCTGATACATCTTCAGATCTAACTTGTCTCAGATCAGACTAAAGGAAAGGACAAAGGAAATACGTCTCATGTCATCGAATTTTTACAATTCCCTAAAGTTATAAAGATTGCAAATAAGGAGCGAAAATCAGTTTATATGCCTGTACATGAAACCTGCTGTTTTCAATCTAAGCTCTATCCTAAGTTAAATAGTTCGGTGTACGCGACTATGAGATTTGAAAATCTAAGTTCATTTTATTGTTTACAAGCTTACAAAACATTTTGTTGTATTGCATTCAGAAAAAAAGTTATTCGTGATGGAATTCAAGCGTGATAGTGTGATTGCTTTGTATTTGGGTGGAAAAACACAAGTGGCTATCGTTAGAGACCTCCAGCATTTAAATGTGAATAAATCTTTTGTTTCTCGTACCATTGCTCGTTACCGTGATACTGGCAGTGTTGCATCGCGTCCAAAAAGTGGACGAAAAAAACGGTAACAACACCAGAAATGATCCGAAAAGTGAAGCCCAGATTTGATCGAAATCCACGCCGCAGTGGTAGAAAAATTGCTCGTGAGCTGAACATATCGCGAGAACGGATACAACACATATTAAAAAATGAGCTTGGACTAAAGCCATTGAAGTTCCAAAAAGTGCAAGAGCTCACCGATGCACAAAAAAAGTTCGACTGGAAAGAGCCAAGGAGTTGCTTCGCTTGCACGAAAGTAGCCAGTTACCAAATTTGGTTTTCTCCGATGAGAAGCCATTCCAAATTGAGCAGTTTGTGAACAAACAAAATGATCGGGTTTACTTGCCAAAGAGGTCAGCTGAAAATTTACACTTTCGATTGGCCACCAGAACTCAAGCGCCGCCGATGGTAATAGTGTGGGCCGCCGTAACGGCCGATGGTCGCTCTCCGCTCGTATTCATCGACCATGGGGTCAAAATAAATGCCGAATATTATTGGGAACATGTCCTAAAGACAGTATTGAAGCCCTGGGCAGACAAACATTTCGGCCGCAGACCATGGACATTCCAACAGGACTCAGCACCATCGCACTCAGCACGCGTCAACCATCATTTCTACCGCACAATGGCCACCAAGATCTCCGGATCTCAATCCGTTGGACTTTTGCGCCTGGGGCATTTTAGAGAGTACGGTTCGCATTAAAAAATACCAAAGTATCGATCATCTCAAGACGGCGCTTCGCCGGGAATGGGCCAAAATACCGCAGAGCCACTTTCGTGCAGCGTGTGCTGGCTTTGTCGGCCGTTTGAAGGCCATAATTCGTGCCAAAGGTGGCCAATTCGAACAAATCTAAACCGTTTCTAAAATTTTATGTTATTTCCGACATTTATTGCTTTTGCAAAACAAAATTTAAAAAAAATATAGCGCTTTACTTTGTTGCATTACATATCAGCCACCCTGTATGTATTTTTAATAGTGCAATTTGAAGTATTCAACAATTGTAAAGTATTAAATTTATTCGAATGGTTATTTATAGATCACTTCAAGTTTAAATTGACACTTGAACAATGTATCAAACCAATATGAATATGATTTACAAATGATTTATAGTCAATGATATTTCTCTTTAGATATTATCATTCGTTTATTTAATTGTGTCAATTTGTTTTAACCAAATTATGAGATGATTTATGATCGGTATCCAAAAGAAATCAGGACAGATTCATACAAAAATGTTTACGAATATTTATACAATACACAAAAGATCAAAGAAATTAAATGCGATGACCATAAAATACAATATAAAGGCAAAATGTGTGAGTGTGAGCATCAGCAGTAATGCCAATGACCCAAAATACCCTACATAAAAGGTATTGCTTTATTAGTAATAATAAATGGGAATCGGGAATAAAAAATTGCTGAATTTTGAGATTGGAATAGCATCACTGACTGCACGCTGTCCGATCGACTTCTTGACATTAAGTATCCCAACAGACAGAGATACATGGAATGGCGGATTCCGGGTGGTATGAAATGTAAGGACTTCCATACTGATCGTTCCAACCTTAATGGCAAGATTAGCCTCGGGATATACTCGAAAGAGAGGATTATGTGGACATGCCTCAAGCAACTCACAAGGGGAATAAGGATTAACTCTGCCAAGTGCGAGGCTATATGTTTGAGGAACGCTTCAGGGAAATGTAAGTCATGGGTCGTGCCAGAAAGCAAATCTTTGAGGCTATTCCTAAATGGTATGGAAATAGCATTTGTGGATATCTTCAAATATCTGGGAGTACGAGTTAATAAATTGGTGAAATTCAATAAGTATGCGATCTGTAATGGGGAGAGCATATCGTAAAAGGGATCATTCGGAAGATTGTTTTCTAGTAATACCCTACCAGTTCGGACAAAATTATTATTATACAAACTGAGTATTAGACCTGCTTTACTTTATGCCTTCCCCATTTCGTTTACAATTTCCCCAGAGAATTCGGAATTTTGGAGAGAAAGGTACTTCGCTCATGTGTAGTTAAACATTTCCAGTCTTTCAACAAACGTTTCTCAAATATGTACATATATGAGACTGCCGGCGTTAACCCCATTCCCGTGTATGCATTGGAGTCGATTAAAAAAAATGTGAACAGGCTTTTTATACATGATAACTCACTAATGCAAGATGTCGTTAGAGAACAATCTAAATTCAATTGGGAAAATACAAATTATATATCTCTGCTTGGTGTCAACCTTTCTATGTAATTAGCCTCTACTTTGTGTCCAGAATTCTACTATAGAGTTTCTCATGGTATTCATAGGGGATAAATGTTTATTTGTTTTTCTTTTTTCAATTTTCAAATTAAGGAAGCATTTCGTTGAGTCATATACTCAATCCCCCGCTCAGAACTCAATCGAACTGATACAGAACGAACTAGCAATATAAGCTTACACCAATTAGATAATGTAACCCACTTTGACTAATTGGTGGGTTTTTCATATTGACTATTTTGCAGTGGCAAGTCTGATGAGTTTGGTGATGGCTGACTGGATGTATATCTCGACGAAGGATTAGGGTTAAGGTTTAGATTAGGTTAGATTAAGTTTAGATTTAATGTTAGAATTAAGTAAAAATGAACACGAGACATGCTCTCAAATTACTGAAGTGTCGGGAGCAAACACGAATATAACTTTATGGTAAACATATATGTCAACAATAATAAATAATAAGCAAGATGTTGTAAAAAATTTATGCATATTAAAACAATACATCATAGTTTGCCACCTCGATGGCTACGTCAACAAGCAAAATTGTCGCATCTGAGGCTCGGAAAACCCAAGAGTTATTGTTGAGAAGCCTCTCCATCCTCAACGTGTGACTGTTTGGTGCGGTTTATGGTCCGGCGGGGTCATTGGACCTTACTTTTTCGAAAATGAGGTTGAATCAACAGTTCCGGTGAATGGATTGTGCTATCGAGAGATGATTGATGATTTTTTTTATGGTCGGAGTTGGATGGTTTTGATCTGGACAGCGTTTACTTTCAACAAGACGGCGCTACGTACCACACAAGCAACAAAACCATTGCTCTGTTACGGGAAAAGTTTCCGGACCGTGTTATCTCTCGAAGAGGTCATCACAATTGGCCACCGAAATCTTGTGATTTAACACCTTGCGACTTCTTCCTTTGGGGCCACGTGAAAGAGAAGGTCAACGCCAACAGCCTAGCGTCGATTCAAGACCTCAAAGATAGAATTCGTGAGGCTATCGAGGACATAGGGCAGCAACTTTGAGATTTGGTTATGGAAAATTTCATGAAAAGGAGGTCGTGGTGGCCATTTGGCTGATGTTGTTTTTCATTATTAATGGCATACCTTCCTCTTTATTATGAAATAAACATCCAATCATTTATCTCAAAAAATGACATTTTTCTTTGAATACCAAAATAACACCTCTTGTTGGAAAACCATGTACATTCTTAGTTTAAGTGATCGTGCAAAAACCCGAATCACACCAATGTCATGTTGTCGTAATCGAGACCGGTCGTCTAACTTATCGTGTCTGTCAAGACCAATCACTGTTTTTTTTTATAAAGCGAACTAATGTCTGATATATGACTTTTGTAGGAGTTGCGGTGACGATGTTGAGGAATCGATAAAAGAAATCAGGCTTACTTAGGCTCATATGTCATTGATGGGTTAGCAACCTAGTCTGTTGTGTGCAGCAGTCAACCTTGGTCTCTTTAAAGCATTCGGATGGGTTTAAGGGAAGCGACTAAGAAAATCTTATATGATCGACCTGATATTATCACCAAAAAGACGCTTCGCCGCTACGGATAACATTTAGACCAAAATTGGGGTCTGCCAAATCTCCGTCAGTGAATGAACGCAGTTTTCGACGGTTATTTATATACTTTGAGCTCCGGATTCAGCTGAATCTTGTATGGTTACTGGTCCAAGTCATGCAATGTCCGAGACAGTCTCGGGTTCTTCTGCTCATCTGCGATGTCTGACATTCCTTTGACATATGAGTATATATACCGAACCGGTAGTCTTGAATTTGTACAACAAACCGTGGAGAGTCAACCTTGAAGTAAAATTGACGCAAACACTAATTTTGGTTATAAGTTTTATCAATTATGCAAACTGACTGAATAATAAACAATAGTTTATACAAAAGCCACCGAAACAATATTGTCGACCTACCGCCCTTCGACCTTGTAGGGTTACTATATTACTTGACTCCAGTTTATAAATCAAATAATGAACATTTTAGTCGAATACAAATACCCTACATAATGAGAGCTAGATCTGGCTTGATGGGACTAAAATGTACCAACTATAGAAGAGAGCAGGATAAAATTTATTCAATTTGCAATCAAGGGGAAATAGAATCAGTAAAACATTTTATAGGACATTGTCCAATTTTCAGCAGGATTAGGATCAGATATTTCAGTAAAAGCTTGTTATCTGACAGAGAGATTATACGAGTATTTTTTCCACAAAATTTTTTTTTTCCAAATATCTTACCGCCCCTCCTGCAAAAAAGTTTCTGAAGATTTTAAGTCTCTCTGCATGTCATCCAATAACACAGACAGACAATAATGGAGGCGTCGTGTCTCAACGACGACAACAGGACTTTGATGCGTTTCAGTTTATTCAGGTGCACATCAGCATGGATGGTGTACAGATCCTTTCCTGACGACCCAGCAAAAAATAAAAGAAGTACTTCCTAAAGAATAACATTATAAGTACTTCCAAATCATAAGTATGAACTTTTTTTCGACATTTAGTGAAGTTCTTCTAAATAACTGTAATTAATGTAATTTCGGAATATAAATTATTAACCCTAGAATACATAATTTCAAAACGATTGGATCTAAAATAAAGCTTCTGAAGAGATAAAAGTCCAGATCGGAAGGAACATATATATGAGGGCTATGAAATATATGTAAAATATTGCTTCTATAGTGCTTAAGGGAAGAAATATATATTGATATGGCGGCTATATCAGAATTAGTGAATGATTCTGGAAGCTAGTCGACTTCATCAACCAAATTTCGATTCAGTCGACTAGGTCGATTAATCGGACCTAAAAGTCTACTTTTTCATAGTCGATTAAAATAACATAATCGGACCGACTAGGTCGATTAATCGGACCTAAAAGTCGACTTTTTCATAGTCGATTAAAATAACATAAAGTCATTTCAAAGTACTGATTTTCTTCGAAATATGTTAAATTGTGGAATTGTAGTACATTGGATTGCGATAAAAACTGAATTTATTAATAACACTTTATACTTTCCAAAAATGTTGATATATCGTCATCAGAAATGCCCCAGAGCGTAACCCTCAAAAAATGAAAATTCGTTTTTCGTCCAAAAATCTCGATTTTATTGAAGAAAAAAAGACGTAACATCAAGTGCTCGTTTTTGATAAAGCACAAATGGCGTAACCCACATTGTATTAAACAAAACGTATTGTATTCATCTATTTAACCTTCGAAGTTGTTCTCTTGTTGCTGTTTTGATTTTTGTCAATCGTGTTTGACAGCTATTTTAGATGCAAAATTCTATTCTGTATTTAAATTTGGTCTTTATCTGAATGGTATCCACTTTTTTATTAAATTTCGCAGTGTGCATGATTCTATAAACTAATCTTTGCCAAATTTAATAATGATCTGAAGTAAAACATGAGAATACATTTTTCCAACCTTGCTAGTGGATTCTCGGATTAAAAAATTCTTTGTGCAAACTATAGTACATTTGACTAAAATATGACTTCTATTTAGCTTAGATGCCAAATCGGAAGGAACACATCCATGCGACTATGTGGGGCTGTATGTAAATTTGAACCGACATTGTTCACACAGATATTAAGCAAAAAACTAAATAAAATGAAAGTGCTGCCGATAGAAAAACGTGGTTTTTAGGATAATATCTAAACATAATGATGCATATATAAAATCACACAAACATGTTTTATAACTTGTTTGTGAAAATTACGTGAAATAGGATTTTTTAACTATGAAAAAAGAAATAATTTGTTGTTAGGCCCTTTTATATTTCGTTAATAAATTCGCCATTTTTAAGATTACGCCGCTCGAAATTTGTCAGGATGTGTATTTTGATACAGTGTAGAGTTGTGTAGTTCGTGAACGAACTAGTTCAATTGAACGGGTCACTATACTGAACTGAACGAACTAGTTCACACAACTCGTTAATTTCAGCTCAGTAGTTCACTATGTTTTTTTTTCTTCAACCATATCATTTTGTTCTCTCTTCTCTGCTGGTATGTGTTGTTTCCATGCCTATGTCATCATCAATGTATGATTCTACCTATACAAACGCCTTTGTATTAGTTTTTCCAACTCTTCCATTCATATTCCAATCAGATTTCTTTAATAGCGGCTTATTTGAACTGGTGATCTACTGAACGAAATTAACTGTTTAAGTAACGTGAGCTGGTGAGCTAAAGAGCTGGTGTGCTAAAGTGAGCTGTTGAACTAAATGAACGAACTAGTTCACTCAATTGAACTGAGCTAAAAAGAGCGATCACTTAAAAGAACTATAGTGCCCAACTCTATTACAGTGTACCGAAATCCATCAAAAACTGAATTTCCATTTTTCTTGTTGTTACGCCTTTTTTCGTTTCTGATGACGATATATTTTATATGCATGAATATCGAAAGGAAATTATATCTTCTATAGAGGGAATAAGCTAAATCGAAGGAACATTCAAATATGTTAATATATCTGGTTCTAAACTGATATTCAAATAGTTGAGAGATTTTTGATCGTTCGCCGTAGACGAAAGAAAATAAGTTACAGAAACAGGCCCTATATCTAAATACGGATTGTCTTTCAATTTTTATACGAATTGTCTTGTCTCAAAATAAAGATATGTGCAAAATTTCTTTGAGATCCGACTATATTTGTGACCAGCACATTGATTACAAGAATGCATGCCCAGACTGACATAGCTAAATCGGTTCAGAAAGTGATTCTAAGTCGATCGGTATAATAAACGATTGTTCTATATATCTCTTCTCATTTTGGGTGTTAGAAACAAATGCATAAAATTATAATAAATTGTACCACAGTGTGATGTAGGTTATAATTAAATTATTTTAAAAGAAATTATGGTAATTAAATATACCCTACCATACTTTCTGTACCAAACTGTGGTACTTTACTACTCTCTGAACCGGGGCTACGGAAAATACATAGCGCCGCACAAATGTGCTATATATTACAGTGTAAAATAAAAATACTTTTTTATTGGTGAGAATGTTGTTCATTTGCGAAAACGTTACTAGATGTTACACTATGGGGTCATTCGGTCACACTTTTCAAGAGCCAGCTACATCATACAGATTACAAACATCTTCAAATGTCCTAAACTTACTTACATATATATGATCGTTTATCTCTTTGGCCAATAGTATATTATTTATACGTTCCCTTCCCTATGTCAACATTTGTATTCCTTTTAAATTATGAGATCTCTGGACCCAAAGATGTTAATAAGAACGACATACATTCATCAAATAAATACAACACCAAAAAAGCAAATCTTACAGTGCTTTAAAAGGAGTTGCGCAAAAGCGGTGACAAAGAAGTACTTCCCCGGCGCGACAACCCCTTGTTAAATTCATTGGTGAAAATCCAAATTAGAACAACTTACGGATCATACGTTGGGGATTTTTATTGCTTCTTTGGATGCTCTTTTTTTGCTGGGGAGTGACGTATGGGCACCCTGTCTCAAGAAAGCTTAGATGATACTAAAGTAATGGCCATATATTCCAGTTCCCTTTGAATATAGTTCCTAGCCGTTCATGCTCATCTGTAGTTCCCTGGAATGTTCCTGTGTACCGGCATTACATCAGGTGATTTTTAGATATTCAGCGATCTCGTTAAGTTGTTTGCGCCAGTTGAGGTTTGTTCTTGAATTTAAGAATATCGTATCCAGCGATTTAAGGCCAGCTAGGCTATGAAGGGATTATACATTTATTCTAAACTTACAAATATGTGTAATATCGATTCTTTCATCCGTCACGGCAGGTCCTGCAAAAGCAAATTCTCATCTTTAAGTCAATGCACATGCCGCCCAATAAGAAAGTGACCCGCCATGATATGGGAGCCGTCCTGTCCCGAGAAAGAAAGCAGATATAAGGTGCTTTTCGAGTTTTGGCAGGTCCACATTAGCTTGAAATATCCACAGGTTCGTAATACAAAGTTGCAGCAATGATCAATAAAAAATATAAATTTGAATGTGTCTTGATCCAAGAACACACTCTAACGGATTTGGATATAATCTGTCCAGATTTATTCTGCGCTAGCAGGAAAGTGTAGGGTAACATGTAGTAGACTCCATCTGACTTCATCTATTTTATTATTTTATGCAAGTCTATATCGCAGACTGAGTTCTGATGAGTGAAAGATAAGTCAATCCGTTTCAACATTGTCCCCGACACAGAGCGTAGGGTACATCAAATAAACAACAAACAACTTGACAAATGATTAACACATTGCAAAACAAAAAGCCCAAACCTGAAATATACATAATGTTTCAACAATGTTTGCCAAATGTCCAACTTGTTGGTTTGGATTATTTAGCTGGCGGCGGCGGCGGAGGCGATGCCACACTTGCAAGGAGAATATTCACATATTCGTCGTAATCCGTTTTTCACCTAATTAAGAACAAGTTTAAGATTTCAAAGCCAAGTTAATGATAACAGACTTGGAAGGTATACCTCTGCATGTCCCTTCAACTGAAACTCAAGACAAGAAAAGGCGGCGTTTCAATTTCATGAGTTCTGAACTAAACTGAACTGAACTAAACTGAGGGTGTGTATAAATGACTGAGCGAGCCGACTCGTATACGAGTACACGTAGCTTTGAAAGTGGCAACGCAATTAAAGCCCCCAAAAATAAAACTTGCTGCAGTCACTTTGGGAACAAATGAAGTTGGACCTTTGGAGTTGAAGTTGCAGATGGAGCTGGCAACAAGAACAACGCCAATTTCAAATAAAAGTTGATACTTATGGCTCTTAAGAATACACACCTCTGCGCGGCAGTGAATTCCTGTTCGTTTTTCCTTTTCATTTTCTTTTTTTTTTTATTTTGCGATTTCTTGGTTAGCTTTGGTTTTGGTTGTTGATTCTTTTGATGTTAAACTATGCCATGTAAAAGAGGTTGAACTTTAAGCTGTCAAGTTAACAACACTCCATGAGAAGAGCAACAGCAGCAGCCTGCTCAGCAGCAGCCTGCTCAGCATCAGCCCATCAGTCCATAGCATCACCGGGCACATTACCCATTGGACGACGACCATCTCACCTCAATCGCCGCTTCGTCGTACTTAGCGAGATCCCTTTTGGCATTCGTTCCTGCAAAGGCTGCAAGTCGCACTGCCGGCTGAATGCCAGGTAAAAGTACGAAAAACGAAATCTCGTACTGGCGGCCTCTAGGAAGGCTTAAATTGATGTGAAGTGAAATGAGGCTTCTGCACATTCAGCGAACACCAGCCAGCAACAAGCTTCGCTTTGCTTCGGTTTATTTTTCGGCACAGTGGGTGAGTGAAAATCGATATCAGGGATTAATTTTATAAAGGAATCTAATGTAAATGTAACAACAGTCAGTCGATTGGACTTTATAGACCTCGGTTAGGTAAGTGGTCCATTGTACTACCTCAGGTAACGTAGGGAAACAATGAGATTTTCCTAGTTCATCCACTTGAAACGACCCGCGGATACTTACATCAAACATGTTTGTCAACTCAATCATCAACCATGTATGTTAAATGTGAGTCTAGGTCATTAGTGCGTTATATGTTTAGGTACGGCCATGCCAAACTGGAATATATGCAGTTTAGGTTTAGGTTTAGGTTAGGGTGGCAGCCGTATTTTTTATACAAGCTCACATAGACCAGTTTAGGTCCCTAGTGTTACCACGGGCTGAAATGCCCCTCATCGAAACCAACCTGTTTGATATACAAATTTGTCGATATTACGAATATCGGTACTGGAAAGATCTGTTAGGCTGCCTAGAACAGCCGACCCCAGTATGTCCAGTCGTCGTTTACTCAGAGCGGGACAGTCGCATAGCAAGTGCTCAATGCTCTCCACTTCTTCCTCATCTCCACAGCTTCTGCAGAAGTCATTAGAGTCAATACCCAATCTTTTGGCGTGTTCGCCGATCAAGCAGTGTCCCGTCAGAACTGATACTAACGTAGACAATCTTTGCCTCTCTAGTGCGAGGAGATATTTTGATCTTCTCAGGTCATACCTTGGCCAGATTTGTCTAGCTACCCTGCAGGTGCCGATTTCTGTCCATCTTTCGTTGGACTGCCTGATTGCCTCTTGCCTAAGCCAAAGCTTGCACGTGGATAGTGGCGCACCAATATATGCAAATTCTTCGAGAATTTGTAATGTCGTCCCTTTCCTAGCAAGTTCATCGGCTTTGCAGTTCCCCGGGATATCCCTATGCCCAGGCACCCATATGAGGTGTATGTTAAACTGCTCAGCCATCTCGTTAAGAGATCTGCGGCAGTCGAGGGCTGTTTGTGAATTTAGGGATGTTGCCTCCAGAGAATTGATGGCAGCCTGGCTGTCCGAGTAAATGACAATGCCAGTGTTGGTTACTATGTTGCGACTCAGCCACTTGGCTACTTCCCATATTGCCATTATTTCGGCTTGATAGACACTGCAGGTATCTGGTAGTCTGTGAGCTATATCCAATCTAAGCTCTGCACAGTGTACTCCGAAGCCAACCTTTTCATCAAGCTTCGAACCATCCGTGTAAAATTGGAGATGGTTTCTATTACCTGGTTTTCTTCCAACCCATTCATCTCTCGCGGGAATCATAGTGATGTAATTTCTCTCGAAGGTGTACACCGTTGGTATATAGTCCACTCGGTCGGTTACCATAGCACTACACTTTGATATTCTCATGTGACCGTAGGTTTTGTACCTCCACATTGATAGGCAGTTTAATCTTATTGCCGCTTTGGTTGCAACTTCTCTCGCCACAATATTAATCGGCAGTATATGGAGTAGGGCTTGTAGAGACTCGGTCGCTGTAGTCCTTAAGGCTCCGCTTATGCTCAGGCAGGCAGTTCTCTGAACCTTTGTTAGTAGGTTGGTGATGGTTAGTTTGTCAGTTGCCGTCCACCATACCACAATGCCGTATAGCAGTATAGGACGAACTACTGCTATATATATCCAGTGGACGATTTTAGGAGAGAGGCCCCACCGCGACCCTACAGCCTTTTTGCAGGAATATAAGGCGACGTTAGCCTTCCTTACACGTTCCAATACATTAAGTCTAAATAACAGTTTTCTATCTAGAATTATTCCTAAAAATTTTGCACTTTCAGAAAAGACTAGATCTGTTCCATTTATCCGAGGTGGAGGGTCCACATGTGGGACTTTATTCATCCTAGTAAAGATAACTAATTCTGTCTTGTTTGGGTTTATGCCCAAACCGCTGCTTCTGGCCCATCTAGCCAATTTGTTCAGAGCTACCTGTAGAATGTCTCGGAGGACGTTTTCGAATTTGCCACTCACTGCGATTGCAACGTCGTCCGCATATGCCACGACCTTGCAGCCACAACGTTCTAGATCTAGCAGAATTTCATTCAACGCTAGGTTCCAAATTAGTGGAGACAGTACTCCTCCTTGTGGGGTCCCTCTGTTTACAAACCTTGTTATGCAGTTCCTGACTAGTGACTACCTGTCATTTCTTGCCATAATGAGGAAGAGCTAGCAGGTCGCTTGAGGCATAACCAGATATTCCAGTTCCAGGAGCATGTAAAGTAGTTTCTAGCCTTGCAAGCTTATCTACATTGCAGTTTCCTGGAATGTCTCTGTGGACCGGCAGCATTATGAGGATTTTGAACTGATCAGATATTTCATTAAGAGTTCTACGCCAGAGGGCTGTTGTGAATTCATGTTTACAGAATCCAAGGATTTAATGATTGTAATAAAATCCAGTTGATTAGACTTTATAAGACCTGAGTTAGATTAGACTCTCATAGACTATGTAGTCCATTGTAAAACCACAGGTATGGAAGGAAAACTATGATATTTTTCTAGTCCATCCATTTGAAACAACCCGATTGATTTAAAAGGGCCAAGCATTTGCGCATGCTGTCATCAATCAAGAATGTCAACTCATCCAAGAAATGTGAACCTAGGACATTGAAGGTAGCATGTTTAGGCAAGGCCACATTAACTTGGAATATATGAAGTTCCTGACTAGTGACTACCTGTAATTTCTTGCCATAATGAGGAAGAGCTAGCAGGTCGCTTGAGGCATAACCAGATATTCCAGTTCCAGGAGCATGTAAAGTAGTTTCTAGCCTTGCAAGCTTATCTACATTGCAGTTTCCTGGAATGTCTCTGTGGACCGGCAGCATTATGAGGATTTTGAACTGATCAGATATTTCATTAAGAGTTCTACGCCAGAGGGCTGTTGTGAATTCATGTTTACAGAATCCAAGGATTTAATGATTGTAATAAAATCCAGTTGATTAGACTTTATAAGACCTGAGTTAGATTAGACTCTCATAGACTATGTAGTCCATTGTAAAACCACAGGTATGGAAGGAAAACTATGATATTTTTCTAGTCCATCCATTTGAAACAACCCGATTGATTTAAAAGGGCCAAGCATTTGCGCATGCTGTCATCAATCAAGAATGTCAACTCATCCAAGAAATGTGAACCTAGGACATTGAAGGTAGCATGTTTAGGCAAGGCCACATTAACTTGGAATATATGAAGTTCCTGACTAGGGACTACCTGGTATTTATTTATTGCCATAACGACACTAGCTCCCAAGAAGACATAGTAGTGGTTTCTAGCCTTACAGGCTCATCTGCACTGCAGTTCCCTGGAATGTACATGTGACTCGGTAGCATTTAGAACTGCTCAGCCAACACCTCTATTTCATGGCCATTGCAATATTCCCCCCAGACGTACTGTCGTGGCTGCAGCGGACTCTTTACCTAGAATGTCCTGAGGCAGAAAATGTGAACCTTACTCACTATATTACAGAATAAGTTCCAAAGAGTGGAACCTAATTTCGTTGATTATTATGGGTGTGTAGAACATCGGTGCGATGAATACGACATTAGGACATACTGCAATCAGCTTTCCTGAAAAGCTTAACAGCATGCTTCAAGCTAAATACTCGAGGTGATGCAGTCCCTTGTGGATCGGCTTTCTGAAAATAAACAGAAAAAGTAATATTTTTGTTGTCCTTGTGGTATTCCCCTAATTGTGTCCTCCATGCTTTCAGCATCATGCTTTCTCGCTGCCCTGCAGGTGAATCTGGATAAATCCTCACTGTACCAGCGTGGTTTATCTGTGGCTTGTTTTTGATTACTAATCGGGCTGGACCTTTTGAAGACAGATATGATCCAGGTCTCTTTTAGGTTGGATTAAAGCGGCAGCCTTTATATCAGGCTCACTTAGACTATGTAGTCCATTGTGATATAACCGGGACGAAAGGAAAAGCAGTTCTACGTTTGTTTGCTAGAGAATACACTCTTGGAGTTTTTAAGGTGATTCATAATTCTTCATGTTAATTTGAACTAAAGTTTCTTGAATGTCCCTGTGGCCTTGCACACACATGAAGTGGATTTGAATTGCTCTCCTTGAGAGATCAGCGACATAATAATAATCTCCTTTTAGCTTGTAATACTTTCTGAAAAATTATACCGATTTCTGAAATGTCATCAACAAAATGGGTTACTAGTGTAGGCTTCCGCCTTCTAGATAGAGTGGTATTCAACGAAGATGTTGTATCAAACACTCCTTTTCCTCGCTACTGCTGTAGCGGTTAAGTGTCTTCGGCTTCTTTGGGATATTAAAAGATATAAATCTATTAAGTCGCCAAGACCAGACAATGTCTCGCCGGCGGAGCCAAAGGCAGTGGCTGATAAAATTGCTCCATGGCTCAGAGAAATCTATACATCTTGTATCAATCGGGTCTAGTGCCTAATAGACCTTAACTTCTTAATTACCTTAACTAAATTGAGCACAGGCTACAGGACTAAGATTGATCAGTACCCTGTGTCCAATCAACAGCAAGGCAAGTCCACCGTATCCGTCCTGAATGATCTGGTAAATTTAATTGAAGGATATCTGCGTTAAGGAACATACTATGGTAGCTTTCTTATATATAGATGGGGCCTTTAATAACATAAATCCACCTGCTTTAATTACGGCTCGAGCAACCCGTATATGTAGGTTAATTCATAACCTTCTGATTAAGAGACGCATTTCAGGTAGCTTCGAGTCACCCAACCTCCATAGATATGTCAGCAGGGGAACGCCCAAGGGGTTGTTCTGACTCCCCGATATGGGATCTCTTCATGAACAATATTCTGCTTTCTGTGGAGAAGATGAATGTTAAGCTTATTGCCTATGCAGATGACGTGGAAATAGGTGTTAGAGGTACGTCACCGAGTATTCTTAGAGACATTCAGCACAGCAAGCCTTTCATACCCGGAAGATGGTCTTCCGATAATGGTCTTAGTGTTCATCCGACCAAGACGGAACTTGTAATTTTCAGCAAGAGGTATAAGGTACCAACAGTTGTACCTGCCTCCTTGGGGGCATTGAAATTCCCTTCTCTGAAAGCGTAAAATACTTAAGTATTTTACTAGACAGGAAGTCGAACATCAAACCCAACATGCTAGAAAGAGCAAAGAAAGATGTGGTGGCGCTATATACCTGTAAAAAAGCAATAGGTAGCTGGGGTATGCAACAGCGTATAGTTTATTGGTTGTATACGGCAGTAGTTAGACCGACAGTGATGTACGGCATCACGAAGTTCAGTGAATGGATGCTATATGTTTCGCTGGTGCGTTGAGAACTATACCAACTGAGGTACTAAATGTTATAGTACTACATTTAATGCCGCTAGACATTATAGCAATGCATTAGCCGCATATACTGCAAATAGACTTAGGGCCTGTTTCTGTAACTTTTTTTTCGTTCGTCTACTGCGAACGATCAAAAATCTCGCAGTTATTCCGAGAAATCTATAAGTCACAGAAGTTTATAATTCGTTGTGTCTGTAGAAAATCATGTTAAAAGCTTGTTCCTAAAATATTTCTAACCTGCGTTTTATAGAATTCAAGTAATAGCTGAGAGAATTTTGATCGTTCGCCATAGACGAACGAAAATAAGTTACAGAAACAGGCCCTTAGAGAACTGAGGAAATGGCTACGGACATAGACAAATATCATCTAGACACAATTGTGACCTTCCGGGCATTGTTGATTACACTAATGTCGATTTCTTTTCTGCAAAAAAGTGCAACATTTCCGTTGCCCTTTTCCCGAGATCTGGAGTTTTATACCATATTTTGGAATTTTTAAATATGAGCTAAGTTTATTTCGAAGGACTGCATATGTTCCACGCAAAAAGGGCAAATATTTCAAGTCGACCGGGCAACTTTTTTTCAGAATCTGAATCACCATAAGACTGAACCACTTTTAGACAGGAAGTATCTTACTTTTATACCTGATAGGTCAGAGTGGAATGGTCGTTTTCCAGGATATAGGATATTCGTTAGCTTCTCTATAGGTTCCAAACTTAACAGGCAAATGGGCTTTGGTGTCTTTTCTGAGGAACTTGAACTATCCATTGTTAAAATAGTGCCTGATAAATGTAGTGTTTACCAGGCACACATCTTAGCTATTAAAGAGGTAGCGGAATGGCTAAAATTAATGTTCTGATCAAATTTGCCATCAATATTTTCTCTGATTGTCATGCTGCTAGCAAGTCCTTCAACTCCCTTGAAACTAAATTCCTGAATTAAAAAACTGCCCTCGACTGTCGCAGATCTCTTAACGAGATGGATGGGAAGTTCAATATTCACCTGATATAGTTGCCGCGCCACGGGGAATACCAGAGAACTGCAAGGCAGATGAACTTGCAAGACTAGGAACTGCCTTATACGCTCAAGGGGAACTGGAACATGTGGGCATACCACTAGCGACCTGTGAGCTCTTCTTGAGAGATTACAGAGTACAGTTACGGCAACAAACGGCAGGCGGTCAATAGTCAGGAACAGCATACATTTCAGGCTGATGTGGCCCGGTCTAGACTCAAAACGCACGCACCAAAGTGCTGCTGTCGACAACGGACGTCTCAGTTATCGCGTCTTTCATGACGGGTCATGACTTATTGGGAGACATGCAGAGATATTGAAGGTCTTGCATAATGATATTTGCAGAAGCTGTGGAGACGAAGAGAAGGAGTAATCAATAGAACACCTTCTGTGTCTCTGCCCCGCTCTCTCTCTAGAAGGCGTCATACAACCCTAGGCTTTTGTTTCTTTGAGGAGTTAACTAACATGGCTGATGTTGGAATCCGCCAACATTTGAGGTTTTTAAAGCAATTTGTTCAAGTGAGTTATCACCCCTTTATGTTTTCCCTTACGTCCCTGTGGTAACCCCAGTCCATTATGTTACCTCAGGGACGTAAGGGTCTAAGTGAGTCTCTTTTACAGGCTGCCACTCTTAACCTTACCTAACCTAACCTCGGGCCGGACGCAAGAATGTACAATCTTCAGCATAAGTTACGATTTCAACGCAGTCAGGAGGGCATGGAATTTCGGAGGGGAAGAGGTTAAACAGTTCCCCCCGCATAAGATAACTCCATGTTTAAACCTACGGGGTCTTGACTTCTTATCACGAAATTCCATGTACGACTGGCGCCGACGCACTCGTATAATTAACGACCCAACGTTTCAATCTCGACGTCAGGGATTTGTTAGCAATGTCCTCAGTGGACTTGACCTTCGAAAGGTCAATGCTGGAGGACCGAACCGAACAACTTGGATGAACCTGAAGTTGAGTACCTGTGTGGATTGAATTTGTCCCTGAACACCCTTGTAGTACCCGATGGCAGGAAAATGGGCAGAGTAATCCCGCTACCGAAACCAGACAAAGATGCTAGTAAGGTAGAATCTTACAGGCCGATTTCCCTTCTCTCAGCCAGTAGCGAAGACACTAGAAGCATTACTCCTCACGAGACTCATTAGAAATTTTCCAAGTATCAACACGGAATCCGGAGGCAGTATAGTACAACTACTGCTTTACACGCCATAATAATGCATAGAAGCCGCTGTTTCCACCAGAATAGATGCGGAGTATTGACTTGCTATAGTGTCAAGCGGCATTAAATGTTGCTTAATATGTATGTAGTACATCAGACGTTGTCATTCCCCACACTTTATTTAGTGTTAAACTTCATTTAGTGCGCGCTGATGGTGTTCTTTAGAGCCGTTCACCAGATGCTAGCGACAGGTACATCAGTTACTACTGCTGAAAATAACTAGTTCTGTCTTGGTCTGGTCAACACAACAAGCATTACAGAAGCTTATCCTACGGTGGTCTGAAGGAACTGTTGCAGTATGTCTCTCAGACTACTTGAAACATGCCTCTACCACTATTGTCACGACATCACCCTAAGCAATAACCTTAACACCTCCTGATAAAGCAGAATACTGTTCATGGAGAGATAGGAATAGATAAGGAGACATAAACTTCTCTTGGGTAATTTTTCTGCTGACAAATCTATGGAGACTAGACCCTAAGCTAGCTGAAAAACATTTTTTAATCTGAAGGTTAGGTAGTTACATCCGTAACTATTGAGGCGGCATTTTATGTTATTAAAGGCCCCTCTATGTCTATGCATGCTACCGTTATATGAACATTCAATTTATGTCATTGTAAGCCCCATATTGGGTATGGACCCTAAGGATTTCCGCGGAAGCAGTATTAGACGAGGACATTTAGGTTCTACAGAAATCCTTAGTATGTATATGATGCTTTCAATTTATTTATTTTCTGTTGCTACAATTTACTAAGTAAACTACAACAGGGCGTAAAAGCTGATCCATTACTGAAATCTGATGATAGTCCGAGAAAAAAATGACTGTTTGACCAAAAGCTCTCTCAGTCATATGTGTCCTTGATAGTCAGACAACTCGTCAACAAATTTCATAGGTGATCTTCTTAGATTCCCCGTTGAATTCTGTAGCTGACTTCGTACTAAGCTTTCAACATTTTATTAGTGTCCCGTTTTTTCGCTGCGTTGAAACAGCCCTGTCTTTTTTTCTGAACACGCTTAGCATGTTGTTCAGATGCTTTATTTCTTGCTTTCTGAGGTCCGGTAATCGGTTAAGACCTTTTTAAGGCAGATGTGAATCATGACTCTATTCTTCCAACTGAATTCCAAAATAATCCTTAGTTATGGTAGTCTGCCATCCTTGGAATTCTGAAGTCATCTTTCTTCTTTCTCCATATCCATCTATGTACTTGTCGTCTGAGAAGCTGACTTCTTTAGAACTATCCATCTGCACAGTTTGGTATCACTAACTCAGTCCGATTGTCAGATCCGGAACTTCCTACCTGTTTCATACATGTTCATTTTATACAGAAATAGGTTGTTCTCTAACCCAAAAGAGTGTAGCTATGGAGTGATCCATAGCTCCATCTATTGCGTGCTGTCTTATTTTCTCTTAGATCTGAATTTGTCCTAAACCACTGTGCGCCCTGTAAGGGGAGTTGGCCGTATGGCTGGCTGGCTGGGTGCCTTCTTGGTTGGCTGGTTGACTGGCTGACATGACTGGCTGCTGCCCGTTACTGACTTTTATTTAAGTCTTCTTTCACAGCTCCGTCGTCTGTTGCGGTTGTGGCACATCTTTGGTTAGTTAAACAGACAGTCCGTTTAAAATTGTAAGACGTTTGCATCTTTTAATGTCATTATCAAGATCGGTTGCATTTAATCTGCATAACAAACAGACCAAAAGTTTAGCAACAACAAAAAAACCTTAAAAGAAAAGAAAACTGCACAGCTCATCATTGGCCGCCACGACAACGCATGGCATGGAAGAAGTCTTAAAAATTGGTGGCGGACAGAAGGTCGGACGCATGAACGATATGCTGGGCTGGGATGGACTGGAACGTTTTCACGTTTGTCCACCAATTCACACAACACCACAGACAAACAGCAATAAACCAGAGGAAAAAAGTGGCGAATCGGTGAGTAGATCATTGTCGTCGTCATCGTCTGTCTGCTGCAGCGAAAAAAAAAACCAAATCGGACAGAAATTTCTACAGACATAAATTTTCATTTAAAATAGATTATTAAAAATGATGATGATACCGATGGTCGTCGGTCGTTTGATATGATACCTGGTCCGGATCCTGACGCTGATGCTGATGATGACGACTACGATAGTGTTGATGATTATGTGTTTTCTTCTTATTCGCTTTTGTTTTTATGACCTCATTTTTATGGTTGCCGGTTTTTCTTGGAGAAAGATATGATTCAGATTTATCTGCAGAGAGTTTCCTTTTCGTAGAGTCAAAAATAGCAAAGCACGAATACATTGTAAGTGATAATTCCTTTTTATTTATATGCTATGTAACAAGGATCGATACAGATGGGGCTTAGTCATTTGTGGGTTCAACGAAAGTAAGTAAATAAGTAATTATACCTACACTTTAGGGGGAAGGGGGTTGTATATATCAGCTGCTACGGATAAAAGTGTAGGATATTAAGTTGCTAATTATGTTTTGTACGAAGGACGTTTCGAAATGTTCCAAAGTTAGTTGAAGTTTGAATGTAGTTGCAGGCACAGCTATTATCCAGTGTCCCACCAGGCCAAGTTCTTCCTATTTATTGAAAGAATATATCTTGTCCTACTACGATCGTATTATTGCCAGATCTGTATTCTAGCCCCACTGGTGTCTACATCTGCCCACATATACGTGTACACCTCCTCAGAGCATTTTGACAGAGTCATGGACGGTAATGACACTAGACTTAGGACTGAGTTCCAACCAAAATGACCCGAGATCAAAGTACCTACTCTAAAAGGAGTGGATTCTCTGTGCCCTCAGATGTCCATGAATTTTCTCAGATTCTCGACGCGAAAGCCTTAAGCACAGTGAACCATCACACACGGGACAGTGAAAAGTAATTGTCAACGCTCCAGTCGGATGCTAACTTTTCCCATTGGTGAGGTTCGATGCCTATCAAAAGTATCTGCTGACATATGGGTCACAGCACCTGGTTTCAGTGAACTCAACACCGAGACAATGCTCTACGTACATTTGGGTGTCAAAATACAGCATCCATGAAACTCCCATAATGTACTGTTGTCAATTGATTAGGCTCTATCAACAGTTAGAGAGGATGCTGAACACCCGTGGTACCAGATTAAAATATCCGTAGTAAAAACAACTACCTGTTTTTGCTCCATATGGCACGGGACTGGTCATCCAAAAGTCTGTGTCCTCAGTCCGGAAGGTAACGCCCTTGCGTTCCCTGAGGAAATGCTGACAGCACTCTGAAAATGCATTGCAGAAGCGATCGCTGATACATAAGACATTCCGTGACAAAACTTAACTGAGGTCCTTTGCGGCTGGGTTTGCCAAGTTGCGAATCTGAGAAAATTCATGGACATCTGACCTTGTTGAAAGGTAAAGCATCCCGTCTCGGACGATTGCGCATTCTTTGATTTTGGTATCTTCTTCAGGTGATGAATTCAGGAGGTAAACAAATTACATAGATGTAACGTTCTGACCGTCATTAAATCCCCTGATTCTGTATTCTCGAATTCACGAAAAACCTTCAATGTCCCAAGATATCATATATGTCTATAACTCGGATCATCTCCATCAAGTCTGCACAAAATTCCTATCTAAATTAGCCGATCTAACAAGGAAAACTAAATAAATTTTGGAAAGTTCTTCTTTATTTCTTCTTTTAGCTCAATCCACTTCTTTCAGCGATTTTCAATAGCTTCGATACCCTTTTTATAGTAAGAAATGTCTAGCTCCTGAAAATAGAGACATCCTGGTGATGTCGGTTATCAACAAGGAAAAAAGGGTGATAATATTCCCGGGGACATGTAGAGCTAATGTCCTCAGTGTACTCAAGATATTGTCGTTTCCATCTCTCGTCGTATTTTTAATAGCGCATGTTCTTTTCAGGGCTGCTCTAAACTCAGTTCCTTCGGAGTTCTATTGAAGATTATGGGTGGGTTTGACCAGATGCGGCTCTAAACCTCTTTGAAAGGGATAGTATCACGTCTCTGCCGATTGTGCATGCGAAGATTCCGCTATCTTCTTCAGGGGAGAATCCATTATTTCTAGCGTACAGAAGTCTAATCCAGGAGGTAACAAAATGTCAGAGATATAACTTTCTGACAAAGGTTGGAATATATATATTCTGTATTCCTGAATTGAAGAAAATGCTTCAACTGCCGAAGATATCTTACCTCTCTCCCATGCTTCACAGAATTTGGATTGGCTCTATCATGCCTGTCTGAAATTTGAAAATATTTACGCCAATCTTCTGCCTCCGGGAACATTCTTCCATGTCCTTCCTGACAAAGGGCACCGGCAATCTATTGCTCTCAGAAAGCAAGTTGAATATCTGGTAATTTATGTTTTTGTTGTGGTTTAGTTTGTCTGTCAATCCATCTACTTGGTTAAAATATTGCACGATTAATCATAGACCCTCGAGCGCCATGTTCTCAGAGCTCTTCGATGTACACAATACATTGTCGGGTAAATTTCCCACTTGTAATAGTGCCAGCTGTTTTCAGGGCTTTATTAAACGCATGTCCTGCGGAGACAAGTACTCTATTATGTACATACTACAAAACTACTCTGAAGATAGAGGGTCGGTTTTCTGCAGGCGTGCTTTGAGACCATGTTAAAAAATGGAGCATTCAGTCTTGGCCGATTGCGTATGTTTGGATTTTGGCCTCTCCTTCAGATGAAGAATTTATTACTCAAAGGCAGCAGAAGTGTAAAGCATGTTTTCTAATAGAAAATTGAGCGTGTGGTATATTGGATGACGTGGAAGCAGCAAACCTCATAAAATCCAATGGCATATTATCGTAAGGCTTCATTCCGATTCATCTTTAGGTATACAGGGGAGGTCCAATGGTCCGTTTCATCTTAAGGTGTACGAATAAGGTAATATGAATATGCTACATCCACATTACTAACTACACTCTACCATAGCCACTCTTTGACAAGAAATAGCACATACATACACCAGACAGGAATAACAGGTGGCGCAAAAGTAACCTTTCGATGTTTTTTGGCCAGTCACCGACCGATTATTGGTCAAATAAATAGTCAGCAATATTCCGCGTTCTGGAGCAGTGTAGCGTAACATTGTTTATTAACGTGTATTTCGCATGTGTTTACTACACAAATGTCAAAACAGAACTGACATTAGGGGCCAATCGCAAAATTTAGCATTTTCTGATAGGAGGATTACTTTTGCGCCACCTGTTATATGGTGGTACTATGTGGATTGTGGATACTTGGTCTATCTCCTTATATATGCCGTAGTCTTACAGCTCACTGCATTGTTTACTACACTGAATTATTGCCAATTCGAGAGTTAGCCGAATGGCTGTGAAAAAAAGTTCTAACAAAGGTTCGCGAGCCAGACAAAAATTCCCCGAAAATCCGTCAACTGCTGCAGATTTCTTACCGAGATGGCTGAGTAGATCAAAATTCACTTGATATGTGTGCCGGATCATGAGGACATTCCAGCAAGCTGTAGAAAAATACCCTTACAGGCTCGGTAATACCTTACATGATTCAACAAAACTGCAATATGTGTACTCGTACCTCTAGCGACATGAAAGTTCTTCTTGAGATAGTGTCCTTATGAGACAAGCGGCAGGTGGTCACTATTCAGGAATTTTACACATTTCAAGCAGATGTGGACATGCCTAAAGTCGAAACAAGGAAAGTAACGAATATTCGCACATGATCAAGTTTGTCCTAACACTGTGCTACAAAATCGAACTTTCCGAATAGGAATGGGATGAGACCAATTGCAAATGAAAGTTGACATTATCCATAACAAAACCTTCAATGGTCTTTTTCAGTTCAGTGCGAGATTTGTTTACAAGCATTTTAAGTTGGTGATTTTGGAACGCTGTCTAACAAGAAAATATCATTGAAAATTTGATAAAATAATGCTTATTTCTTTTTATTATCATGGAAAGTTGTGGTATCTTAATGTTTTTGGGAATTCATTTTTGTTATTGATTTTTACCTACAACTCACGATAGATGGCGTTGTCATGCAAATGGTGCTATTTCTTGTCGATTTTTTAGGCTGAAAAATTAATTTTTGATGTTGGCATCATTGAAAAACATACATATATCTTATGATTTGACAAAGTACATTTTATTATTCTCAGTTAGTTTATTATACAAAAATTCAATTTTTCTGAAAACAAATTGTGTTTTTTATTGGAAAAAAGAATTTTTTTATTACAAAAATAGCTTTTTTATTTAAAAGTATTATATATTAAATAAGAAGAAGAAAATATAGCTTTAGAAAGAAAAGCCGGCCATGTAGACTACTGATGACGGGGGTCACGCCCCAGAAATCATGATATAGTCTGTGGGCACGCAATGAAATACTTGCAATATATTTTGCCATGTAAAATACTTGCTTTCTATCACTGTATAGAAGCAGGTTGGTCTTTAGCCGAGAGAGTATCTCAGTTTAAATCATAACGATTACAGACCGAAATAGTAACGGGCAACCGACATAGCTTTAGAAATATATTTTACAATGATGCCAATATCAAAAATTTATTTTTCAGCCAAAAAAAATAAAAACCCCGCTTTTTCCATGACAAGAAATAGCACCACTTCTATGACAGCGCCATCTCGCTTGAGTTGTAGGTAAAAATAAATATCAAAAATGAATTCCTCGACCCCAAAAACAGTAAGATACCACAGCTTTCCTTGATAATACAAAGAAAAAAGCATTATTTTTATCATATTTTCAATGATCTTTTCTTGTTAGACAGCGTTCCAAAATCAGCAACTTCAAATGCGTGTAAAAAAAATCTCGCACTGAACTGAACAACACCCTTGAAGGTTTTGTTATGGATAATGTCAACTTTCATTTGCAATTGGTTTCATCCCATTCCCAGTTTGTTTGTTGCACTGTGTTATTAATCTGAGCGCCCCAGAAGGAGAGTTGGTAGCGTACTCGCCTGTGAGTTTGGGTGTCGTGGGTTCGATTCCCACCAGAGGCTCTGGTCTGTCGCTGCAAACATTTAGCCATATGGTCTTTGTAACCAGGCCTTTCCCTGGACCTTAAAATTAGAATATCAATTTACTTTGTATTGTAATTCACATAAATAAATAATTATTAATCTGTGCAAGATATTAGGGAGTAAGGCTTGTTAATGTTAAGGCTTTTCGGAATGAAGATAACCTTAGCTCCTTTCCAATTTGATCTATGGAGTTTAATTGACACTAATCTAGCTAGAATGCCTGTTTTTTTTTGAGAAGTTTCTGCATTTATCAATCTCCAGCGTTGGCAGATTCGTAACTATAATAATGGTGACTACATCATGCAGAACCGTGGATTTACTCTAGATTGTAAAACGTTACCTTCGTTCCAGTGTGTAACATAGGGACATATGGTTTCAGTAATCATTTATCTTTGTGATGGGTGGCAGATTTTTCCTTGTCGTATTCATGTTGTTGGTTCCATAACAGTCTGTGATCAATGTTAGTCTTGGGATAACTATCGATTAATCTAAGCAATGTTTTAAGGAGAAATTATATTATCATAATCGGCCGGAAATCCGTAGGTTCTGTATGATACTGTTTTTCCGCTTTTGGATTCAAGACAACCTTTCCCTCCACTTTGATCTATAGAGCTCCGTTGACATTAGTTTAATACGACGCTCAATTTGAACCTTCTGAATTTACCTACGTATAACTGTTATAGCTGGATTTACCTTATTAAATGTTCCTCTATGTCTTGCAGAGATAGAGCCTTCAACCTTCATGTTGGGTTTTCGGTGCATTTGCCTTGAGTTTAAAAATGCTGTCGGTTGGACAGAGATAAATTGCAGATTCTATAATGTACCCACCGCAATGGCTTAACCCCACTGTGATCTCATCACAGGGTGTATACAATCCATTGGTTGGATGTTGGTTAGACAGTAGCTATCGGCTAATCTATTCATGGTCCATCTATCTATCTATTTTGATCTATGATATTCAGTTGACCGTAATCTGCAATGAGTTCTGATTGAATTTTCTTATGTTGTGGTCAAACCAAGGGTTGCTGCTGGATTTGCGTTATTGAAGTATCCCCCTATGTCTTACAAAGCAAAAGGGAGAGCCTTGAATGAAGTTACTATATCCTGCAGGTCGATTTGGATGGAGTTGCTTTGGATGTTGGTACGTTGTTTGGGGGAATAAAATATAGTGGGCAGCTGTTGTTTGGGCAGTAGCCAGTTATCAATGTCTATTAATTACCCCAAGCGCCTAAGGTGAAATTACTATACTAAAATATCCTACTCGCCCCTTAGTCCTTAAGGATACAGGGCGGTCACAAAATCCTATAAGAATAGATAGCGGGAGTAATAAAAGTAAAAATAGAGTTTACAAAAAAAATACTTTCGTGAAAAGTGTAATCTTCTAAAACATACGTTTTAAGTTTCAAGCGCCAAGTTTTTTTTGAGCACTCAAAAGTAGACGATCTCAGTCCATTTGTAAACATGGAAAAAATTGGTCACAGATAATGCAATACAATAATACAATACTTTAATTTGAAAGGTCTTAGTCCAACAAATATTAAAACCGAGCTAGATTCTACTTTGGGGGAGTCTGCTACTTCGTTTGCAACTATAAAATATTGGGTGGCTGAGTTTAAATGGGGCCATACGAGCTGCAAAGACTAACACCATAGTGGTCGACCAATTGAGGTGTCTACATCAGAAATGGTTAACAAAATCCACTAAATCGGTCGGTTGAAGGTTCGTGAGCTAGCTGAAGTCATAGGCATTTCAAAAAGTGCTATAAATCGCATATTGACGGAAAATTTGATGATGAGAAAGCTGTGCGCATGATGGGTGCCGCGTTGGCTCACAATCAAGATAATGAACCAGTTAACACATCCGTTATTGCGATGCTATATAAAGTTCTACAAAAGGATTTAATTCAAGGCAGGGATACGGTTCTGTATTTTAAAAATCCCATAACAGACAACCTTTGTGGTAACTGAATACTTGTACTCGTATAATCAAATCGAGTTAGTCAATTATAAAAACTGATACTTTCGGTTATATGAATGATGTACTTACGATCACTTTTAATATTTAATTGTCTTACCAAAGCGTAGGCAAACAATTACAACATCTCACATTTATCAATGTCATAGCAGCCTTCTTTGCAGGGGAATGGGAAGAAGATTTTCATGATCATTCAGACGAAAGGATGACGACAAAATCTCATCAGCATCATTGCTGGTGGCGTTGATGGTGGTGCGAAGCAAATCATCGTCATTTACCATTATTGTTATTATCATATGAAATGTTGCCCACTTACACTGGAAGAGACACTTTCTTGGATATGCGGTAGTGCAGTAAGTATTGTAAGTGGCATTACATCAACATCAAGCAATCAGCAACAGTTGCCAGTTGCCGGCATCTGCTATCAATGGTAAGTTAAACATTGTTAACAACATCAAAGTCATCAATGTTAGCTCGCGCAAAATATCAAAACCGAAAATACTAAAAGCGAAACAAAAAAAGCAAAGATTTATATTTCTCAGCTCAGATGTTGCCCCAAAGACAGTTGCAACAGCTCCGGACGGATGACGATGACGATGTGGCTGCCGCTGCTGTTGTTGTTGTTGAGGATGATGGAGGTGATGTTGCCACTGCCACAGTGACGACAATGGCTGACGATGATGCGGACGATGATGGAGATGAGGATGAGACTCTTGAATATTTAAACAATTTTTTGTCAATGTTTTCCATTTGCTGACATCTGCAGGCGTTCGTGTGTGCGAGTGACTTTGTGTGAATATTTCTACTGCTGCTGCTGCTGATGGAAGGATGGTAACAATTGTTGCATGCAATACTTTTTAATACATTAAATCTTCTTTTATTATTTTTGTCGTCTGTCGTTTCGATATATCTGTCTGTCTGTCTTTAGGTTTGTCTGCCGGTCTCTTCACTTTGCGTCAACAATAACAGCGGCAACAACATAAATGTCGTCGTGCTTTGTGGTAAATAGCAAACAAACATAGAAACCGAGAGCGAGCGAAAAAAACGCGAAAAACGTTATGCGACATGCGGTGTGGCATCGTCATGATCATTGTCGTCGTCGTCATCATCACCGCCGCTCATAGTGGCAACACCAGCAACAAAAATCTCAGTTAAATCGCTGGCAAGCACAGTGTTTCATATACGTTACGGAAATGAAACAAATTCAAAGCCAAAAAAATGTGGCAGGACATGGCTCTACCCACCAAAAAGAACATCTAAAGAAAAATATCCTTTTCATGTGATCCTAAAGTACTCTTATTTGGGTCAGCAACAGTGAATTTGCCGTTGTTGGGGAATCAGTTAATTAGTGTTAAATGCACCAAATAATATCACTGAATGTGATATGTCATCATATAACTGCATCAGATTTATCTACTCCTTAATATACGACAAGTTGGGTTATCTACTCCCTAGTAAGCATAACCTAACTGGCGGTTATCTACTCCTTAGTGGAGGTTATCTACTGCTTAGTAAAACACCAGTTGATAGTAGATAACTACTGCTTAGAAGATGTTCATTTGGGTTATCCACTCCTTAGTAGGCGTCCTCCACTTCTTAGTAGACGAATAGTAGCGATATTAACTCATTAGCACAGGACTAGTTGGTTAATCTACCCCTGGTAGGCTGCCAATTGGATTTTCTACTCCCTGGTAGGCGACCGCTTGGGTTACAAACTCCTTAATAGACGACTACTCCCTAATTTATTTCCCCTAGAGGAGCAGTTGGGTTATCTACTCATTAGTGGAGAATCGGTTAGGTTATCTTCTACTTAGTAAAATATCTACTCCTTGGTAGGAAACAGTTGAGATATCTACTCTTTAGTAGACGAATAGTTGCGTTATTAAATTATTAGCAGAGGACCGGTTATGTTATCTACTACTTAGTACTTAGTACACGACTATATGGGTTCTATATATTCCTTATTATACGCCTATTCCACATTATCTTCTTCCTAGTAGAGGATCAATTGGGTTATCTGTTCCTTTGTAGAGGACCGGTTGCCTTATCTACTAGCTAGTTAAATAACAGTTGGTTTATCTACTGCATAGAAGACGTCCATTTTGGTTATCTACTCCCTTAGCAGACGGTCAGTAGGGTTTATATGTAAGTACTTTCAAGCAGGCGTCCGGTTGGGTTGTTTATTTTCTAGTAGACGACCAGTTGGGTTATATACTCCTTAGTATACGATTATTCCCTAATATATTTTTCCTAGTAGATGAGCAGTTGGATTACGAGTATCTACTACTTATTAAAATACCAGTTTGTTTATCTACTTTTAGGTAGTCGGTCATTTGGGTTATCTACTTCCTAGTAGATGACCAAGTGGGTTATATACTCCTTATTTGTCGACTACTGCATATTATCTACACACTAGCAGAAGACGTCCAGTTTGGTTATCTACTACCTAGTTGGATGTCAGATGCGTTATCTACTCCTTATCAGACGGCCAGTTGGGTTATCTATTCCGTAGTATACGGTCAGTATTGTTATATAGTTCCTAGTGGACTACTTTTTCGGTAATCTACACCTTATTAGATTTATTAACTCATTCGGAGATGACCAGTTTGGTTATCTACTTATTAGTAGATATATTTTTGCTAGTAAATGGAACGTTGCGTTATCTACTACAGAATAAAATGACAATTTGTTTATGTACTACTTAGTAGTCGTATATTTGGGTTGTCTTGGATTATATACTCCTTATTAAACGACTACTCCCAAGTAGAGGAGCAATTGGGTTAACGGATCCTTTGTAGAAGACCGGTTGCTTAGAAGACGACCATTTTGGTTATCTACTCCCTAGTTGGAGGCCACTACTCATTAGTAGACAGTCAGTAGGATTATCTACTTCCTAGTCAACGACTTTTTGGGTTATCTACACCTTATTAGACGACTAGTTGAGTTATCTACTCTTTAGTAGAAACAAGATTTCAAAGTTCAACGATTAAAATAGTAAACATATAATTGCTTTCAATTATGACTTATGCTGTATGGGACATTGAAGGGTCGGTACTGAAGATATACTTTTAAACCAGTTCTTGGATATGTCACAAGTTGGGAATTCAGCACCGGTAAGCACAAAGTCATTTTAAAGATAGTGATTGTTTTCATATAAAAGGGTCAATCTGCGGACCAAGACCTATACTTAATGGACCTATCACATGTTTGGTTTTATTCTGGTAGGGTTATTATACTACCTCTCAAATCAGAAACACGATTATCGATGTCGATCTGCCAACGAATGTACGTCAATATATCCTTGCGATCAAAGTTCAGGTCCCAAATATAAAGCGTTATTTAGGAAAATTTACAAGTATGATTTCCCTTGGTTAAGGACGATTTATGTTTTTATACCGCCTTCATTGGAGGACCCCCAAATTTCAAATTTTTGCTCTAGAATACACATTTTATGACGATTGGGCTTACATTTAACATTTGTCTAAATAGTACAACTGGCAGCACTGTGTGTATATGTCGCCTCTAGGCAAGGCAACAGCAATGCAATGCAATTCTCCAGCTTAAGGAGACTTATGATACAAAATGTTCTCATTACTCAACAATACAATTATCAATGTTGTTCTTGTCGTTGCTGCTGCCGTTGTTGTTGCTATGAGCGTCTTTTTTCTCAACTACTTAACGATAATGTTTACTGCGACACAAGCACTGGGCAACAATAACAGCGGCAGCAAAGCAACACCAACAACAACAATTGAGCAAAACTTTTGTATGCAACTAGTGCAACATTTTGTTAAGTAGACTTTTGCTACTTTAGCCGTTTTGCTATGTATTTCGTTTGTTTTGCAGCTCTTCGATCCGATCACTTGACTGATCACTTTTTTCAAGAAAATTGAAAAAATATCGTGCATTTGTTTGCAGTATTTCAGCATGTGTGTATGTGTGAGCATGCGAGGGTTCGTGTGAATGTTGCTGCTGCGATGTTTCAGTTGCATTTGCAAAAAGAAAAGACAAAAAATTGTTTGTATGTTTTACTTATTTATTGTGTTGTGGGTTATATTGATTGGTGTGTTGTGGCACGATGTTGCACATTGCTCGCTCGTGGGTGTGGTGAAGAGTTTTTCAACACTCACAATTGGAATTAACATTTAGACATAGATAATGGGTGGGTTTTTAGAGGTGTAGAAAAAATAAAATAATTTCAAACTGAAAATGCTCTTAAACATATTTTGGGCATGTGGTCCATTCTGGAAGCCCATTTTTATCCCCTCATAATATATGGGAGCTATAGCTAAGTCTGAACCGATTTTCTTCAAATTCGGCTGTGTTGGTCCACGGATTAATAAACTCTACAATGCTTAATTTTAAAGCAATTGGATGTAAACTACAGCTTCTATAGGGCTTAATGGTCAAATCGGACGAATCATATACAGGGTGTCCGCCGAAAAGGTATACGAGTACTACTTTGTTTTGGCGCCATTTTGGTAAACATTAGTCTTGACAGTTTGTATTTGGCAGTCGTGAAGTAGAGACGTTGCAAATTTATTATAAATAGAAAAATATTCGATAAACCAACATGTTTTAATCGTTAAAACATGACAACCCCGATTTTCATGAAAAAATCATGATGAGTGACGAGGCACATTTTCATTTGAATGGATATGTGAATAAACAGAATAGTCGGTTCTGGGCAATGGAAAAACCTCAAATTATTCATCAGTCACCTTTGCATTCAATAAAAGTGACAGCCTGGTGTGCAATTTGGTCAGGAGGAATCATTAGACTTTACTTCTATGAAAATTAAAACTGTCAATGGAGAGCGATATCGTGATATGATTGAAAACTTTTTAACGCCAGAACTGCGTGCCTTGGGCTTGATTAACATTTGGTATCAAGAAGACAGTGCCACATCGCATACAGTCAGGATTACAATGGCAACAAACAAAGCAGTGGGGGAGCTATGTATATCTAAATCTGAAGCGATTTTCTTCAACTTCGGTAATGTTGGTCCATTGATCATGAAACTCTACTATGCTAAATTTTAAAACAATTGGATGTAAAATACAGCTTTTATAGGGATAATGGTTCAAATCAGACGTAACATATGTGTGGAAGCTATATCTAAATCTAAACCGATCTCCTTCAATTTCAAGAGGCTTCTTTCCAGGTACGAAAGACCACCAACCGCAAAATTTCAGCATGATCGGAGTAAAATTTCGACCTGTACTCAGCGGACAATTTTAGATGGACAGACGGACGGACGGACAGACGTTAAATCGACTCCGCTAGTGACTCTGAGTCGATCGGTATACTTTAAGGTGGGTCTAGCTGTAGTATTTCTAGGAGTTACAAACATCTGCCACAAAACAAAATTATAATACACTGTACCACACAGGGCTGTGAGTCGAAGTCGACGTTGTTTTGCTGCTTTCATGAAATTATACTTTCAACCAAATACATCGTTATCGTTATCGTTATATTTATCCCCTCACCTTAGGGAGGAGGGTATTTATCATTTGCTACGAGCCCAAAGTGTATCACATCGATGGAGTGACCTAAGACCCTAAGCATGTTCGGCGGATATCCGTTTTGGGTCATTTTAAGTCGAATGAACAATGTCCGTCTGTCTGTCTGTCTTTATGTCTGGATGGGCCATATTGGTCCACTCCTTCTAGTACCTCCCCCACAAAGGGTTAACTTTTAGTGAAATATTGATTATTTAATAACTTATATTTGAATCCTCTGAAATTCTACATATAGTATTAGTCTGTTAGTCACTATTACCTCGAGAAAAATGGGCGAAAATGCCACGCCTCTTCTGGTACCTCATACACAAATGGACAATTTTGAACCAAAAGTTAAAGGTTATAACTTTATTACCAGTGCATACAAAAACTTGAAATTTTTGACTTATGAATCCCCTCACCTTGAGTCCCAAAAAAATATTAGCAACATTATTTATTTTTTTATTAAATATAAATTATATTCAATTTAAATTGCCTTTAATATCATTAAAGAATGTAGTGGTATTAAAGTTAAAAGCTGTTAACTTTTGGTACAAAAAGGTCCATTTGTGTGGGAGGTACCAAAAGGGGCTGACCAATAACGCCCATTTTTCTCTGGACTCTAGGTACTATAAAAACATTACACTGTACAAAATTTCAAGTATTTGTATGCACTGGTATTAGAGTTATAAGCTGGTAACTTTTGGTACAAAATGGTCCAGTCTTGTGGGAGGTACCAAAAGGAGCGTGGCAATAAATCAAATTTTTCACTGTATTGTAGGTACTACTAAAACACCGTACAAAATGTCAAGTCTTTGTATGCACACATAATAGAGTTATAAGAGGTACCAAAAGGGGCGTGGCGACTTCGGCCTTTTTTTCGAGGTAATAGTGACTAATAAGCTAATACTATGTGTAGAATTTCAGAGGATTCAAATAAGTAGTATATAAGTTATTAAATAATCAATATTTCAGAGCGCCCCAGTAGGCGAGTTGGTAGCGTACTCGCCTATGAGTTTGGGGGTCGTGGGTTCGATTCCCACCAGAGGCTCTGGTCTGTCGCTGCAAACATTTAGCCATATGGTCTTTGTAACCCGGCCTTTCCCTGGACCTCAAAATTAGAATATAAATTTACTTTGTATTGTAATTCATTTAAATAAATAAATAAATAAATAAATAATCAATATTTCACTAAATGTTAACCCTTTGTGGGGGAAGTACTGGAAGGAGTGGACCAATATGGCCCATCTTCGAACTTAGCCGGAGATAGAAGAAAATATTACCACATACCAAATTTGAAGTCAGTCTGTTACTCCTTTCGAGAGTTATCGTGCGCACCAGCCAACAGACAGAAAGACATACGGACAGACGGACGGACATTGCTCATTCGACTTAAAATGGCCCGAAACGGATATCCGCCGAACATACTTAGGGCCTTAGGTCATTCCTTCGATTTGTTACACTTTTGGTTCATAGAAAATTATATATACCCTCCTCTTTAAGGTGAGGGGATAAAAAGTAAGAAAATTTCAGTCGAGTAAACGACTAAAGTATACGAGTACACACCACTTTGATGTGAATCTTTATGTGGCAGACAGAGAGTTGGAAATACTTTGCTCACTCAATAGTAACTGCATTCTAAACTATGCTAGGTGCAAAAAGGTAGTTTTTCAGGAGAAGCGACCAAAGTTTGAAGATTTTTTTACTTTTGTGTGGAATTCCTTTATAATGCAAATCGAATGACCTGTACTCTTTTCTGAATAACTTTTGATTGGGTTGACGGATAGACACCAAATTTTGACTGAATGTAATTTGGAATGTTTAGAAATTAAAAATGCAATCTCCCCTTCTCTCGATATGAAAATTAGATGCAATGTTGATGAATATTCTCTGACGAACAACAGATGTAAAAGTTTATGTGCACTGATATTAAAGTTATGGCCTAAATTGTGGTGTGATTTGACCATTTTGTGTGAGAGATGCCAAAAAGGAGTGGCAACTAATCCCATTTTTCACTGGACTTTATGTACTTTAAAAGAACTACACTACAGCAAAATTTAAAGTATTTGTACGTTCTGGTATTAATATTATAACCTGCATAGAGAAAAAAGAAAGTTCGAAAAAAAAATTTGAATTTTGCACATTCTTTTTCGTTTCTGATGACGATATACATATGTATTTCTGTTAAGAAATTTGACAAATACAAGGTGGCGCAAAAGTAACCTTTCGATGTTTTTTGGCAGTAATTTAAAAAAAATTAAAAACTTTGATTCTTCTTGTGGATTATCTTTATTTGGTCTTTTAATTTTTTTTACATCAAGTCGAGAATATGATGTCATGTAAATGGCCACAGTTGATTGTCATTTGAGCCCTTTTTATGGCATTTTCCATCACTTTGGCCAAAACTTCCGGCGATAGGTCCTCACATTCTTGACGGATATTGTCTTTAAGAGCTGCAAGAGTCTGAGGCTTGTTGACATAAACCCGCGACTTCAAAAAGCCCCACCAAAAGAAGTCTGGAGCGGTCAAATCAGGCGATCTTGCTGGCCAGTGCAAATCGCCAAAACGGGAGATTAGGCGCCCGGGAAGTACATCCTTCAGCATATCGGTTGTGGCACGTGCAGTGTGTGCCGTTGCACCGTCCTGTTGGAACCACATGTTTTCCGATCCCAATTCATCAAGTTGCGGCAAAAAGAACTCGTTGATCAATTCTCTGTAGCGCTCACCATTCACAGTAACCGTTTGGCCCGCGACGTCTTCGAAGAAAAAAGGTCCGATGACTCCTCCAGCGAAAACAGCACACCATACAGTGACTTTGAGCGGGTGTAATGGCTCTTCGTGGGTTTCACGCGGATTTTCAGTGCCCCAGAAGCGTAAATTTTGCTTATTTACGTACCCGCTAAGATGGAAATGGGCCTCATCACTCATGATTATTTTTGATGAAAAATCATCTTCCTCTTGGTGGTGATTAAGGATGGCTTGAGCGTATGTTAGACGCGATTGGCGGTCAGCAGCTAACAGCTGATGCACCGTCTGGACAGCTGATGCACCGTCTGGACTTTGCGCTTCCATGACATCCTCGGCTACAGCAGCAATATTCTCTGCAGAACGGCTACTCCGGGGTCTGTCACGCCTGGCAGCATCTCGTGTTGTGCCAGTCTCTTCGAGGCGAGCGGCTAAACGTCGCAGTGTTTCACCAGTAGGCGTTGGACGGCCAGGAAATCTGCGATGAAATTCACGTTGTGCCAAAGTCACCGACCGATTATTGGTCAAATAAATAGTCAGCAATATTCCGCGTTCTGGAGCAGTGTAGCGTAACATTGTTAATTAACGTGTATTTCGCATGTGTTTACTACACAAATGTCAAAACAGAACTGACATTAGGGGCCAATCACAAAATTTATAGCATTTTCTGATAGGAGGATTACTTTTGCGCCACCTTGTATTAGTATGAAATTTAAAATGCTTCCATATGTACTACAACACCCTGCGACAAATGTTATCTTTTTTTATCACCCATGAACGAAACTATATTCAAGTTAAACAAGAGACCATAGGTAGAAAAACTGCATACGTTTGTCGTTTGTCCTTTTTGCAGTACTTTAAAAATTTCAAGGATTATATTGTGAATGAATTGATAATACATATTGTCACAATTGTTATCCTTGTAATTTTAAAAGTAATGTGAAAAGGACAAACGATCACGAAATAAGGAAGTTAGTACATTATTTTCCTACTAGTGACCATTTTTTCAATTATTTATGGGGAATTCCACGACAAATCGACGGTTTCAAAACAATTTCGGTTTTAATTTTTCCCATTTTTTTATATTTTTAGTACCCCCGCACAAAGTGGCATTTTTTGAGATTTTTCCGATAACTCGTTCAGAAGTTATCGATATTTAAAAATTCGTAAAGTTATCACTCTTTGCATTTGGTTTTTGGTCATAACTTCTTAAGTTATTGTCCGATTTGAAAAATCTTTTTTTTTAATGTAGGTATTTTTCCGTACTTTTCAGAAAAAATTTAGAAAAATATTAAAAACAAATATTGTGAGCGGTTTTTAAGTTTTACAATTTAAATGCCATTTTTTAAATTGTTTGTACTCTCCGATTTTTCCGAATTTTTTATATTTTAAACTTCTATTAATTCTCTAACATACTAGCTTTGGATGGAAGTGGGCCTAAAATTATTATATTGTAGTATTTAAAGCAAAGAAATATTTTCCTACTATGTTACAGATCTCCGATCTGTATCGAATTTTGCATGTCGGAACTTTAGGTATTTATCTATACATACTTTGGGAATCATACATTAGACCCGCGTACTAGTGATGTCTTGTCTTATAGCGTCACAAAAACTCATATTCTGCAGATTACGAGGACGACTGGAACAGGCCTTAGACTTAACCCATCTGGACCAAATTTAGCATGGTCTAATTAAGGAACAATTCTGAGGGGAGCTAAAGTAATCATAAGTGCGAGTTGTTAACAACAGGTAAGTATATTCCTACCGTACATGGTGACTTATGATTGATATTAATTTTGTAAAATGTTTGTTAAAGTTTTAATTGACGATTTATGCAGTGATAATAGGTTATTCGGGACTTGACGATCTTTGACTTTTTACATATTGTCCTGTGAGATCTAAGTAACAAATCTAAGTGTGGGAGCTTTGCTTTCGCAAGTTGAAGTTGCAATCATACGCCACCTACTGTACATGGTGGCGTATGATTGCTATTAATTTTGTTAAAGTTTTAATTACGACTTGATGTGGACGATTTCTTCGGTGATGAAATGTTATTCAGGATTTAAAAATGCTACAGACTCTTTACGTATCCTCTTTTAAAGGAAATTCCATAAAAAGTCTATGTATGAAGTTGAATCTGATTTACGAGGCCCTCGCATATCGACAGATTTAAAATGCATCTACAAGTTGCTAACACACTGCGTTCGTCCAGAGTGTATTTTCCTCATAGTTTTATTGTTTCCAATACGACTACGAATACGAGTATTATTATTTTTCCACACTATTGCCATGCGCAGCTTTCATGACACGTATCCAACCATCCAACTGCGACGATGACGACAACGACGATTCCACTGCCTCCAACAATTCGCGCAGTTGCAGCCATTGCTGCGGCTGTGGCACAAACCTAAAGGCCTTTGCCAATGACATATGGATGGATGCTCGAGTTCTCAAGGTACGACCAACAATTGTTGAACATATTTTGAATTATACCAACAGTACCCCACATACCCATCCAAAGCCATCCAACCAACCCATCCGTCCTCCAATGCTCTACGTACGTACATATGTCGACAGGTATGCTTGCCACAACTTGACTATGATTCCTCCGCTTTGGCGAATAGGTAAGAGGAGTATTTTTTAACTTGTCTGTATTTTGGGTAAATGTCCATTGTGTAGTTTTATGCTCTAGAGGCGAGGGCAGGGAGGCAATGGTGAAGGAGAGGCGCGCAGCGGAAATTCAGACGCAAAGTTTAAGCAATCCGACTTGTAAACGGAAGATGGCAATTATTTTTTGAATGTGTTAGTGTCGTTTTTCATTTTTTCTTCAATCATAGAGAGGAAAGGCAAAATGAAATGTGTGTGAAAATTTTTCATTTTCGGTTTTGTCCCCACAATATTGTTTTTTTTTTGTGCGCGAAAATTCACACACCATCTAATAATGTACGAGTATAATGGAAAATGTTCGATATTTTTGTATAAGATATGTATTTAAGGGCTGTAGAGAAGATTTTCAAATATAGAAGTATTTTGGTGGATTAATACCGTCACTTTAGTGGATCGTGGGTATATAGCATTTGCTACGGGCTTAAAGTGTAACACGTCGAAGGAGTGAGCTAAGACCCCAAGTATGTTCTGCGGAAATCCGTTTTAGGATATTTTAAGTCACTTGAGCAATATCCGTCTGTCTGGCTGGAGTGCACGATAACTCTGGAAAGGAGTAACGGATTGACTTCAAATTTGGTATATGATAATATTTTTTTTTATCTCAGTTCCCAAGTTCGAAGATGGGCCATATTGGTCCACTGCTTCTAGTACCTCCCCCACAAAGGGTTAAAATTTAAGGAAATATTGATTTTATAATAACTTATACAATACTTGTCCGAATCTTCTGTACTTAGACAGATGTTAATTGTTTATTTGTTGCTATTACTTGAGAAAAATGGGCCACTGCCCCACCACTTTTGGTATCTCCCACACAAAAAGTTAACTGCTTATAACGTTAATAACGGTTGAACTCTGCACGCCGCTTCCCAGTATAAGGCTTGAGTGGCAGCATATATGTTCATCTTATTTAGACTAAGAACTCCATTGTGATACCACTAGGACGCAAGGAGAAAGATTTCCCTAGGCCCTTCGCTTAATGGATGTATGAAACTTATGTGATGCTGGATATTAACACAAGCCCCAATGAACTTTGAGGCTAGGATAACCTGAAGCCATCTAGACATATCGGGGAACAGATCTAGTCAGAAGCTGCATACTTTTCAGGCTAATGTGGCCCTGCCTCCAAAAGCCCTGTTACCGTTATCGGAAGTCTCACTTATACGGTCTGTAAGTGGTCACTCTCTTATTGGAATTATGTCTCTGTCGCTATCTCTAGATGGCGGCATGTTACCCTAGGATCAAAGTTCATTGGGGCTGGTATTAACTTAGGTAGGTTAGGTAGGTTAGGTAGGTTAGGTAGGTTAGGTAGGTTAGGTAGGTTAGGTAGGTTAGGTAGGTTAGGTAGGTTAGGTAGGTTAGGTAGGTTAGGTAGGTTAGGTAGGTTAGGTAGGTTAGGTAGGTTAGGTAGGTTAGGTAGGTTAGGTAGGTTAGGTAGGTTAGGTAGGTTAGGTAGGTTAGGTAGGTTAGGTAGGTTAGGTAGGTTAGGTAGGTTAGGTAGGTTAGGTAGGTTAGGTAGGTTAGGTAGGTTAGGTAGGTTAGGTAGGTTAGGTAGGTTAGGTAGGTTAGGTAGGTTAGGTAGGTTAGGTAGGTTAGGTAGGTTAGGTAGGTTAGGTAGGTTAGGTAGGTTAGGTAGGTTAGGTAGGTTAGGTAGGTTAGGTAGGTTAGGTAGGTTAGGTAGGTTAGGTAGGTTAGGTAGGTTAGGTAGGTTAGGTAGGTTAGGTAGGTTAGGTAGGTTAGGTAGGTTAGGTAGGTTAGGTAGGTTAGGTAGGTTAGGTAGGTTAGGTAGGTTAGGTAGGTTAGGTAGGTTAGGTAGGTTAGGTAGGTTAGGTAGGTTAGGTAGGTTAGGTAGGTTAGGTAGGTTAGGTAGGTTAGGTAGGTTAGGTAGGTTAGGTAGGTTAGGTAGGTTTGGTAGGTTAGGTAGGTTGGGTAGGTTAGGTAGGTTAGGTAGGTTAGGTAGGTTAGGTAGGTTAGGTAGGTTAGGTAGGTTAGGTAGGTTAGGTAGGTTAGGTAGGTTAGGTAGGTTAGGTAGGTTAGGTAGGTTAGGTAGGTTAGGTAGGTTAGGTAGGTTAGGTAGGTTAGGTAGGTTAGGTAGGTTAGGTAGGTTAGGTAGGTTAGGTAGGTTAGGTAGGTTAGGTAGGTTAGGTAGGTTAGGTAGGTTAGGTAGGTTAGGTAGGTTAGGTAGGTTAGGTAGGTTAGGTAGGTTAGGTAGGTTAGGTAGGTTAGGTAGGTTAGGTAGGTTAGGTAGGTTAGGTAGGTTAGGTAGGTTAGGTAAGTTAGATTAGATTAGATTAGATTAGATTAGATTAGATTAGATTAGATTAGATTAGATTAGATTAGATTAGATTAGATTAGATTAGATTAGATTAGATTAGATTAGATTAGATTAGATTAGATTAGATTAGATTAGATTAGATTAGATTAGATTAGATTAGATTAGATTAGATTAGATTAGATTAGATTAGATTAGATTAGATTAGATTAGATTAGATTAGATTAGATTAGATTAGATTAGATTAGATTAGATTAGATTAGATTAGATTAGATTAGATTAGATTAGATTAGATTAGATTAGATTAGATTAGATTAGATTAGATTAGATTAGATTAGATTAGATTAGATTAGATTAGATTAGATTAGATTAGATTAGATTAGATTAGATTAGATTAGATTAGATTAGATTAGATTAGATTAGATTAGATTAGATTAGATTAGATTAGATTAGATTAGATTAGATTAGATTAGATTAGATTAGATTAGATTAGATTAGATTAGATTAGATTAGATTAGATTAGATTAGATTAGATTAGATTAGATTAGATTAGATTAGATTAGATTAGATTAGATTAGATTAGATTAGATTAGATTAGATTAGATTAGATTAGATTAGATTAGATCAGATTAGATTAGATTAGATTAGATTAGATTAGATTAGATTAGATTAGATTAGATTAGATTAGATTAGATTAGATTAGATTAGATTAGATTAGATTAGATTAGATTAGATTAGATTAGATTAGATTAGATTAGATTAGATTAGATTAGATTAGATTAGATTAGATTAGATTAGATTAGATTAGATTAGATTAGATTAGATTAGATTAGATTAGATTAGATTAGATTAGATTAGATTAGATTAGATTAGATTAGATTAGATTAGATTAGATTAGATTAGATTAGATTAGATTAGATTAGATTAGATTAGATTAGATTAGATTAGATTAGATTAGATTAGATTAGATTAGATAGACGTACAAAACTCTCCACTTCTTTCTCTTCCTCACAGCTTCAACAGAAGTCATTGGATTCAATTTCTAACCTCGTTGGGTGGTCACCGATCAGGCATTGTACCGTCAGAACTGAGACAGTTGCTTCCGTATTAACGTGGCCGTATCATATCCTTATTTATCTAGCTCCTGTACAGCTATGTCTGTTTTTTGTCTTCTGTTATTGGTGATATAATTTAGTCCCAGGTCCAATTTACTCCAGATATTGTAGTTATGATCAGTTATTATTTTCTTAAATATTTTTGATGTAAACTGAAACATTCTTATAATTATCCAATGAAGTATCACGACATTACACAAGTCAATGTAACAGGTGGTTTGTTGGAATCTCAAATCTCAATCATTGAACTGTTTTCAAAAGGTTTTCCCATTTTCCGCTGATTTCCCCACTCCGATCTGCTTTTCGATCTTGTCTTTGTTACTTAACATTTTCACGCTATGACAAAGCAAACGTGTAGCTGAACAAGCGAGGCCAGTTCCCGATCAATCCTCGACTGACATTGCAAAGATGGATGTGTGGCATACAAGTATCGCTCACAAACAGGCGGAATGAAACGGATTGAAATAAAATCCGACAAATCGTCAAAATTAAAATTGATTTGACATTTTATTGCGAAATAAAACAGAAAAGTCAACGTTTTTGTTTTGTTGTGTGTTGAGGTATCTAATCCAAAACACATGGTATGGTGGGGAATGGAAGGTCTGAGTTTCAAATGAATGGAAACATTTTGTCCGAATCTAGTTGAATAGATGCTGTCACTGGAGGACGTTGAGGATGACGATGACGACCACGACCAAGCAGAGATCTGGGATGAGATGAGATGTTTGAGAGATCATGATCGTAATCCGCGCAATCTGCAACTACGACAATAGAGATAATAATGGTGTTGGCCATACGATACGATCGATGATAACTATTGATGGCGATGGCGACGACGATGTTGTTGTTATGGGCTGCCGATGACGATTTGCGGATAATGATGGACCGCCGGATAATACCATTATTTTCACTGTGATTCCATATGTAATTAGCTTAAGTTGGCGTTTAAGCCACACAAAAAAGAAACGATTTTGTGTTATTTGTTTTTTTCCTTTCTTCAACATTTTGAAACGAAAACGTCAAAATCCAAATGATCGGTTTTCGCTTTTGTTTTGAAAACCTTAATACGGAAGCCATAAATTAATGATATGTCTGCTGTCTAAATTGTATTGTTTTTTTGCAGGGGGAAGCAGCCGTGGTTTTCTACTTTTGTTATTTTTCAAGTTGAGAAAAAAATCAATAACATTATTATAGGCTTAAGCTTTGCGGGGGGAAGTACATCTTAATGGGTTTGTACAAAGCTACGCAAAACCTCCAGATATCGTTTGTTGTTACAAATTGATCTTCTAGAGCCTATGTTACAGACAGCTGTAGAAGCTGCAAAAAAGATTTGTCTTGTTTTGATTTTCACAAAACTCGGTTGTTTTGTAAATATTGTGAATAATGTGTGGAGACTGCCAATGACTGGGTGCTTAGATAGATGAGTGGCGTTGTTTTAACCCAGCGAACGTATTGAAGAGATATTCAATATATTTATGTATAGCTGAAATAGTGTCTACTCAATCTATAACTAGGTGTACAACTTCGAAAGGAATTTTACACCTAAGGTAGGAATGGATAGGTAGAACACCAGGAACTTTAAATAACTATCAGATTCTATACGATACAGTTGGTTCGAAGCTTGATGGAAGGTTGTCTTTGAATCACCCTGTAAATAGCTTAGTTTTACAGATTAATCAATACTTGCAGTTTATTTTAATCCGAATTAATGACAATAAGGGAAGTCACCATGTGACTAAGTCGCAACATAGATACCAAAGCCGGCGTCGTCATTTACTCAGACAGGCGGAAATTAAATCTCTGGGGGTACATCCCTAAAACCACAAACAGCATATATTGGTGCGTCACTGTTCACACCCAAGCTTTGGCTTAGGCAGATACTGCCAAGCTGACAAATGAGATATGAATAGAAATATACACCTATTTAAAATATCTGACCCGTGCCGATATTAGTATTACTGATAACTTTGTGTATGAAACAGATAGGTTGCGGTGAGAGACAGCTGTGCCCGTTGTATCAATAATTCATCTGTGTGAGCTGGTGATCCTGGCTGTCACTGTAACTTAGCTTAACCTAACACAACCTATGCTATCTTTTTTCTGTATTGTAAAATTCGTCGAAAGACATTTGCCTGAAGGAGTTGGCAAATAGAGACGGACTTTAACACGCTAAAGATACATCAGCGCTATGGAACCGTCATTAGGCTTTACTTCACAGGTTGGATCTACACGATCCATAATTTTTGGTTGTATGTTTTCTTTTTCACATTAAATTGCGCGGAGTAAAAACAGCTTCTAGTGATTCCTCCAACTGCTGCCACAAATTTCTAAAATGAGAACATGTCAACAATACATGTTCCGCATACTCCACATTGTATTCACCACAATATGTTTAAAGCTACCATTGCCGCTTAGCACCAGCTACAAGAAGCAATACATTGCTTCATGTGCTCTATCCAGCCATACTCTTAGATCGAGAATCACTTGATCGGGATCACTTGATGTCGTCCACATGATTTGTCGATCATGGATGCTTTTGTCCTTCGCAATAATTCGCATAAGATATCTAAGAACACGACATTAAAATTTCAAAAAAATCGAAGGGTGTAATCATCCTTTTTGAAAATCGCAATGGAAACTATAAAAGGGCAAAAACATAAAAAATTAGTATATTTGCTGCAGTGCTTAATCCAGTTAGTTGCAGTAGTCTAAATTACCTTCAAAACAAGGTATAGCACATTAAAATCGGTCACGTATTTCAGGAGATACAAGCAAAAGAATGAACACACCTTTTAGAAAAAACGTAACTTCGTCAACTTTAAATTACTCATAACTCTTAAAGAATTTTTTTTAAAATTTTTTCTTGAACTACGTATAAGATATTTTTAGGTAAATCATGCATACACAAAATTTCGAAGCAATCAAAAATAGTGATGTCAAAAATCGTCCCGTTTGGCATGGAATGACTCATATGTAATATTTGCCGTCGTTGAATGCACATCGTTAGTATATTTCATCTCACAAACAAGCGGATCAGTCGGCAACATACTTCCCGTCGAAGAGCCGACTGGAGCGATTTCATACCTGTGGGACTATCCTAATCTAACCTACAACTTAAAATGTAAGTATTATGACGGAGACTCCGTTTGTGAGACGCATAATTAGATATATATATTTATTTATTTATTTATTTATTTAATCGACATAGTCTAGCACAATGAGAATATAATTCTTATCAATGGTAGTGCTAGTGGTACAAATGATTACATTTTACAATAGATTCTAAATTACATAACAATATAAATATAATCTTAGTATTTTGTGAGAATGTTTTACAATTGTAATTGATTTATAATTTTACATGTTATTTGAAAAAATTGAATAACTCCTTTTTAAAGTGCAGGATGTTGCTTATTGTTTGAATATGTGAGGGAAGGATATTCCAAAGACGAACAGTGGGTATGAACAATTGTCTCTCTGATCTTGAGGTATTAAATCTTGTTTGAATAATTTTTTGCCACGATTTGAACGTGCAAATTTTATCCTTTGTATAAGATAGTCAGGTTCATTTGTGTTTATAATTTTGTGTATAAATCTCAGGCTTTTGAGTTTTAAGTAGTTACAGAAGTCTACGTTGAAAATCTGGTATGAATAATGAGATATACTTTCGCTACGTTTTTTATTGAAGATATACCTCGCAATGTTATTATATGCTACTCTTAGCTTTTGTTGATCTGTGTAGCCACAATTATAAAAAATTTCAGACCCATATAAAAGAGTGGGTATCAAGTAAGTTTTCGCTAAGAGCATGCGTATTTGTAATGGTGTAGATATTTGAACCATCCAAAGATTTCGAAGCATACCATGAACTTTTCCAGTCGTAATAGTTATATGGTTGAACCATGATAATTTATCATTAAAAACTATGCCAAGGTTTGATGAATACGGTACATATTCAATAATTGTTCCATTATAACAAATATTAGCCAGTGTCTGACGGTGACGATTCCTTTTTGATATATGTATACATTTGGATTTGGAAGGATTAATGCACAGTCCATTATCATTTGCCCAATGGTTGATATTTATTAAGTCTTCGTTGATGTTTCCAATACAATGCTGGATGTCTTTTGATTTAGCTCCAGAGTATAGCTGCACATCATCAGCGTACATGTGTACATTACAATGGCGCAAAGTATATGGGAGGTCGTTTATGTACAGACAAAAGAGCAATGGGCCCAATATGGAGCCTTGGGGAACTCCTCTATGTAATTCCAATGGCATCGAGTGGTTATTATTAAAATGGACAATTTGCGAGCGTCCTGTAATGTATGAAGAGATGAATCTGCAGGCGGAATTTGAGAAGTCAAACAACTTTTCTAATTTAGTTAACAAAATAGAATGATTAACAGTATCAAAGGCTTTACTATGATCCAATAGCACCAGAAATGAGTCCATATTCTCCTCCATATTGACCCTGAGATCTTCAGCAACGTCAACTAGGGCTGTGATGCAACTTCTGCCTCTCCTGAAGCCAGATTGTTTGTTTGATAATAATTGGTTACTGTTGATAAATTCGTTCATTTGCATATACATTAGGTTTTCATCGTTATATGGACCACAGTTACATCTTAAAAACCGCTCCCTCTTCGCAAATGTCTGAAATGCATATGACAGAGACTTGTTGGTCAGCTTAATGCGAAGCAACAGGGAAGAAACCATTAAATATTTATTATCCGATAGCCATGATAACTAGATTGAAGGAAGCGTACCCTCTGACGGAGACAAGAGTTTCATTCTGGATACGCACGGTAGTTTTTTCCCCCGCAGGTTCAGATAAACCTTGTGAGAAGGTGTTTTTGAATATCATAGATGGTGATGCCGATGATGATGGGTACATTTGATGATATTTCGATTTCTTCAAATAAGCCTACATCACACAGAGACCGCATTCGCTGCCTTAGTAGTCAACTCTTTCGAAGAGCTAAGTTGAAATACGTAGTTCTGATTCAAGAACAATGACTGATTCGAGGTTTCAGAACTCGTACATTGAATTTAGTGCAATGTACAGGTAATGCTCGACTCAGAGCCTGCTAGTGACCTTAGTTGACTTCTTATTATGATAGTAGCCAGACTTGAAGTAAACAATCCCCAGGAAGAATTGGTTTATATGGCACAAGACAACGAAGTGTCCACGCGAAAAGTACAGTGTTTGGGAAAAGGGTGAAGAAAATGCTGCACTTTTTCTAGAAACGAAATCGCTATTAAGAACATTGGTCTAGGTGGCAGATGTCAGAAGAAAGAACCTATCCAATGCAAACCTTCATATGTTGAGAACCACTGAATTTACTGAAAGACATGGCTTACTTATTGCATTTGTTCTAAATAGTAACATAACAATACTAATAGCGAAGTAACGTTCGTTACCTGAAATATACGAGATGGGCTTCTCAACACCATTGTCTCTGCAAAACATAAGTTGCTAGAAGATTTTAGATGGTCATAGCTCTTCGGATCACAGATATATTTTGCGTTTAATATATTTGAGAGAACTCAGGTTCCTGCATTTCCGTACGACGTCAGATATGTAGACACATTCAACATGACTATTCCCAGAAAGACCTAACGAATTGTGAAGACAATTGGAGAAATTGGAGACATTGGAGACACCGTGTAATCTAGAACCAAACCCTCTGGTGGACCTCAGAGATAGTTAATATCAGCAAATGCTTTAACAGAATAAAGGTATGTACACATGATTTGCAGATCGGACGACATTGCCAGAAATATGGCGGAAAAATGCAACCCTGTGAATTTGCAACCGTGTGAACACACAATTTTTGTTTTGCAACGTTAGCAGAAAAGTGCGAGATAATTTGCAGATTGTTATATGTGCGAAGTTTATGCATGTGACAACGGCGCCATTGCCAGAAAAACATTTTATTTGCAACACTGTCTATAATGTATTTTTATTGCCAATCCTACATATAAATATTTACAAAATATATTGTAAATATATGAAATTGTAATGTTTTCTTGCAATCGTCTGAACTGTCAATTCACCTTTGCCTAACAATCTGTCATTGTCCGTATTTTTGCAGCACTTTAACAGGGTTGATAACGTTTGCCGATCTGGCAATCGTCTACACTCAGCTTTAGACCTATAAGAGCATCACAGGGCTGGGATAGCCAAAAAATTTAACTAAGAATATACCAGAGGGTAGAGAAGTAGAATCAGCATATATTCTGGAACACTTTTAATTCAATAACGAAGTCATAGACTGGAGTGGCAGTTGAAGTGAAGCCGTCTGACTTTACCAGGGCAATTGTAACTGCAACCAGGTTTATGTGGGTACTGGAATGCATTCAAATTGTCAGCACGTGACATACAAGTACTGTCCTAAAGAATACCTACAGTAACCAGTTAAGTTTTTATTACGAGTATTTAATAGTTGAACTTCAAAACTGTACTCTACTAAGGATATGATAATCCAACTAGTCGTCTACTAAGATGTATATAAACCAATTTGAAGTAAATTATGGTGTATTTATCTTCAAACAAGTACTATATAACCCAAATTGTCGCTAAATAAGGAATAGATAATACAATATTTATTTACTAAGGAGTAGACAACCCAACTAGTCGTCTACTACGACGAAGATAACCCAAGATAACACAACTTGTCGTCTACTAAGACGCAGATAACTCAATTTATCTTCAACTAAGGGGATACATAACTCATTTCGTTGTTTACTGAGGTGTATACAACCTACTAAGGAGTAGGTAACCCAACTAGTCGTTTACTAAGAAGTAAATAACCCAATTTGACATCTATTAAAGAGTAGATAACCCAATCTGTCGTCAAAGAAGGAGTAGATAACACAACTAGTCGTATACTAAGAAGAAGATAACACAACTAGTCGTCTTATAACTCAATTTATCTTCAAGTAAGGGGTTACATAACTCATTTCGTCGTTTACTAAGATGTATACAACCCTTCTGGCCCTCTACTAAGCAGTAGATAAATTAATCAAAATATACCAATTATCTGCCTCCTAAGGAGTAGATAACTCAACAGGACATATACTATGCAGTATATAAATACAAAATATGGCATTTTACCAAGTTGTGTACGTAGTAGATAACCCAACTCAGCTCATCTACGTCTTCTTCTGTTATCCTTCACTCCCAGTGTAGCATAGAGCATCAACCATCCTCTTATACCGGACTCTATTGCGGGATGTTTGGCTGACGTTATTGACGTCCTTTACTGCGAAGTAGATAACTCAACGTGTTGTATACTAAGAGTAGATAACCCAACTGCTCCGATACTAAAAGGGTTTGACTGGAAGATGTTGAGGAAATTATTGTCCGATTTTCTCTTAATGTTGAGTGTTACAAAAATAAAGAGCACACAAGAGACCGATCTCTTGAGTTAAGTGTATGTCTGTGGACATTAAACGCTAAAACCGAATCTAATGTAACCTAACCTAAGTAGTAGATTTAGTTGGTGCCTTTTCTGTAGGGATCATTAACATTTCATATATACTGACAAATTGGAGGGAGCATTCCAACACGGGACCTAAGATCTTCCGGCCCATCAGTCTATCAGTGTTTCCGATGAAGACTTGGGAGGAATTGATTTACACTCATCTAACAATGAAAAGAGACTGCTATCTGGGCGACAGCATGCATATTGGAAGGGCAAGACACCTGAGGCTGCATTTCACGATATGGCGCAAAAAACTTCCCTGAGTAATCTAAGTTAAAATAATTACATAGGTAGACAATGTAGATAAACAAATGTAAACAAATTTGGGAGTAATCTTGAATCGGAAGATTAGTGGGAAATATCATAGAGAAGAAAGAGTTACCAAGGCCCACAGATGTTGGTCATTGTGCAGAAGAGCTATAGGGGATACGCTGGCTTTACATGAGCTTGATTAGACTAATAATATCCTACGACTGTGTAGTGTGGTGCACATCAATGACAAAAAAGTGCAACGTAAAAACATTGCAAAAAGTTCTACGTATGTGCTGTCTAGGCATAAGCGGGCCAATTAGAAACACGCCAACAAAACCGTTGGAGACTATACCTCACATTCAAACATACGTATAAAGTATGAGGCAGCCCTCACAGCAAGACTTTAAAAATACATAAATCGAGACCACAAGTCGTACCATAAGAAGATTTTTGAATCTCTAGTTGGTCAGATGTAAACAACGGAAATCTCCAGCCGCATTCCTGAAGTACGAATTGCAACCACCTGTGATTCATTTGTGTCAGATAGACGTTCCTGGGAGAACGGAACACTGGCGCAAGTGTCAGTGATAACCAGCAGCTTCACGGATAGATCTAAGCTAGAAAGAAGGACGGGTCTGCGACTTTTTTTAGAAGTTTACTTTCGCCTTTTAGACTTTAATACTGTATTTCAAGCGGAAGTTCGAACAACCAAGGACTGTGTGAATTGGCTTAGTAACTCCACAAAACTCCAGAACTGTGTTAGAATGTAAAATGGCGATAAATTATTACTCAAATCATGGACGGCTGCGTATCTTTTGACTGTCAGGACACATCGGAGTTATTGGAAACGACCGGGCAAACAGTTTTAACACTAATGGCAGATAACTTTGTAGTAGTGAACATAACATTTGATAGAACAAGCAGATATCTACGAAAGCAAGGCATGCAGGGAAGGCATCGAAACGGTGGACCACTACATATGCCAATTTCCAGCTTTCGCACATGCGAGATCCCGATACTACGGGTCCGATCCTTTACCAGATCTGACTAATCTCGGTGGGTATGACTGGAAGATACTGAGGAAATTCGTGTCCAGTGCCGATTTTTTATAACTCGGGAGGTTTTAAAAAAATCATACCAACAGGCCGATCTACTGGCTTAAGTGTATGTGCATGGACATGAGACTTTGAAACGTCTCTTCTTTTTTAACCTCACCTAACCTAGGTAGGCTTTTAAAAAATAAAATAATAGAAACTAAAAAATGATAATGTAGGTGAACACCTCAAGGAGGTATCCTCTCCGCACTACTTTGAAACCCTGGCTTTCTGCTTTTACTTTCGGAGTTAGGAATGAAGGATTTCGCATACTAAGATGACGTGGCAATAACATAATGCTCTGCTAAGTTATTTGTTTGTGGACGAAAATTGAAGAGCTACTTACTATAATATACCAAAAATGGTCGGTGGTTTGTGGTTTTTTAATTTTGACATTAGATACAACCAATAATTGTTGTGAAATAAATGCACTAAGAAATTTTATTTTTTTTATTTGACCTAAACATTTTTGGACCAAACAAAAGGTTTGTCACCTGATGCCATGCATTTCACTATTTTTATTATTTAGAACATTAAGTTTAAGGAATCCTCCAAAAAGATAGGGGTGCAGAATTTTGCTGTTTTTTAATAGCAATTTTTTTTCTTAAGTGACTATAGCATCCAATTTATTAATTTGTTTAATATTTGGAAAAAGAATATATATATACAAATCCCTTTTATAAGAAATTATATTAAATATAAGAACTATTAAGGATATTTATAACGCATATTTGAAAAATAAATGTCGTGGAAACTGCGATAAATTAACATTTAATAAAAGTTTGATCGTTTTATGGCTTTTTCCAAAATAATACAATGAGGAGTGGCTTTGAACTGAAGTTGTTGTATGAAATGTACATAATTGTTCCGCAATTAATCAGGAAATAAAGGTGGTCGTCCAAAAAGAAATTTTTCTGAAAAGTCTGATATAGTTCATGTAGTTCCTTCTATGTGTACTCACTTTCCAAATGCATTTCTTGTAAAAAAATATATATTTATTTTTTTTTTGCTGCATCTTGCAAGTGCATTTTAACCACTGTATTGCATTTTAACCCCCGAAATGATATATTCCAAAAAATAGGACCACACACACGTAAGTATGCTCCAAATTTATGACCAAGCCAGTAAGGAAAGGCTAAAGTCGGGCGGTGCCGACTATATAATACCCTACACCACTCTCGTAATATTGAATAACTCTGATATATAAATTTTATAATTCATGTATAAATTGTTTACATAAACTTACTTTTGGGACATTTTATACTTAAATAATACCCTGTACCACAGTGTGGTGTAGGGTATAAAAACGATTGGATCTAAAGAGCCAAATCGGATGGAGCTATAGCTAAATCTTAACCGATTTTCTTCAAATTCGGTAGTGTTGGTTCATGGATCAAGAAACTCTACCATTCTAAATTTCAAAACGATTGGATGTAAAATACAGCTTTTATAGGACTAAATGGCCAAATCGGACGAAACATATATATGGGAGCTATAGCTAAATCTTAACCGATTTTCTTCAAATTCGGTAGTGTTGGTTCATGGATAAAGAAACTCAACCATTCTAAATTACAAAATGATTGGATGTAAAATACAGCTTCTTCAGGACTAAAGAGCAAAATCGGATGAAACATATATATGGGAGCTATAGCTAAATCTTAACCGATTTTCTTCAAATTCGGCAATGTTGGTTCATGGATCAAGAAACTCTACCATTCTAAATTTCAAAATGATTGGATGTAAAATACAGCTTCTACAGGACTAAAGAGCAAAATCGGACGAAACATATATATGGGAGCTATAGCTAAATCTTAACCGATTTTCTTCAAATTCGGCAATGTTGGTTCATGGATCAAGAAACTCTACCATTCTAAATTTCAAAACGATTGGATGTAAAATACAGCTTCTATAGGACTAAAGGGCCAAATCGGACGAAAGATATATATGGGAGCTATATCTAAATCTGAACCGATTTCAACCAAATTCAATAGCGATCTTAACAGCCGCGAAATGCTCTAAACTGCAAAGTTTCAGAACGATAGGAGTGAAATTGCGACCTGTAGTCGACGAACAACTTTACATGGACAGACGGACGGACGGACGGACGGACAGACATCGTTAAATCGACTCAGCTAGTGATTCTGAAACTCATGGTTCAAGAAACTCTACCATTCTAAATTTCAAAACGATTGGATGTAAAATACAGCTTTTATAGGACTAAATGGCCAAATCGGACGAAACATATATATGGGAGCTATAGCTAAATCTTAACCGATTTTCTTCAAATTCGGCAATGTTGGTTCATGGATCAAGAAACTCTACCATTCTAAATTTCAAAATGATTGGATGTAAAATACAGCTTCTACAGGACTAAAGAGCAAAATCGGACGAAACATATATATGGGAGCTATAGCTAAATCTTAACCGATTTTCTTCAAATTCGGCAATGTTGGTTCATGGATCAAGAAACTCTACCATTCTAAATTTCAAAACGATTGGATGTAAAATACAGCTTCTATAGGACTAAAGGGCCAAATCGGACGAAAGATATATATGGGAGCTATATCTAAATCTGAACCGATTTCAACCAAATTCAATAGCGATCTTAACAGCCGCGAAATGCTCTAAACTGCAAAGTTTCAGAACGATAGGAGTGAAATTGCGACCTGTAGTCGACGAACAACTTTACATGGACAGACGGACGGACGGACGGACGGACAGACATCGTTAAATCGACTCAGCTAGTGATTCTGAGTCGATCGGTATACTTTAAGGTGGGTCTAGCTGTGTTATTTTCAGGTGTTACAAACATCTGCCGTGAAACAAACTTATAATACCCTGTACCACAATGTGGTGTAGGGTATAATAAGTATGTAAATACTATCGTAATGCATTTTTGAAGTGAATGGGGTTGGCGTTGTAATTACCCCACTAGTTCCAATTTTTACTGAATGTGTCCTTTACATGCGGCTCACGTTGTGTACAAATTTGAGATCGATAACTCAACGTTAAGAGGTTTTGGCCAGAAAATCTGGAATATTACCCATAGTGCAGTGTCTTATATCCTATGGTCAAAGCAATTAAACAAGTTTGAATGTAGGCGAACACCTCAAGGAGGTTTCCTACTACTTTGAAACATTGGCTCTGTGCATCACTGGTGCATTAAAAGCTACGTCGACTGTGTCACTACGTTTGATGGAACCATCGCAATAGTCAGTAAAGGAATACGGACATGATGTAATCCTTTCCAGGATGTCTATAATTGTATGATAGACTCTGTCCGAGGCACCCTTAGAGAATAAGTATCACACATTTATACCTGACAAAGATGCGTGGAAAGGTCGAATTCCTGGTGGTAATAGATGTGTAGTAGGCCGGGTCGATTTGTGCGGAGGCAAAAAAAGTCGCCATTGCTCAGTGAAAATCGTATTCTAGGGATCAAAACTTTGCCGAAGGAACCATACCTCTAAAACGAATTCTGATGTCCCGGAATTTGGCTCGAACTTTTGGGTAGGGGCAAATTTTGAAAAATCCCACTTTGACCCATTTAGAGTGCTCCAATCGAGTCCAAATGTATGACCGACCCCCACTAACTTTGGAGGCCCGACTCACCCATGCCAGTGGCGCACCCCCAGGAACCCCCTAGGGGTTCCATACATTTAGACTCGATTGGAGCACTCTAAATGGGTAAAAGTGGGATTTTTTTCGGGACATCAGAATTCGTTTTAGAGGTATGGTTCCTTCGGCAAAGTTTCTGAGCAATGGGCGATTTTTAAATCGACCCGCCCTAATGTGTAGACTTCTATATTTATGGTTCCAAATTTAATGACAGAGTTGGGCTCGATGATCCGTGAATAGGTCGTGGACTTCCTGATCACTGTAGTTTTTATCAGGCTGAAATTGTACCTATTATGGAAATAGCAAAATGGTCGCCAATCGAAATGCCCCATCAATGATTTGACAGCGAAATTCTTCACTGGGCTATTGATCTTGGCTATTTTGTAATACTCTTACCTTAACATTGGGCCAAAGCATTTAAAGCCATTTGTTGTTTGCAGATGTCTGTCTTTTTGTTTAAGAAAATAAAATAAAAAAAAAAATAAATAACGTTGTGGCTTTTCAGCTTAAACCGTTTCGGATTCGTTGATTTCTGTTGGTCTGTCCATCTGTCCGTTTGCCTCACCGCCTGTCCGCCTTTTCACCAATAAAGTCGTACTCGAATTTGGGTCATATTTCGGCGTTTTGTTTTAAGTGCGTGCGCAGCTATACGATGCGATGTGTGGGAAAATTCTTAAGGGTTTTTTGTTTCATCTTCATTTGGCGTTTCCAAACCGTTTTCTGCTCATTTTCTGTCCGCTTTTGCTCATCATTTGGCCGGGTTGTTTTTGTTTGTTTTGTTGGTCGGCGTAATTTTCGATAATTTGTGAAATGAATTTTATTAATTTCGTTTAAACGGAATGGTGTCGAATTCAATTTCACAAGGTTAGCATTTAGCTTGAAATTTGTCTGCATCAGGGGGAAATATGAGTCATATACTGCAAGATCGTGTTTTAGGAGGACTTACCCGGCCGGAGACACTCTGAAGGCACGAGAATAGACCATAGTATGAGAAATTTATAAAATGCTTTTTTTACATCGATGACAAATTCTTTTTACATGTTAAAATGTTATTTTTGTAATTAACTGAAGGCGGATGATCAAAGATACAAAGAAACTTTCAGTTTTTCTGCATTCCGCGCGGGGTCTTTGTAAACTTTGTGTGGTACAGCGTTCTTCGATAATTAGGCGAACGAAAATGAAAGGTGCTCCTTGGTCTTTAGAGATGGATATTCAATATAAATTCAATATACAAAAGAGAAAAACGCAGCCAGGTCAAAAATTGCTTAATAGGTTATCCATTTAGACATTTTTAAGACAAACCGGTAAGGAAGTGGTAAAGACGGGCTAAAGACTATATGATATAACTACAAGTAAAAAACGTTAAGCTCGGACATGCCGAATCTTATATGTATATGTGGCAGCACCAAGACCGCCGTGTTCGAATGACAGACAATCTGGCAACTTGGTAACGAACCAGAGGAGGAGAAAACAACAGCTGATTCCAAGAGAAGTCTTCGCCGTCAACGGTAGCATTTTTAGTAATACTTCATAAGATTTTGTGAACTAGTTTTAGTAATAATAAATAGATTTAAATAGTTAGAACGTCTTATTACTACATCAGCAACTATTCCTCCATGGATTGCATTCCATTCTTTTACTGGAAAAACTTAGGATATGGAGCAAATATTCGAACCATCCTTTTTGTTGAAGCAAATATTAAAAAAACAAGTAAAAAAGTCTCAGTCGGGTAAACCGACTAAGGTATACCCTCACTTTGTGACTTATGTAATATGGAATATTGCAGGGATAAATGCGTCAATATGTGTGGGAGGAACCAGAAGGGCTTTATCAAATGCATTTATTTTTCGCTGAACATTAGATACTTTAAATACAATGCACTGTGCCGAACTATAAGCGTTTCGTGTGCACCAATATGTATGTATATTAACGTTATGAGCTATTTAATTTTGGTTTAATTTCAACATTTTGTGTGGGAGGTACAAAAAGGGGTGTGGTGGTAACGCCTATTTTACACAACACTGTAGTTACTTCAAAAACGTTACACTGTGCAATATTTTGTAGTATTTTCGTGCAATGGTACTCGCTCTATAAGCGTTTAAATTTTTGTACAAATTGATACGTTTGTGTGGGAGTTACTAAAAGGGGCGTGGCAATAACGCCCATTTTCACTGGACTGTAGGAACTATAAAAGCATTAGCCTGTGCAACATTTCAAGTATTTTTATGTACTGGTATTAATGTTATAAGCTGTTAACTTTTTGTACAAAATGGCCCCTTTGTGTGGGAGATACCAAAAGGGGTAGGGCCACTTAACCCATTTTTCTCAAGTTGATAGCGACAAATAAACTATTACTATGTGTGTAATTACAGAGGATTGGGATAAGTAGTAAAGAAGTTATTAGAGAATCAATATTTTACTAAATTTTGACCCACTGTGAGTGAGGTTCTAGAAGGAGTGGACCAATATGGCCCATCTTCGAACTTAGCCTGAGATAGAGAAAAATATTATCCCATACCAAATTTGAGGTCAATTCGTTACTCCTTTCGAGAGTTATCGTGCGCTGCAGCCAGCCAGACAGACGGACGGACATTGCTCAAATGACTTAAATGGCTCAAAACGGATTTCCGCCGAACATACTTGGGGTCTTAGGTCACTCCTTCGATGTGTTACACTTTTTGTCCGTAGCAAATGATATACACCCTCGTCACATTAAAGTGAGGGTATAATGAACTCTTCATCTGAAAAATGTGGTATTAATGGCTGAAATTTGCATATTTTAGGGCTATCTCGACACGGGGACTACAACAAAATAATTTTTTGAGATGAATTCTTGCCAAAATAGAATACAAACTGCAAATTGATTCCAAAATGTCGTGTTTATGGCTTAAACGAGCCTTTTTATCTTTTTTATCTAAAGGACTGTAACAAAATATGAACTGAATTAAAAAATTTTTACTGTGTTGAATTCTTGTCTAAATAAAACACAAACTGCAAAGGTTCGCTTAAAATGCTTAGCAAATGCGACATTTACGATTTAAATAAGCGTATTTTGGAGTGACCTCTATAGGGTGACTATAACAAAATATGAACCGATTTGCAAATTTTTTTCTGTGATGAATTCTAGTCAAAATATAATACAAACTGCAAAGTTTCATTAAACTTGCTTTTAAAATCTGGTATCTATATCATAAAACCCGTATTTTGGAGCGACCTCTATAGGGGAGCTATATCAAAACATTGACAGATAGATTTAAAACCGGGGCTATATCTAAATCTGAAGCGATTTTCGTCATATGTATATAACAACATCTTTTCTCGGTTCAAAAAACTGCTATTTTCTAAATTTTATAGAGTTCTGTTAAAAAATGCCGATTATATAGCCTTAGATGCAAAATCGGGACATAGAGTCTATTACAAATCAGAACAGATAGTCTTAAAATTTGCCAAGTAACGTTCTTGGTTCAAAAAACATTTATCTGCTAAATTGTATAAAGTTGCAAGACTGAACCGATTTTCTTGAAATTTGGCAAGGTTTATTGTCGGCGCAAACAAATCTTCTGTATCAAATTTCGTAAAGATTTGAGGCAAAGTATGGCTTCTTCACTGCGTAGACGCCAAATTGGGATGTACCTATACCTATATGGGAGCTAAATATAAATCTGAACCGATTTTTATACAATTTGGCAGGGGTATTTACTGCCTCTATAGATCTTCCATGTGCTAAATTTCATAAAGATCTGCCAGAAAATAAAATTTGTATACTGCATAAATAACAACTGAGGGTGTACATATATATGGGAGCTATATATAAATCTGAACCGAAGTTGACCAATTTCAATGGGCTTTATCGGTGATGCAAGTAAGTACTATGTACCAAATTTCATCAAGACCGGAGTAAAATTGGGACCTGTACTTTCCATATAAGCTTAAAATGGAGGGACGTGCGAACAGACTTTTGCTAAATCGAATCTGCTAGCGATTCTGAGTCGATAGGACCAAAAAAAACTTATAATACTCTCTACCACAGAGTTGTGTAGGGTATAAAAAGTGTTTTTCGTTTCGTGTGATGGACCTAGGTTCAATGAAGTTTCGGACTTTTATGATGTAAAGAAATAAAATTGGTGGGGATCCCTTCTATGATATGTAAAGGCATACGATTAATTTGCAATCCTATATGTTTCTGCCAAATTTAAGTCGTTTAGCTTTATTATGTGACATGTGGAAAGCATGAGCAATAATATATATTTATTTATGGAGTCTCAGATCAAAATGTGAAGGTGTTGCAAAACCTCATCCTATGGATGAGGGTGTAATTTGTTATACTTTACTATCCTTATCAGGAAGCATTTTTTTTTTGTTTAAAATAGGTTGTTGTTTCCAAATTTAGCATTTTCAAATAAAATATGTAGATTCCTATTGAACAAATCTACCGCAAAAATATAATGGGAGTAATTAGGTTATGTCATTTTAGCGTGGCAATCGGTATGACCTAATAAGAACTCTAGTGCAACCACGATAACACTACCGACCACATCTGTTAAACTTCCTAGAAAGGCCGATCCCAGTATATCTGGACGTAGTTTACTCAATGTGGAATAGAAATAAAGTAGGTGCTCAATGATCTCCACTTCTTGTGGAGAAGCCACATATTCTACAGAAGTCGTTGAACTCAATTCCTAATGTTTAGTATTGATACATTAGTATCAGTTCTGACGTAGACAGCTTTTTATACCCTTTACCACTCTGTGGCTCAGGGTATTATAAGTATGTTTTGGTTCAGATGTGTGTAACGCCCTAAAATATAGGAACTAGACCCACCTAGGCCTAGCTCTGTCCCTATACCACGGGCAAAGATGCTCCTAGAGTGTGAAAACGGGTATGCATACCACTTTGCATTCCGCCATCGATTGGGGATATAAAAGAGCTCAATGCAGCCTTCATATATTTTCTGCAACCAGCGGTTAATAGTATACGATCATAGTTATTTATTCTATACAGAAGGGACCACTTCTACTACTCACTCCCTTCCCGTAACTCCCATATGACTTCTATGCACTGTAGAAGCAAAAAATGTCTTTAATAAGTTTGAGGGACGGAAGTTCATTGAACTTAGAATAAACTCCATCGAATTTTAAGATGTTCAGTTCGGTATAAGATATTAATTTTATTTGCATCTACTGATTACAGAAGCCACCTTTTGCAATTCGGGACGTCAGTTTGTCATGATTTATGCTGAAGACTTTAGAGATATTAGTCGAAATTTATCTCGGAATGTACGAGTATATAGACTATGTATACGATGCACAGTGTCGTGATTTCTCTGTACGGTTGGCCATAAATGGAAGGAGTAGATGTAGATCATCGAAATTTTGCATAAGTAGTTTTTATAAGCAAAATAAGGTAAAAACTAATTTTGGACCAAATCCGTCAAGGGACACGCCCACCGCCCACATATCCTGAAATGCAAAAATACAATATTTTCTAAAACTGCCTACGGAATTCAATCAAATTTTGATTAATATACAAGGTGGCGCAAAAGTAACCTTTCGATGTTTTTTGGCTGTAATTTAAAAAAAAAATAAAAACTTTGATTCTTCTTTTTGGATTATTTTTATTTGGTCTTTTAATTTTTTTTACATCAAGTCGAGAATATGATGTCATGTAAATGGCCGCCGCCACAGTTGATTGTCATTTGAGCCCTTTTTATGGCATTTTCCATCACTTTGGCCAAAACTTCCGGCGATAGGTCCTAACATTCTTGACGGATATTGTCTTTAAGAGCTGCAAGAGTCTGAGGCTTGTTGACATAAACCCGCGACTTCAAAAAGCCCCACAAAAAGAAGTCTGGAGCGGTCAAATCAGGCGATCTTGCTGGCCAGTGCAAATCGCCCAAACGGCAGATTAGGCGCTCGGGAAATGCATCCTTCAGCATATCGGTTGTGGCACGTGCAGTGTGTGCCGTTGCACCGTCCTGTTGGAACCACATGTTTTCCAATCCCAATTCATCAAGTTGCGGCAAAAAGAACTCGTTGATCATTGCTCTGTAGCGCTCACCATTCACAGTAACCGTTTGGCCCGCGACGTCTTCGAAGAAAAAAGGTCCGATGACTCCTCCAGCGAAAACAGCACACCATACAGTGACTTTGAGCAGGTGTAATGGCTCTTCGTGGGTTACACGCGGATTTTCAGTGCCCCAAAAGCGTAAATTTTGCTTATTTACGTACCCGCTAAGATGGAAATGGGCCTCATCACTCATGATTATTTTTGATGAAAAATCATCTTCCTTCATAGTCAGCAATATTCCGCGTTCTGGAGCAGTGTAGCGTAACATTGTTTATTAACGTGTATTTCGCATGTGTTTACTACACAAATGTCAAAACAGAACTGACATTAGGGGCCAATCGCAAAATTTATAGCATTTTCTGATAGGAGGATTACTTTTGCGCCACCTGTTACTTCTATTTGTTTTTAAATTGAAGTATGTGATCGTTATAAATTGTGTTTTCGGTCCACTTAAAAAACAAGTGTGTTTTTCTGTACACACAAATTATTCTAACGGTACTTTCTATATGAGTTATATTTGGACCAAAAAATTTTATTTGTCGTGTTGCAGATACATTATTGTACAATAGCAAGATACGCGTTTTGCAATTATTTATGAATAAATATTAATTTTAATCCTTAAAGATCATACAAATTTTAAATTATGTATTTGATGTGATAAATATATGTAGGTACACAGCTTCAAATTTGAAGCCCCATATCTCTGAAACGGCTGAATGAATCTAAAAAATAGTTTATGTGCTTTCTAATCTAACTGTTTTTCATCGATTCGTACAATTAATTTTAAAAATTCCAACATCGACTGTCGGTATTTTTGGACACGCTCCGACACTGTGCGATGTGATAATACGGGAAATGTTATCAATTTTTCTCGTGAATATTCTTCAGAGCGTCCTTCACATTAGGTTAAGTTGAAAGAGAGGAGACGTTTTAACGTCTCATGTTCCTGGACATACCCTTAAGCCAGGAATTGAACTGTTGTAAGCTTAACTTTTGTGATATTTTTAAGCCCTCAATAATTATAGAAACCGGGTACTTAACACGAATATTCTCAGTATCTTTGTAACGTGACGGATTTTACTCATAAAAATCTTCGTACATAATTTCTTTATTTTATTTTTTTTACGAGCCACCCTACTATACAGAATTTAGCTCACAGTTAAGGGCCACCCTTTTACAACGTCGCAGACGAACATGCTTACATACCACATTACAGTCAACGAGTCAACATATATGCATACACTTGCAATACAGTACGATTTTCAGTACAGTGCATATTAATTTATGTCATACCTGGTATAATTCTCGTTCACTTTGTATAGTGGACCATATACGAGTATGTGTTCCACCTTTTGCCATCATTCGGCAGTGAGCCATCACCCCGATCGTGAGCAAATTACAATACGGAGTAACGCGCAGCGAACGGCCAGCTCGACTTCGGAAGTCTTGTAGCTGGAAATTTTTAACGCCTTCGGGCAAATACATTGGTATCACAGAGACTTCTGTCTACTGTTCAATCCACAGAGACTTCGGTCTAATGTTCAAATCACAGAGACTTCGTTCTACTGTTCAAATCACAGAGACTTCGGTCTACTGTTCAAACCACAGAGACTTCGGTCTACTGTTTAAATATGGTGAAAACAGACTAAGAATATTATCAACAAAAACAGAGTTGGTTTTCTTCCGAAGGAAGTAAAAAAAACTGCCAGTCATTCCACCATTCTACACTTATAGTTCCAAACTTATGATGATAGGGTACACCTAAGGGTCTACTAGAAGGACATATGGCTATATATATCTCGCAGAAAAAGTCGACTAGTTGGGAGATAGCATAATGAATGAGATATAACGTTCTGACAAAGGTTGGAATAAATATATTCTCCGATACTCAGACTACAATTAAATTCATAGATTCAGTAGTTCTGAATTCAAGAACATCCCTTACCTAACGCAAAACTCTTAACGAGATGGATGAAAAAATCGTAAAAATCCTTCTGTTAAGGGCGCCAGGCCACATGGACGTTCTAGGGAACTGTAATTCATATGAGCTTGCGAGATATGACTTTATAACAACAAAGGACAGATGGTCACTAGTCAGGAACTATACATATTCCAAGCCGATTATACTTGCCAAAACTCGAAACCTTCAAAGCAATGATGCCGTTATCGACACATAGCATTCGCTATGTTTTGGGTTTGTTATGACCAAAACTAGGGAAATCTCACATTTTCCTTCACTCCCCGTGGTTATACTACATAATGCACTACATTGTTTTTAAGTTCGAAGAATTATTCTATTAGGTTAGAGTGGCAGCCGGGGATACCAGCTCACATACAGCAATTGAGACCCTAATATATACGACTTCCTTCTCATTGAAGTCGTATATATTCTCAGAACTGATCTTAACTTAAACATTATTTATTTCCCCCTCTAGTGCAAGGAGAAATTTAACATTATCTGGTCGTATAGTGCCCAAATTGGTCTAAATAAACTACATTTGTCTATTTCTGTTCATCTCACATTGGACAGCTTGACTGCCACTTACTTACTTAATCGGCTATTACAGAACATTAGTTCCTGAAGCCGAACGTGGAATAGATTCGATCTTCTGCGCTTCTTCTCCAATTTGTGACACCAAGTTTCGAGATGTCTTCCTCCACCTGATCTTTCCATCGGAGTTTTGGCCTTCCCCTTCTGCGTGAACCGTCATCAGGTTCGTATTGAAATGACTTTTTTGCTGGAGCATCTTCATTCATTCTTACCACATGACCTAGCCAACGTAATCGCTGTAATTTAATGCGCTTAACTATGTCAATGTCGGCAAATAGCTCGTACAGCTCGTGGTTCATACGACACCGATATTCTCCGTCAACGCAAATTGGTCCATATATTTTACGAAGAATTTTTCTCTCGAATACTCCAAGTACTGCCTCGTCTGCTTTCGCAAGTACCCATGATTCATAACCATATAACAGAACCAGTATCAGCGACTTGTAGAGTGTGATTTTTGCTTGTCGAGAGATGGCTTTGTTCTTGAACTGCTTACTTAGTCCGAAGTAGCATCTATTAGCCAGGATTGTTCTTCGATTTATCTCAAAACTGATGTTGTCTGTTTTGTTTATGGCGGTACAGATAAAGTCGCTGACAATCTCAAAGTTGTGGTTTTTAACTTCCACTGTTCGTCCGAGTCTGCTGGAAGTTTTGGTGGTAGATACCATCAACTTGGTTTTATCGGCGTTTACTGCCAGACCCACTTTGGCATATTCCTTTTCGATTTTTTCAAAGGTGGCAGTTACTTCTCGCAATGTTCGACCCTTGATGTTGATATCGTCTGCATAGGCGAGCAGCATGTGTTGTTTCGTGAATAGCGTACCAGTCCTATTCACATCTGCGTTTCGCATAACCTTTTCCAGCAGGATGTTAAAAAGGTCACACGACAGACTATCTCCTTGTCTGAAACCTCGTTTGGTACTGAACGGCTCGGAGAGGTTCTTTCCTATTTTAACTGAGGATCGCGTTGACTGCCACTTGCCTAAGCGAAAATTTGTAATTTCTAGAATTTGTAATATCGTCCCTTTCCTACCAAGTTCATCGGCTTTGCAGTTCCCCGAGATATTCCTATGCCCAGATACTCATATCAGATATATATTAAACTTATCTACCCACAATACCAATCGGCAGTATATGAAGTAGGTCTTGTAGAGACTCTGTCAATGTAGTCCTTAGAGCTTCGCTGATGCTCATGCAGCAGTTATCTGAACCTTCAGTAGTTGACTGATTATGGATCAGTTATCATTAGCAATTTCCAGCATACTACAGTGCCGTACTCTTACAACAAACAGTATCCTTTAAAAAGGGTTATTTGTGGTCTGAATTTTTATATTTAAAAGTATTTTTACACTGGAAGAATCGAAGGACATTATTTTTTTAAATAATGTTTTTAAATTTTATATTTCCTTTGTTTCTGTCAAATGTAGGCAGAAAATCAAAAATTGGTTATTGCTAATCGCGAAAAATTCGCTGTCACAATGTATTTGGAACCAATTAACTGGTTAATGATTTTTGGAATTTTCTGTAATGTCTCAATTAAATCATTACATTTTTTCCTCCACTTAAATCTACTCCCGTACAAGAGATGAACTCAGATATTCGGAATCAACCATATGGCTTAGTTGCTGAGGATATTCCTTTTTTATTAGCTGCAAAAAAATGTAACGACATCCACCACTTGACGGCCTAATGCCGATTACTATTTTTGGAAAGTTGTGTTGTTGCAGAGCTAAAAAAGCGATGCTGAAAAATTTACACATGCGCAAAACGCACTCTGTGCGCAATGAAGTTAACCAAAAGAGCAATCAGCACAACTGAGGCAATCGTCAGCAAACGATGGCAAACCATCAGCAACAGTTATGCACATGTCTATGGTTGTCGTGGTTGCCTCCATTGCTGGCTGGCCGAGATTGACATTGTGGCGGGGATATGTTGTTGCCGGCGTTTGTTGCTGGATTAAGATGTTTTATGGCTGTAACTCTGACTCCTTGAGCTTGTCGATGGCTCACCTTTTCCTCAGTTGCGTCTGAGCAAAAGATTAGTGGGCCCGAGTAAAGTGCTCGAGGAGTTGCAATGGAGGCGAGTAGCAACTATATACCAAATCGAACTCTACCAATTGACAACATTCACAGGTAATCATGAGACTTTTTTGGTTGGTGTAAATTGATTCTGTGAGAGGAGAGCTGTTGACTGCCATTTGATGTGGCAGCTCCAACAAAGTGTCACATAGAAACGGACAAATATGGTTGGCAACTAAGCGCCAATTGCATTGGGGCAAAAACGGAAAAACCCCCAGCAACACCATTGGCAAACACCAACTCACACGAATGACGTTAACAACAACTAAATGTGAATATTAGCCAAAAACATAAACCGTTTGTTTGGCAGTTGGTTGGTGCTTGGCGGCTAAAAAGGAATCCATCCAATTGTCTGCCAACTGTATTTTTTGGGATGATGAAGCCGACAATGATGGTGATGATGCTGCTGCTGCTGAGGATGCCTGCAAGTGTTGCTCCTCATTTGGGGATGTTGCTGTTGTTTGTTGTCTGTAGCTGACGGCTGCCAATGATGCTGCTGCTGCTAGTGTGTTGGTGGCATGCCAACATGTAGGCTGCTTATTGAGTTTATTGAATTTATGTGACATTTCAACATGTGGCAAATGCTCGCAATAATGAGGCACGTAGTCTCCTTGCCTGTCCTGTCCGTCCGCCTGTCGGGTTTGTGACTGTTCCACTGTCTGTCTGTCTGTCTTAACATACATCACACATATGGCAGGGCAACAGTATTTTTTTGCTAAAGAGAGTGAAAAAGGACTTTCAAATTTTTGTCGGTTATTGAAAGGTGTGTGTTGACCGGAATTGTTGAAAGGAAGGACGGACGGACGGAAGGTGGGCGAGTGGGGACCAGCACTATTTATAAGAACACTATGCAACAAAATATTAGAGGCGAGTAGAAACAAAACCTATGTATCATGACTCAAACGATTAATCAGACCGTACAGTAAAATCTACTGTCTACCTTTAAGCTATCAGGGAAGTTACTGATGTATACTTGACGCTGTCTTACACTGTGAAATTCCAAATTGATCTAGAACCCCGATGGAACAATGTTCGGCGACGGAAAAACTCCCAAAAAAACTGTCTTGATAACGATATCAGATCTTGTAGGGCCCTGCCAGCTCATACGCCGTACAGTAAAATGTAGGGCCTAGCTACTAAGCTATCAGGGAAGTTACTGATGTATACTTGACGCTCGTACACGGTGAAATTCCAAATTGATCTAGAACCCCAATGGAACAATGTTCGGCGACGGAAAAACTCCCTGAAACTAAACCCATGGCTATCGCCACTTATGCTCCGAAAAACATGGCCTGTGGCCTTTGATTAAACTTGTAATCGACGGTAGTGCCAGATACGGCAAAATCTCGATCCCACGGCAACAGTTTCTATGTACCGGGTTGACCCGAAGCAGCAATTCTTCGGCCAGGGGCTGCCACCTCAGTACTTTGTGTATTATGTTCGTCCATTTTTTTGCCTTGGGAATGGTACATCCCGGAGTGTCTGCTCTGAATTCTGTTGGTCCGTGCCGGGACCAAACAAAATCCCGGACCAGTAAAAAATTTCTGCTCTGTCTGCTGGCACCTCATCCATCACCGTTCAACATCAGTAAGGTGCAACCGATGTAAGGATTGGGTGCATTTCAGCTACACCAGGGAGTATTACATTTCATGTTTTCATCATAATTCGAGTTTCTGCAGCTAAAAATAACTCACCGGGCGCACTACCACTGCAACAACATCTGATCACCCAAGTCAACAGGGTAGCTAAAAATAGACATAACACCACAACGACTATTAACAGAAATACAGCGCTTTTAGTGGCGAATAGAAACGGTATCACTCAAATAACATCCATTCCCTGAAATTAACAGACGAATGCTAATTTACAACCGGACAACATTTAGTGGATGAAAATGACATTAGGTTCCCGCGATAATCGGATATATGCCGGAACGAAGTCTGTAATAGAAAATAGACTTAAGGATTATCAACTCAGCATCTCCAAGCTGCTACCACAACAATCGCGAGAAAGAATATGTTTAAGGCTGATGTGCCTCCGTATCCCACAGTGTGTCACAGGAATCGCAGTCGTCATCAACGTCTCCGATTTATGGGACACGACCGGAATCTCCCTTGCAGCAACATGCACAGCAATCAACATCACAATTAATACCACATATTGCTGTACCAACTCCTGAATTTTCATCCATTTTGCAATTTAAGTGCAATGGTCTCCATGGCAAAATCAACGAGATTCTAGACTTCATGAATCGGAGAAACATAAAGATCGCTGCGATTGTCAGGGTTACAATGGAAATAGAAAACATCTCCACTTCTACACAGATGGTTCGAAGCTGGATAATAAGTTTGGCTTCGGAGTGCACTGTAAGAACTCAGTCTTGATATAGCTCATAGACCACCAGATACCTGTATTGCCTAACCAGTAAAAAAATGCAAAAAGGGTTGGCTGAATCGCATCGTAGAGACCAATACTGGCGTTGTTATTTACTCGGACAATCAGGCTGCAATCAGTTCTCTGAAGACCACATCTCTAAAATCACAAACAGTCCTTGACTGTCGTAGATGTCGAGATCGAGATGGTTGAACCTGAGCATGAGAATATACCGGGGCAAAGCTGAGGAACTTGCTAAGAAAAGGGCGACATTATCAATTCTCGAAGAATTTGCAAATATATTTATGCGCCATTGTCGACATGCAAGCTTTAGTTAAGGCAAGAGGTAATCAGCATTGAAAGATTGACAGAAATCGGCACCTGCAGGGTAGCTAAACAAATCCGACAAAAAAATTAACAGAGAAGGTCAAAATGTCTCCTCTCACTAGAGAGGAAAATACTGTTTACGTTATTTATTATTCCCTCACCTTAGAGAGGAGGGTATATATCATTTGCTACGATATCCGTTTTGGGTCATTTTAAGCAATGTCCGTCCGTCTGTCTGTCTGTCTGTCTGTCTGTCTGCTGGCTGGTAATATTTTCTTCTATCTCCGTCTAAGTTCGAAGATGAGCCATATTGGTCCACTCCTTCAAGTACCTCCCCCACAACGGGTTAACATTTAGTGAAATACTGATTTTTTAATAACTTCTATACTACTTATTTGAATCCTCTGAAATTCTGCACATAGTATTAGTTCATTAGTCACTATTACCTAAAAAATAAGCGAAGTTGCCACGCCCCTTTTGGTACCTCCCAGACAAATGGACAATTTTGCACCAAAAGTTAACTGCTTATAACATTAATACCAGTGCACAAAAATACTTTAAATATTGTACAATGCTTTTATAAGACCTACAGTCCAGGGAAAAATGGACGTTATTGGCACGCCGCTTTTGATACAAAAAACAAATAAATTTACAAATATTCTTTGGGACTCATGGTGAGGGAATTCATAAGTCGGTTTACCCGACTGAACTTTCTTACTTGTTTTATTTACTTATTTATATGAATTACAATACAAAGTAAATTTATATTCTAATTTTACGGTCCAGGGTAAAGCCGGGTGACCATGTGGCTTGTTATTTTTTTTGTAGCGACAGATCATATCCTCTTGTGGGAATCGAACCCACAACCCCCAAACTTATAGGCGAACACGCTACCGACGCACCTACTGGGGCGCTCACATGTCTACGTTTGTGTCAGTTTTTGACGGGACATTGCATGATCGGTGAACTCGACAGAAGGTTAGGTATTGATTCAATCGACTTGTATAGGAGCTGAGGTGATGAGAAAGAAGTGGAGAGCATTGAGCAACTTCATGAGCTTCTGTCCCTCATTGAGGAAAAAAGGGCCTTTCTGGAAGTCTTTCTGGCACCGATATTTGTTCTATTGAAAACTTTGTTTACTCGCACCAACAGGTTGGTTTCGCTGAGGAGCATATGTGCCCGTGAGCTGACAAAGCTGACAACCACCCGAACCTAAACCTAAAAGGATCAATGTAATGTTCTGTTCGTTGAAAAAAAAACAAACCACAAATGGGAGGTAACATGAGCATCCACTGCCCTTCTCTATTGCATAGTTGAAAGCCATTTTGATATACCAAGAACCGTAGAAGCGAAATAGGACAATTCGGAATAATAGGACAATTCTTTGAAATTATTGAGTGTTACTGAGGACGAGAGGACGTACTGACGTCACATTTGGAGGAAGTCAACATTAGAGTCAAGAACTCACTACTGATAATGAAGGTAATTCAAGTAAACCTTTATCAAAGCATCATTCCGTCCGTCTCTGTCTTATAGCTAAATGCTGCGACGCCTATTCTTAAAAGGATTTTATTCTTTTAAGTTCAGGTAAATATTTAAATTAAACCCTTTCTGGTTTTAGTGATGAAGATGCTATATCAGTTTTAGTGATGAAGATACTATATCAGCCCTGATTATAAGTCAGTAGCCCAAGTTGACGAGTAACCATCTCCTAAGGGAGGTTGTCTAGGTGAAGCCAATAATCGAGTCATCTCAGTAGAAAATTCCAATGCTGATTAAAGAGCCTTGGAAGCTCGAGTCGAGTATATGTTTAGTTTCTTACTGAAGAATTTGGCCTCAGTATGGCTCATTGGCAATCCCAAATGACCTGCAACTACAAGAGATATTGCTGCAAAATTTGATTAGCCCAGGTTTATTATTACGGACTTCAGCGTGATTTCAAAAGACATGACCAAATAATAGGTGATGATATTGCAAACAAAGTGATAGACTGAGTACTCCCTATCCTGCGGTGGATAAATAAAATAAAAAAATACCATAAATCTAGTTTTTGCCTTAGAAAGCCAAAATTCATTGAGAGCATTTGGCCAGAGCTTTAGTACGGTGCCAGAGGGAAGGCCGTCATAAATGGCTATAGATCTCTAGAACAGTGGTAATGTCTCAGACATTAAGAACAATTAAGTTCTCCGACATACAACCATATTCAATTTTTGTGGGAACGCTGCATTTCTTTATTAACCACCTCAATCTCTAGATTTTTGTTTTAACTCTGCCGATGATAATCCTTTCGGTTTTTTGTTTGGCACTTACTCGTCGTTTTCTTTTTAAGATCAACCTAAATTAAAGCAATTTTCATAAAGTATGATATGAATGTAATGTGCAATGTTATTGGAGGTTTCCATAAAACATATATATCCAACTGAATTCTTCTGCCCCTTCATCCATCTTCTTCCGATTTTCTAAATGCATTGGATTGCTCATCCTTTGGTCCGTCCGTCTGTCTGTCTTGTCGTGTTGTTTGGCTTGTCAGATCAACAACAAAAGTGAAAGAAAAGATCAACTTTGGCAACCCAAACGCACTCTCTGGCAACAACAACATTTGGTTACTGTGAAATATTTTGTGTACTTGTTGGCCACATTCCTGGGGAACAGGCAACAACATAAGCAGCACCACCACCACCATCATCACCGCCGAACTGAAGAATCCAGAGAAACCGCCAACAACAGCAATAACTTTCTGATGTTAACATAGTGATAAGCAGCAGCAACTTTAGTGTTGTTACCCTGACTGCGTTTTTGTTGCTGCTGCGTGTGTGAGGATTATCCTTTGGGTTTTGTATCTCTTTTTTTGTTTCGTTTGAAAATAACTCTCAGCATTTTCTTTATTACGTACAATGTATGTTTGTAGCTTTTCTACTAAATTGACATGGCACAGTGGGAGATTTTTTTAATTACAGCATTCCTTGCTGAAAAACTTCTGAGCCTAGAATAGTCTGCCTTCTACAGCGGGACAAATTCAAAAGGTGTTATGTCGTTTCCTCCTCTCATTTTTTGTGAACATATTGCATTTTCCTGTCAAAACTTAAAATGTTTATAACTCCTTAAATAAGCCCGATAGAACAGGAAACGGATCTCAGGACGTTGCTTTTCTTTTACCATTAAATGATTTGGAGGTTTTTCACGTTTGTATATAAAACAAGATTCATTGCCGATGAGAGAATAGGTGAGTAGGTACATTATGCAAATATTTCCACCACTGTGCTATGATTGGCGGTGGTGGTATGTGCGACTATGTAACCTTTAACAGTCAAATGTAAAATACTTCGTTTCATCCATGGCAAGTTGCAAAGATGAGCCTGCTGCAGCAACATCTCCACTTGCCGCTTATAATAATGACAATGATTCGCATGGTGATGATGATGACGATGACGACGATGCTGGCTAGGCCAACTCGACTGACTTGATTTGAGATGGCTGGAAAATTATGTGGCCATTGGATGGCCACAGTACACTGATGATGATGATGACGATGATTGGGATGATGCTGGTACTGATGCGATGATGCTGCAGATGTTGGCTTGCTGATTTCATATTTACTTATTGTGTCGTCGTCGTGTGTTATTTGCACGATTAAATTGATCACCCGTGTACGCATCGCTAAATGCAGGGACAGTGGTTGTGAAGGATTCGATTTTAAGGTAGTACATTTTAGACAATTAGTATCAATGCCCCAATCGAATCGATTGAATATGAACTTAGATTACTTGGCATAGTCGATAAGCAATTTTAAAAGATTCGAAAACTTATGCAGGAGTCTTGTTAATTTTCCCAATCACTGGATAAATTCATAAAATCCCTACATTCTTCATTTGAAGGTCGATGACACACCAATTCCGACCGCGATAAACCCCAGGATTCTCAGTGCCACGTTCGACATACTTGTTGATCAACTGCACATGCCCCGTTATCTGCGACAGAATGAGAAGTAAGAAGTCCATCGTCGGCAGCATCCTTCTCAGAAAAGCGACAAGGTGCATCCCCGTGTTTTCCCGGGACCACCTTCATGACGAGTCGAAGATCATACCCGTGCGGTGACACAACATTATGATGGCGAAGCAATAACAGTTGGGTTGCTATTGGAGTAACCATCCCAACCACCACATTTTGGATATGCTCTACCCACCCAGAGAGATCAACACGATCTGGAGCGCGAGGTCTAACGGTACAAAAGAGAGCCTCTAGGACAGACAGCGTACCAAGCAGGTTTGAACGGCAGTTAACAACTACCGTTCTCGGTGAGCATCCTCCACCAGTTGCATCAGAAGAAGAGGGACTGCTGAGACATATGAGAGTTGTTCTGCCGCACCTGGAATCTTGCTGGTGTGGCCGCCTTAATTCATACTGGGATCGAATTGAGTTAATGTGTGCGAATACCGATCAGGAACCACATGATAAGCTACACCTTTTCCATTGCCAGGCCAATCGAACTCAGCATGCTCCCAGGTCCAATTCTAAATGTTCCCATACCGACGAAGTCTTAGCAGCAGTTAACAACTACTGGATGAATGTGCATTATATACCAATCCTAACCACGAACTTTCCTAGGATTCTTGGGGTCACGTTCAACTGTTGTTTTAGATAGGAAAAAGGACCTTAAGTATCTCACCGGCAGAACATGGGGAACGGACAAAGAAACTTGTTGAGTACCGGGTCCGACAATAAGAGCGCTACAAAAGTATTTTTAAATAAAACAAAAACGGTTTTTGATATCAATGAAATTCTTTATTCCTGTGAAAGTACGTTCGATGCCATTATGTATAGAACTCGATTTCTTTTGCATGGCCACCACGGGCACGCTTGCAGAAGTCCAGACGCTGAACCCAATTTTCGACGGTTTTCACGCATAAATCGGCCGATACTGCTGCAATTTCACGTTCGATATTTGTACGAAGTTCATCAATCGTCGCTGGCTTGTTGGCATAGACCATAAACTTGACGTAGCCCCACAGGAAATAGTCTAACGGCGTCAAATCGCACGACCGAGGCGGCCAATCGACTGGACCATTTCGTGAGATAACACGTTCTCCAAACTTGGTTTCCAATAAATTGATTGTGGCATTCGCTGTGTGGCTTGTGGCGCCGTCCTGTTGGAACCACATGTCCTCCAAGTCCATATTATCCAATTGGGGCCAAAAATATTCGGTTATCATTGAACGGTAGCGATTCCCATTCACAGTAACGTGCCGGTCTTGATCATCACGGAAGAAGTACGGCCCAATGACGCCGCCGGACCATAAAGCTCACCAAACCGTAATTTTTTCGGGATGCAATGATGACTCATGGAGTACGTGTGGATTGCTGTCTGACCAATAACGCATATTTTGTTTATTGGCGAAGCCATTCAGCCAGAAATGAGCCTCATCGCTGAAATGATTTTTCGCGCTCTTAACGTTGAGGCCACTGACTCCGAATTTCGGTAGTAAATTTTAATAATTTCGACTCGTTGTTGGCTCGTATATCTTTCCATCATGAAATGGCAAACCTTACTGAAGAGAAATGTCAAAAGAGCGGCAAAAAATATGGCGTCGTTTGCTGTCCCTGTCGGTCTACTTTTGTAGCGTCCCTGTTGAAAAACCCTTTATAAAGCGATGGACCAGTGTAGCGCAACTGTGGTTACCGCATGTTAACGAGGCGCAGTAGAAGAATATACAGACCTGTTAGAATGCCGCCCTACGAACAGCGACAAATTACCTCCCAATGTCTTCCGTGGTCCACATTCATAAGATGTCGAAGATCATACCCGTGCGGCGAACTAACTTTATGTTGGCGAAGCAAAACCATAGGGTTGTTTATTGGAGTAAACATCCCAATAACCACCTTCTGTATAGGCTCTACCCACCGATACAGGGCAGGAGATATACTCACGATCTAGAGCGCGAGGTCCAACCGTACTAATGAGAACCCATATATCAGAGAGCACACCATGCAGGCTTGTCGTCGTTCTTGGACACCGTCCGTCAGAGTTGTTCTGGAACAGCTGAGATCTGGTTGGTGCAGCCGACTTAATTCATACCACAGATAGCCAAATGGCGATCAAAGCAATAACATCGGAAAAGGTCAAATCCAGAACAGTGTTAGACTGTAAAAGAACGATAAATAATTACTCAGTCCATGGTCAACTGCGTATTTTCTGGGTACCGGGACACAACGGAGTAATTGGAAATGAACGAGCCAACAGCTTGGCTTCAAAGGGCAGAGAACTTCGAGTAATAAACTTGGGGCCGAACCACTGGCTTAAGTATATGTCCATGGACATGAGACGTTTTAAACGTCTCCTCTATTCAACCTAACCTAATTCATACCATTCTGGAATTGGGGGTAATGTGGCCTGGCGTCTGACAAGAAACTACGTATACCTTTGCCGGAGCCCAGCCAATCCAACACAGCCTGGCGTCTGACAAGAAACGACGTACACCTTTGCCGGAGCCCAGCCAATCCAACACAGCTTGTCCCTGGTCTCTATGAAAGCACCCTATCGGGCTCGCAAACTTCCTGAACATGCAGAGCAATGAAGCTGATTCCTAAGCCATCGACAACCCATCATCCTGTGGATGAATAAACCATCTCGCATTGGCCGAGATGTGAAAAATACCTGTCTAGCATCTGATCAGAAGCCACATATCACGCTACACCTTTTCCGTTGCCCAGCTAATCCAACTCAGATTCTCTATGGACGAAACCCGTGAAGTAAATCCCTAAGCAAAGGACAAACCAAAATATTGTTGCTACAACAACGGCTTGGATGTATTAACCTCAGAAATTCGCAATGAATTAATATGTATCAGCTAATTTTATCGTGAATCGTTCTTAACTTGCATAGCTTATGCACTTTCATACACTCCGACCCAAATCGGGGTTCTTCCATAAAATAACTATCAACTCGGCTCTGAGAAATTATGCCTGTTTCATTCCGTTCCACGCTCATCTCCAATTCCCTGACTATGTACAGAAATATTTTATTTTTATTTGCTTATTTTCTCTCTCATCTAGAATACTAGAGCTCGATATAAGGGATCTCAATATTTTTTTTTGCTAGATAGGTCCTTACTATCAACGGTTCGATCTATGGTGCTCGTAATGTCAAGCCAATTGTTTATATCTTTCTTCACTCTTTGAAGATATTCGGAGTTTGGTTATATAGGTCCTCAATCTTCTTTATCTTCCGTTCCATCTCTGATACCCGGAATCTCATCTTTAGCTTGATTCCTAACCCAAGATATCTTATTGATCTTTCTAATCAACGGTTCTATCTATGATACAGGAAACTTCAACAAAATGTTTTCTTCTTTCATTTACATTCTGGATACATCTAGTTTCCTTAGTCTTCAGTATAAACTGTTCGATCTGTGATACCCGGCATATAAAAACAAAAGTTAACTTATTTCCTCTACCATATTAGATATACGGAGCTTGGTTAGGTGGTATTCTCCCATATTAATGGTTCTAAGTTACACGGAATCCAAACAATTGTTTTCTTCTTTCCCAACCCATATACGATACACGGAGTTTGGTTAGATATGTCCTCAGTCTTCTATGATACCCATAATATCAACATATTTTTTGGTATCTTACCCAACCAGCATACGCGCAGTTTGATAAGGTAGACCCTTAGTCTTCTGTATCAAGGAATCTATCTATGATACCCGCAATCTCAAGAAGATAGTTTGCTTCTATCCTCTCCCATCCAATATATAAGGAGTTTTGTTAGGTAGATTCCTAGTCTCACATACCAATGGTTCGATGCATGATACCTGAAATGTCAACAAAATTCTTTCTATCCCCAAAAACCACGGTGAGCTCCTTGAGCTTAGCCCATACGTACTTCTTCCTTTGATTGTTAGTCACAAGCAAAAAGGTTCTTCCCAGTCTGCTACGTGCTTTTTCGGCTGCACACGAACAGGTTCATATTCCTATCAGCCTACCAACCGACCAACCCAAGTAATCGTCCAAAAAAAAAGAGTGAAGGAAAAGAAGGCTTTAAATTCACGCTTAACATTGTCAGTTGTTCACATCACTAAATAAATTTCATTGAGTTAAAGCCACCATACCGCGCGCTTGTTGCACTGAGTGAGTGAGTGATGTTTAGCTCTGCTGCTCCTTTGTGTTGCCTCGTTTTTCATTCCTTTGCCTGCAACATTCTGTTCCACTGACACTATCCCCGATACCCGTCACCAAATCTAGAGATGCTCCTTTATCTATCCGAATAACCCCGTGTCGCCCCCCAGAAAAATTTAAGCAATCTGCATCTTTGTCTGCGCCACCACATCATCTTCAGCTCCAGGTCCAGCTTCGTCTTCATTCCAAAAGTGATTTGCAGTGCGCGCGTGTATGTGTGCGTGTGTATTCCTGGACCATTCCCGAGGAGAGCATTTTGTTGCGTGTCACGTACAACCAATTCACATGTTTCTTTAAAGTTTCACTAAAAAATGTTTGTACATGCCATGCTCTGGTCTGGTCTTGGTCACAGCATGTCGCTGGATTCGGTGTTCTTCTTTCGACATTTTTTGTCAGTTTTCGTTTCGACTCCTTCCCAAAAACCTTTAACAACCACCAGTCAGCCCAGTCAGCCAACCATGCATTTCATCCGTGCATTCGTCCATGTGAAGAGATACCGTCAAAGGAATTTTTCGTTTGGGTCAGTCGTTGGGTCCGCGTTGGTCGCTCAGTCGATGAGTTCTTTTAGGAGCTGGCCGATGTGTTTTTTTTGGATTTAAGTAAATGTTAAATAATTTTGTTATTTAACCAATTGAAAGGCAACTTATTAAAGTATAATTTGGCGAAAAATTCAAAATTTTCAATAATTTCAGCAACATTTTATTGTAATGTCTTTAGTGGTTAAGTGGGTACAAAGAAGTGAATGTGTACATGACTTAAACACAAAAACAAGAAAGTTCAAAATATTTAACAAACCGAAGTTTATGCATTGGTAAGACCACGATGGACTCACTGATGTTTACACAGAGATGTTGCCCCGGAACAACATATTACGTGTTAAGGGAAGAGTTGGACTCTTTCAGTCCAGAATCTCTGGGAAACATATGTTAGCAGGTAGTTGGATTCGAAACATCGACTTGTCACCGTTACCTATACTCGATCGTCGTTTTTAAAATAGAGTTTCCCAATGATTCCGGAAACTTTATATAAGGATCTGCAAATGCTCAACTTCCATCTCTACTAGATTCTACTAACCGAAGTTTCGTCATTGGAAATACTATAGAAACATCATACATGGTGCTAAGGACTGTTTTAGTTCGAATCTCAGCGAATCGCCTGTAATCAGCTAGCTGTATATATATTTTCTCTGATAGTCAGGCTGCTATCAAGTTCCTGGAAACTATATTCCTGAATTCAAAAACTGCCCTCGACTGTCGCAGACCTCTTAGCGAGTTGGCTGAACAGTTCAATATTCACCTGATATGGGTGCCGGGCCACAGGGATATACCAGGGAACTGCAAGGCAGATGAACTTGCAAGACTAGGAACTACCTTAAACGCTCCAGGGGACTGGAACATGTGGGCGTCCCTGTAACAACCTAATTGCACTTACGGCAACAAATGACAGGAGGTCACTAGTTACGAACTGCGTACATTCCATGCTGATGTGGCCCAGTTTAGACTTAAAACGCACCAAAGCACTGGTGTCGATGTCGAGAACAGTCGTCTCGCTTATCGTGTCTGTCATAACAGGTTACTGTCTTATTGAACGGCACGCAGAGAGATTAAAGGTATTCAATAATGACTTTTGCAGAAGCTGTGGAGACGAAGAGGAGGAGGAATCAATAGAACACCTTCCCTGTATGCGCCCCGCTCTCTCCAGAAGGTGATATACAACCTTGGGCTCTTGGCTGTTGTTCGAATCCACCAACTTTTGAGCTTTTTAAAGCAATCATACAGGGTCTCCCATATTCGACGGACCCATCTGGCAACGCCATAACTTTTGACAGAGATGTCAGATCGCTTAATGACATACCGCGTTTGAAGCGTCAGTCCAAGCAGATTTTTACCATGGAACAATACACGCCACGCGAGCGCTCTGAAATAGTTGAAATTTACATTCAACAGAAGAAGTCAAGTCAACGTGCTTTTAAAATATTAAAAAATGTGGGAAGTGCGCCTTCTAAGAACACCATTAAGCGTTTATACGAAAAATTTTCGACTGGTGAGGCTCTTTCTAATCCGAAGAGGCCAAATAAAAGTCGACCAAGGCGATCGGCCGAGAATATCGCTGCGTACGAGCCAGTGTTGAGAGGTCCCCAAGAACATCCCAAAAACGCCGTTCTCAGCAGTTGGGCATGGCTCGGTCCACGTTACAACGGATTATTCGCGTTGATTTGCATTTGTTCCCGTACAAAATTCAATTGACGCAAAGATTGTTGCCTGCGGACAAGCCTCGTCGATTGGAATGGGCCCAACGAGTCCGTGGGTCCGTCGAATATGGGCAACCCTGTATTGGTTCAACGGGAGAGGCTAGGGATACATTATGTTTTCCCTTACGCTCCTGGGGTAACACAATGGACTGGATAGTCTAAGTGAGTCTGTTTTACAGGCTGCCACTCTTAACCTAACCTAACCTAGGTCACCACTGCAGAATCGACCACTAGGGTCTTCCTATGTACTAGAGTCGACAACTTAGGTCTTCCTCTATATTAGAGTTGACCACTGAGGCCTTCCTCTATACCGTAATCGGACACAGGTCTTCCTCAATACTAGAGTCGATCACCCAGGTCGACTTCTATACTAGTGGCGACTACTGATGTCTTCCTCTATACTATAGTCGACACTGAGGACGTCCTCTAAACTAGATTCGACCACCAAGGTCGATGGCTTAGGTCTTCCCCAATATTAGAGTCGACCACTGATGTCTGCCTCTGTACTACAGTCGACCAGTGAGTCCATATTATATACTAGAGTCGACCATATATAGTCCAATATTTTTTGACTCAGTATAGACGTATAGAGTATAGTCTACAACTTAGGTCTTCCTCGACACTACAGTCGACCACTGAGGTCTACTCTGTCGACCACTGAGGTCTTCCTCTGTATTAAAGTCGACCACTGAGGTCTTCCTCTATACTATAGTCGACCACTGAGATCTCCATCTGTACTAGACTCGACCACTAAAGTTCTCCTTTATACTAGAGTCGACCACTAAGGTCATCCTCTATAATAGAGTCAACCACTGAGGTGTTTATCTATACTAGAGTCAACCACTGAGGTCTTCCTCTATACTGTAGTCGACCACTGAGGTCTTCCTCTATATTAGAGTCGACCACTGAAGTCTTCCTCTATACTAGAGTCGACCACTGAAGTCTTCCTATATACTAAAGTGGACCACTGTGGTCTTCCTCTACACTCGAGTCGACAACTGAGGTCTTACTGTGCACTAGAGAGGACTACTGAGGTCTTTCTTTATACTAGAGTCGACCACTGAAGTCTTCCTATATACTAGAGTGGACCACTGTGGTCTTCCTCTATACTCGAGTCGACAACTGAGGTCTTACTCTGTACTAGAGAGGACTACTGAGGTCTTTCTTTATACTAGAGTCGACCACTGAGGTCTTCCTCTATACTAGAGTCGACCACTGAGGTCTTCCTCTATACTAGAGTCGACTACTGAGGTCTTCCTCTATACTAGAGTCGACTACTGAGGTCTTCCTCTATACTAGAGTCGACCACTGAGGTCTTCCTTTATACTAGGTTCGACTACTGAGGCCTTCCTCTATACTAGAGTCGACCGCTGAGGTCTTCATCTATGCTAAAGTCGGCCACTGAGGTCTTCGTCTGTATTAGAGTCGGCCACTGAGGTCTTCGTCTGTATTAGAGTCGACCATTGAGGCACTGAAGTCTTCCACTATACTTTAACCGACTCCTAGGGTTCCTTCTGTTTACTATAGTCGTTCACTGATGTATTCCTCTATACTAGAGTCGACCACTGAGGTCTTGCTCTATACTAGAGTCGACCACTGAGGTCTTGCTCTATACTAGAGTCGACCACTGAGGTCTTCCTCTATACTAGAGTCGACCACTGAGGTCTTCCTCTATACTAGAGTCGACCACTGAGGTCTTCCTTTATACTAGGTTTGACTACTGAAGTCTTCCTCAATACTAGAGTCGAACACTGAGTTCTTCCTTTGTACTGGAGTCGACCACTGAGGTCTTCATCTATGCTAAAGTCGGCCACTGAGGTCTTCGTCTGTTTTCGAGTCTACCACTGAGGCACTGAAGTCTTCCACTATACTTTAACCGACTCCTAGGGTCCCTCTATTTACTATAGTCGTTCTCTGAGGTATTCCTCTTTACTAGAGGCGACCCCTGAAGTCTTCCTCTGTAGTATATGGTCGGCAATATACTATACTGAAGCCTTTCTCTGTAATATATTGTCGAGCACTAAAGTCTTTCGTTGAAATCAATTGTTGACCTCTGATGTATTAGGCTATACTGTCGAAGACTAAGACAGTATATCGTCACCTGAAATCCAAAATAACGTAACCCACATGTTCATGCTTTTTCAGGGAAAGCAAAAAACAAAGTAAACTAATTTTAAGTTTTTTGCTAGATTTATGGATTTCCCGACTATTAAGGCGAAATCAAATAACGAATATAGTGCAATTAGTTGTGGCGTACATTCTAAATAAAAAAATTAAATTTTATGAATCTTTGCGCTTTTTTAATGACCTTGTTTGCTGTTACGTCATTTCGAATTTCAGTCATAAAATGGCCAATTTTAGATATTTAACTCAAAAATTTTGTAGAAATGTGTAGTTTAGTCTAATAGACTAAAATCAATCATAAAATAACGATATGTAGATGGCCATTACATACTGGATCACAGGACATACGACCCATCGGTCTGTCATAGTATCTGCTAAAGGCTTTAAAGATATTGATCGACCCGTTATCTCGGAATGTAATGATCGAAGGCCAGTCTTGGGCCGAGCTGGAGAGAAAAGGTGTGGAGGCCACGTATAATGTCGCTGAGTGGAGCGCACGTGCTTTAGTCATGGTGTCGGTGGAGAAGACCAGTGAAACGCTGTGGTATGTTGACAAGGGAGTTTGTCCCAGCCATGCTATTGAGGGGAATTATCTTTATCTGTTCCTTGGTTTACAACTATAAAATATTGGGTGCCGGAGGTTAAACGGGCCGCACGAGCTTCCAAGACGAACACCGTAGAGGTCGATCAATTGGGGTGTCCACGCTAGAAAATTATTAAAAAAAAGTTTCACAAAATGGTATTGTATGACCCTCGGCTGAAGGTTCTTGAGCTGGCTGAAGCCATAGACATTTCAAAGAGTGATATACATCGAATATTGACGGAAAATTTGGTGATGTGAAAGCTGTGCACAAGATGGGTGCAGCGTTTGCTCACAATCAAGACAATGCACCAGTTCACATTCCACTATTGCGATGACCAAATCAACGGATTGTAGTCGCCGGATATAGCTCCCTCGAATTTTTTTTTGTTTCGCAGGGACTTGGAAAAATTCATATTTTCTCTTCTGCGGTACAAGAAGTGAACTTGATTTACAGATGCCATTCCACTGAGACCTTCCAGCATGAATATAGTTAATAGTTTTGCCCACTACAGATACTGACAAGTGTCCTTAATTTGAAACCTCGAACTGAGCTCCAATATTTAATTATTCGTGGTTGCGATATATAACCGACTTTGAGAAAATATTATGTCCACACAAAATATCTTCTTTCAACCTTTCCAAATTAAGTAAATAACACCAAATTTACAGACTTTTGTACAACTGTATTTTATCTTCAGTTGTCATTTTCCTTTGGGAACGGCAAACATCTTTTTTTCTTATCTTGCAATTTGTTCAAAAGTTTGTGCAAAAATGTAATCAATAATTCAAATCTTAACAATTATTAATAACTTTATAACTCATAACCCACTTGAAAAAAACCGAACGCAATGAAACGAACGAAACCTACCAGGGATTGGCGATCGATCCCAAAATGAATAACAAATTTCCACGCACTCACCGCAGGTGCAAAAATGTTATATGCGGCTCATTAATTAGAGCAATGGAGCAATTGTCTCCACTTAGCAGCAACAGCAGCCGAAGCTGCTGCAACATAAAGTCATTGAACAGCAATAGCAACAGCAACAACATTAATGTGGTAATAATTGTTGTTATTAAAAGAGCCTCGGCGGTAATGAACGGCATCAGGAGTCATGTCGGGCAAACGCAAACACCGTCGCTTCGATCGGTGTGATATTTTTGGTATTACAAATGAACAGCGCCCGCATGGTTGGCTCTGTGGAATGACTGATAATAGCCGGAGTCGAACCTACAAAAAAGATGTTTAACAAATCAATGACGACGGCGACAAAGACAACCACAACGACGTTGGTTATTCCACAGATGCAGCCTATAACCCAAACATCTAGATCGACCGCATGAGTATGCGCACATGGAAGTACGTATGAGGTATGGGGATCTACGCTGAGATCGTTACGTTTGGTATGTTGCTCACTGCCTCTACGATCGCTTGTTTATCGATCTAAATAAGGTTAAAAAGTAACAATATAACCAAAGCATCGAACAGCCAACACAAGATCCAACCAAACCTGAGGAATTGTGCCCGTTAAAGATGGTGATGGCGACAACGATTGATCTTTCTAATGATCACAAAAGATGGATAAACACCGCATGTATGCCAGCGATCTAACCAACCAGCCAGCCAGCCAGTCAAACCAAAAGGCACAGTTGCGACTGCGCCTGCGCCGCGTTCCTACACACTCTTTTGGTTCCAGCCATACTCACTTCCATGCCCAAGTACCTGTTGTCTGTCTGGCCTGGCATAGCATGGAAGCCTCAACGGTAGTGGGTAGCAATTGAGTGCAGGTCTCTCCACCACCACGTCGCCGCCTGATTACCGGGTGCGCGCGTTATGAGTCGGTGTGTATGGCGCGGCTCCTCTGCCTCTTGGCATTGCCATGCCATACATGTGTGTTGTCTCCATAGATTTGGAGGTGGTGATGGTAATCATTAAATGCTGGCGTTAGATATTCTACCATTTTGGCGTAGCAAAAGTGTCACCGCTGTTTGCACCGGTTTCACACAGATGCACCCACCGATCAGCGATCACCGATGGCTCCAACCGGCGCAGCCTAGGCAACTCCAAACGAAAGTATAACAAACTTATTATGACCGTATACAGAGAGGATAAGATTTGGAAGTGTTTTTTGTTGTTGTTGAGTTTGTTGCTATTCGCGCTGTACGCCGCGGCGTTTTCGTTTGTTTATTACGTTTGTCACTGCGCGGTGCACAGTTATCATACGCATTGGATAACTGGGTGAGACTTTATCGCGCCATTATAATGGCCAACCGAAAGGTTTATTTTGTTCAGTTGCAATTGGTTACAGTGGGACAAAAAGGACTTTTGAGATCGGAGCAGATTAGTGGTGGATAAAACAGAAACCCCTCAATACAACGAAAATTGGAATACCCAGAACTGCAGAATAGCTCGAGCGACAATCTACCACAGAAGAATGTTCAGGGGTTCATTATTAGGCACTACGGTCCCATGGTAGCGCATTCCGGACTTTATTATTAAAGATTAAATTTGAAAAAAAAGAGACGGATCTGTGTAGCACACGCTAACTTGAAGACCAAACTTCCAACATACATACGTACTCGTAGTTCATTATTCAAACTATGTAGGTGAAACGGTAGATGCGGAAGGAAAATGAATCAACACTTTTACAGGAATAATCACCAGGCGCTGGGCTTTTCATCTCATGGCTGTACGTATGGAGGATAAAGCCTACATAGTTCTCAGCTGAAGTCTCTAGCATAGAGGAAGTCATCAGTGTTTAGCTATAAACGGCACTAGTGTGGTGAAAAACCTCCTCTGGAGCCTCTACTGTGAACGAAGATCTCATTGGTGCCTCCAATAGAGAGAGAGCCTCAGTGGTAGAATCTAGCGTAAAAGACAACATCGGTGGTAAATTCAAGTGAGTGGGAAGACCTCAACGGCGATTCTAGCATAGATTAAGCAATTTTAGTATATTAGACCTCAGTTGTTTTGTTGTCCATTAGGGGTTGTTTGATTCGCCTTGTGTTGTGGGTTCTGCTATATAGGTTCCCAGGCTAAGAAATGAGATTGCTTCCTCTGGATGGTTCTAAAGAGACCTGGGAACAACTTCAGTAGGTTTGGCGGGGTAGTTTAAGAGGTGTAGTGTGTCGTGTGGTTTCCGGATACATGCGGGATCGGTGTTCGATGTGTTGCCATCCATCCTTGCCCAATACGAATTAAGGCAGCTACTCCAGCCAGATCTCAGTTGAGCCGAAACACTCTTGCCAGTTGTCGTAATTCCGCTTCCTCCGAAGCCACTGAGGGAGTGTGATCTCCTAGCAGGAAATTCAAACTGTAATTATTCACGGCTTCAGCGACTGCGTCAGAGTGTATATCAGCAAGGCCTGTCGGTATGCTTTTGATTTAGAGGTTCTATTTTGTAGCATTGGACCTTGCGCTCTAGATCAATGAGGTATTTCCTTATCTGCCTCGGAGGTGGAAACCTATCCACAAGGTGGTAGTTGGAATGGCTGAGATAGTAGCAAGCAGATACTGTTTCGGTATGACCTTCGTCTCCTCATTTAGGTGGTCCATAGAAGACATGAGGAGGAATCCTGTCGCTGTTCTTAATGCAAACATTTTGACAGGTCTACAGGTTGTTCCACTGCATCTCGCTGCATAGTTAACCACAGACCGATCTATCGCTTTTTAAAAGATCAACAAGAGTTCTTTGTCGCCTCCCCAATTGCTGCCGGCTAGCGACTTTAGGGCCTTGTTCCTACTTCTCGTTTTATTGCAGATAGCTGTGGCTCGTTAGAGAAAATCAAATGTGACACCAAGAATCTTTGGGAAATTGGAGATCGGAACTCTTGTGTCATTGCCTATCAGATTGAGCTGCTCCTTCATTTGCGCTGGCCATGCAATAAACAACGTGGCAGATTATTTGGTATGATATACAATTTGAACGCCAACAGGTGGTGCTGGAATTGCAGAAAGGTAGAGGTTAAACAGTGCCGGAGATATAACCCCACCGTGGGGAACTCCCTGTTTCACTCTACGGAGTTTGGATTACTTATTTATGAATTCTACTTAGAACTAGCTTCTACACATGTAATTAACTATCCAACGTTTCAAAATGTTCGGTGTCTTCAAAAAGCGTGGGGTGGTTGACATTATCGAAGGCCTTCGATAGGTCAAACACCACCAGGATTGTCCTGTCACTGGGCTTGTTCTGGTGAAGAGCGCGGCTTATATGCGTAGTTATGGCGTGCAAAGCAGTAGTCGTACTATGCTGCTGATGATCCGCTAATGATCACCAATTGGAAAATGAGTAGAGGAACACTTCCAACGAGAAGAAGGCTTCAGTTGGCGGTTCTAGTGTGAAGTAAGACCTCATGTTAATTATGGAAGGAGATCTCAAGTATAGTAAGAAAGGAGAGATCAAGTATAGTATGTTAGGGGACGTCAGTAGTTGACTCTAATATAGAAGAAGTTTTCAGTATTCGACCCGACTATAAAGGAAGCCTCCGGTGGGAGACTCTAGTGTGGATGGAGTCTTCAGCGGCTGACTGTAGCGTGGGGGAAGACATCAAGGGAAAATATAGAGAAATATTTCAGTAATCGACTTAAGTACACAGGAGAACGTTTCTCCTCGATTTTTATAGAACAATAATTCAGAGCAAAACTCTAGTATGATAACTTGGTAATCGACTACAGAATATGGACATAAATCATTCACTTACTCTATAACCTACTACATAAACTAGAGTAAGACAATTGAGATGTGATATGAGTTAGCGGCTACTAAAATTACACTGTCCAACAGCATTTTTGGAACAGAATAGCGACCCTATAATTTTGAAAGGGCATGTTGAGTAGATCATTTTTGTAGAATAAGCTTATGGTCCAGCTGGTCTGAGTTTTTTTAACAGTGGGTCAAAGTTTTAATTTTTTTGTCGAAGGGAGAATTGTATTTAATGAAAACAAGTAAGAAAGTTCAGTCGGGTAAACCGACTCATTAATCCCCTCACCTTGAGACTCCAAAAAATATTAATAAATTTATTTATTTTTTGTATTAATTAAATTATTATCAATCTAAATAGAAACTTTAAAGTATGTACTGGTATTAAAGTTAAAAGCTGTTAACTTTTGGTACAAAAGGTCCATTTGTGTGGCAGGTACCAAAAGGAGTAGAAGAGCGACTCTTTAATTCAGAAAGGGCATGTTGAGTAGATTATTTTTGTAGAATAAACTTATGGTCCAGCTATTAAAAAAAACTCAGACAAGCTGGACCATAAGTTTATTCTACAAATATGATTTACTCGACATGCCTTTCCAGAATTATAGGGTCGATATTATGTTCCAATCAAAATAATTTTGTGGACAGTGTTATTATTTCTGCTATTTATAGCTCAAATAATGGCATAATTCATCAAATGCTCAATGTTTTAATATCGTCAACTCGCAAGGAACACACAAAGAATCTTCCAAATGAGCTCAGAAATTATTGCAATGAGTCTCATCATGCATAAGGAGTGAAATATATATCTTCATTATTAGTCAATTAGTTGGTGAAGTGATGGGTAGAATCTCCGGTCGGTAATATTCACCAGCTGTTGCGAAAATCTACAGGATTTCAATAGATAGCACAATTAATCTCTGTGCTTGGTTCCTGGGAGGTTTCCTCTAATAACACTATGCAACAACATTTTTGTCCAAGGGATGTGGATAACAGATTCTCGGCAGTCTCGAAAATATTGGGTGTCTACTTTCGAAGCAAACTATAAGTCAGCTGCAGGTACTGCAACTTATGAACCTTAAACCCGGAATTTATGAATAAAATTTCTTATTAATAAATCAGTGTAATTTAGCGCCTTAAAGAGATAAGTCGATTTTCTGAAAAAGATTACAAAGTTATATTACGAAGTATGATTAAAAGGCAAAGAACTTTTCAATGAGTAAATGATCCAGACAATTTCTGCTACATCTGCGGAATAATAGAAGAAATATATGTGTAATATTTTGGTATACGAGTTAAAAATATGAACGAACCGTGGACACCTAGTATTTTGTGTAATTCGTGCCATGTAAATCTTACTCGATGGACTAGTGGAAGAATGCTACTTTAAAATTAATGTATTATAATGTTTTGTGGAATAAAACGTTTTAATTTTAGACTTCACGTGCAATTTGTAATGCCAATGATTTGGAGACAACCATTCATTCACGATTGGAACTGCTATTTTTGTCTAAGTTAATAGATTGGAGTAGGAAGTTTCCAAGTATAGCTAACAGCCTAATTACGGAAACATTATCAAGTTTAACTGAGTACTCAACTCTGAGCGATTCAAGTTTGAGTCAGAAGTCATCGCTTTTAACTCAGTTTCAACTCATTGATCTAGAGATTTGGAACTGACCAAAGATAAGGCAGAACTACTTGCATCTGGGATTAAACAGTACAATATTTTGGCCCCAGATGTTAACATATCATATTATAGAGTCCGTGATATACCTTACAAAAAATTAAATACAATTGTGGATAACAGATGCTTTTGCAAGGACATTCCTGGATTGTTCGAGGAACTTAATCAAACATATAATTCAAAGGAATGGCGGTTATTTGTTGACAGCAGTAAAGAAAGTTTGAAAGCAGTACTTTTACACAACGGAAATCAGAAACCGTCGATTCCCATTGCTCATGCTGTCAACACTAAGGAATCATACGAAACAATAGCTAAGTTGATAAAATACATAGATTTTGATGGGCCTAAAATAATGAAACTGATGAAAGATGTGAATTTCGAATCATATTTGACGTCGGATGAAATTGCAGGATGGAGGTCGTTTAAGCTTGTAGTTTCAAATTTCCTTGGATCCAATAAAAGTCCGCAATATAAAACAATGATTAATGATTTGTTAAAAAATTATGAAAAAATTGGTTAGAAATACGAGCATATTTTTTTATATTTACTAGTATGTATATAACACATATGTATGTATTCTTCCAACTTATTTTTCGCTTTATGTATTCCAACAGGTGTAAATATGTCCGTCAAAATTCATTTCTTGCATTCTCATTTAAACTTTTTCCCCGAGAATCTTGGTGACGAACATGGCGAAAGGTTTCACCAAGAATTGAAGTCCATCGAGCATCGATCCTGCAATGGAGAGATTCCTCATGTACCCTAGCGCCCTTTAGAAAAAGATAAGGAGGTATTCAATTTATGTACAGTATCAGTGTTTTACTATTTCAGATGGAGCTGATTGAAACCATGCAACACCAAATGATTTTGATGAAGATGTGATCGACATGTCTATGTCCTATTTGAAGCGCCACGTCGTTTATCCGGATATTAGAAATATACAATAGTCGAGGAATATTTGGTCAATGGATAACCTGAAATCTGAATCTCCTTTAAATATGTTAGGATATAAGAAGTAATTCTTTCTTCATTCTTCTTTTGGGATCCTTCCCTCCCCAGGGTCTCTACAATAAGATAAAGTTATGTATGTCATGACGTATTATACAGCCTCATTTCAAAATGTTGTCACGTCGGCCTCATCATCAATGTCAATCAGAAGCTCGTCCTCACAGGGTTCCTTTGAACCTACAATGAAGAGTTTCCACATGCATCTCAGTGCCTCAGAAAAGGATCAAGAGGTACCCATTCATATAAAGTATAAGTAAGTGTTAACTGAAACATCATCTTTAGAATATTTTCCTTCATCGATTTTTTACACCTTTAAATGGAACCGATTGAAGCCGTGAAACATAAATTGATTTATTAACTCCTTTGTGAGTACAGGACCACTACAAATATCTTCCAGGATATTCTATCATTTGCGATTGCTTTTGTTTTGCTCAAACTTTATCTGGTTGTTTCGATTTCGATCAACAGTCTTCTATTGCAGGAGTTTTTAGGTCGTCCTTTTTCCTGCTTCCTTGGCCTGAAGGCATATTTCCCCAGTTCCATTTCTTAGGCTATAAGCAATCAATTTCCTCCTTTTTTGTGATACTTGTTATTGGATCAATACAACACTTTAGATATAAGTCGACATTGCCTATGACATTTGGCCACCATAGTATATAGCGGAGACAGCGAATTTTGAATGCTCTTTGTTGCAGCTTTCAGTTCAGAGCTGCGGTTGTCAACCAGATTTCGCAGCCTTAAAGAATAGATAATACATTAGATTAGGATATGTTTATTTTTGTTTTAGCTTATATTATAGTAGACTTTCAGATGTTTCATAGATGGAAGAGATCACTGTTTGATTTACTAATTCAGTGGGCGATGTCTGCGTGGATAACACAATTTATCCACGAATTCAACCAGTTAATCCATCGCTCTTTACAAAGGGACTGATATTCCATATTTTTGTCTTGATACACTTTTTGTTAATTTACATTGATTTTTGGACATGCAATAGCTGAATGGGCTACTAATTCCGCATCTGAAGGGACTGCCGGTGTCGATGAACGGACCTTAGGACGAGACCAGAATCTACAGAGCAGTCCAACATCTGCTTGAGTGCCTTAGAGGACACTGAGGACTAGCGTTCTTAATGTAATTAAACTTGTCACAAGAAATGCTGCATTTTGTTGACGTGACGTCTGTGACGAACTTCATACAGGACCGTGGAACATGGTTGTCACTTATTACATTTGTAATTTTGTTAACCGGTGGGTCATCATGTGATCGTATCACTTAACTATGCTGATGATGTGGCGGAATCGGAAACGTGACCACAATGGGAACGATATAAAATATACATATGAAAGAAAAAGAAAGAAGACGCCAACACATAGGAAGTCATTTGTGTCTTGTTTAAACAAGTAAAAGCGTTAAGTTGTACCCACCACCATGGATCACACGTGAATGGTTACGGGTACTAATAAACTCATTATAACAAATTTCAGCCCAATTCGTTGAAATTTGAGGTTTTTGTGGCGTTAAGAAGTCAAATCTAGAGGAATCTTTGTATGGGGGCTATATCAAAACATGGACCTATGACTAAATAAATCCCAGTTACCAACTTTCAGCCCGATCAGTTGACATTTGTGGTCTCTATCACGTTAAGAAATCATATCGGGGAGATGCCATACATGGGGGATATATCCAAAATAGGACCGATATTGCCCATTTTCAATCCCAACATTCCTGTAAATATAAGAAGTATATGTACCATGTTTCAGCCACCTAGCTCAAGTATTGTATTTGTAGCGTGATTACAACAGACGGACGTACGGACAGACGGGCATGGCTAAATCGTCTTAGAATTTTAAGACGATTAAGAATATATACGTTATGGGGTCTCAGATCAATATTTAGATACGTTACAAACGGAGTGATAAAATGAATATACCCCCATCCTGTGGAGGGTATAAAAATACATCAGTAGTCTACTCTTGGATAGAGGAATTTCACAGTGTTTAGCTCTAATATGGGGAAAAACACATCAAAAGGCCCACTTTTGTCAATTTTATTCCGATCGCGTCAAAACTTGGTGGGGTTGCAGAAGTACTTTGGGTATGCTATGTGCTTAAAATACAGCTTCCTAGCGTGATACGTTATGAAGATACAGGGTGTCAAAGTTGGAAATTTTGACCATTGTATCTCCCGACTACGTGGGCCGATTTGAATGAACCGTGGCTTATATGGCAGCTATTTAGAAACGCACAAAATGTGCATTGATAATTGTTTGCAAATATTAAATTTTCATATTTTTTTCTCGCGACTTATGTTTTCCTCGCGATTTTAATTGTGTTCCGCGGATGGGATTCTATATCTTTAAACTACAAAAATGAAGTCCATTCTGTTTACTTTATCAATACGAATTTTCGCTGTGGGATGAAAACCACAACAAAAGCTATGAAAATTTTGAATGTCAAACCTACTATTTTTTCATTACTTCTTTCGTATTATAAAGTGAGTTTATTCTAAGATGTGGACCGGAAACACGATTAATAAAATGTAATGGTGGCATTCTATAGCCAAATACGCCAGAACAACAAAATAACTTATTTCGCAAAAAGTCGACGTCGCATTTTTTACACTGGCCTACAATATTGCACTGGTCAACTCGAATCCTAGCGAGCAGATATCGGACACGATCTCGATGGATTTTGAGGTTCTTAATCCGAATATAAAATCAAAAATGCAATATATATTCGCGTTTTTGCGATATTGTATTAATTATGTGATAAAAGTGATGATTTTAGGCTTTTTGAAAACAGAATCGCGACAGACGCACTTTTACCAAAAAAAAATTGCAGGTTTCTCAAAATAATCGCTTTGCTATTAAAACGAGTATCAAACGAATTAAAAGTTAATTTTATAAAGGGTCAAAATCTTACACCATCTCGTAGATATCATATTTTAATTTTTTTTTATTTTTCCAATTGTAGCTATATTAAAAATACGATTTCTCCGACTAGGTTTCCCGGGAGATATCTCGGAGATGACTTACGATTATTACAGTTGTTGAATACTCGTATTAATTGAAAAGCGATTATTTTCCGAAAACTGATTTTTTTTTGTAAAAGTGCGTCTTTCGCGTTTCTGTATTCATAAAAGCTGTAAAATCAGCATTTTTATCACATAATTAATACAATATCGCAAAAACGCGAATATATATTGCATTTTTGATTTTATATTCGGATTTAGAACCTCAAAATACTTCGAGATCGTGTCCGATATCTGCTCGCTAGGATTCGATTTGACCAGTGCAATATTGTAGGCCAGTGTAAAAAATGCGACGTCGACTTTTTGCGAAATAAGTTTTTTTGTTGTTCTAGCGTATTTGGCTATAGAATGCCACCATTACATTTTATTAATCGTGTTTCCGGTCCACATCTTAGAATAAACTCACTTTATAATACGAAAGAAGTAATGAAAAAATAGTAGGTTTGACATTCAAAATTTTAATAGCTTTTGTTGTGGTTTTCATCCCACAGCGAAAATTCGTATTGATAAAGTAAACAGAATGGACTTCATTTTTGTAGTTTAAAGATATAGAATCCCATCCGCGGAACACAATTAAAATCGCGAGGAAAACATAAGTCGCGAGAAAAAAATATGAAAATTGAATATTTGCAAACAATTATCAATGCACATTTTGTGCGTTTCTAAATAGCTGCCATATAAGCCACGGTTCATTCAAATCGGCCCACGTAGTCGGGAGATACAATGGTCAAAATTTCCAACTTTGACACCCTGTATCTTGATAACGTATCACGCTAGGAAGCTGTATTTTAAGCACATAGCATACCCAAAGTAATTCTGCAACCCCACCAAGTTTTGACGCGATCGGAATAAAATTGAAAAAAGTGGGCCTTTTGACGTGTTTTTCCCCATATGCATAAAAAGTTCTCAGTGGTCGATTTCACTCAGATACCGATAAAAGCTGCTGTGGTTCACTCTAATAAAGCGGAAGGTCGCCTCGACAAACTCTTGCATTCAAATCGTTTGATCCTGATGGAAAGTTGACCCTTGATACTGATACCGTATACCTCAGGTAATCGAGCTACCTTCTCTTCAGTGGGACGGAATTACTTTCACTTAATCACTTTATTATTCTCAATGCACCTGAAGAGAATGCCGGAATCCTTGAATGGGCTTTAGCATATATCCCGAGACGGGATATCGCATTTTTGGACAACATCTAATACATCAGCGAAGTAACCTTAACCACCGTCTGCAGAGCAGCTCTGTAGCACTTCAGAGTGAGATTAACATAAATCTGGAACACCCGGCTTCACTGATGTATGGGAGGTGACCACACAGTACCTTGAGCACCTGAAAGCACACAGAGAACATATCGTACCGCATGTAACTCCACTTGTCCCAGTGAATGCTACCATCCCCATCTCTCCTGTTTATAACCACCAGCACGATACTGCGATACTGTCTGTGGTGCGATACTATCTGTCCGCAAAGAACTTTGAACCAGGATTGGCTGTCACTTGTTACTTTTGTCGTCTTAATACCAGCCGTTCATCAGGTCAATGTTAAGATCTCTTATACCATAGCAGAAGCGTCATTCTATTGTTCAATGATGACTCAGTTCCATTTCATACATTCTCTTAGTTTATCAGTAATATGCTCTATAGTAATATACTATTTGACAAACTCTGCTGGGGATCATGGACTAGGGTTGCTTGCTTACTGCTTACTTTGATCCTTTTAAAAACCGATGGGTCATCAGAGGTGATCTCAGTATTTTCTCGACGCTCTCTATGTGATAACAGACGCTGCATTCTGTTGTTCAGCGATACCATGTGCCCATTCGGATATTCTCTCAGTTTGACAATAATAAACCTGGTATCGGTTTTATATATATATATGTATATGTGAGTCCTTTACTTATTTATTCATGTATTGCACATAGTACATATGAAAAAAATAAAAAGTTCTCTTCAGGAACATAGGGCGTCAACTAGCTCTCTCCATGAGTCTGTGTTGGAAGCAAGAGGTTTGATCTGGTTCCATGATAAATTGACCCTTTGACATTCACTACGTGTTGTTCTCTGCCACGTTGTTTTTGGGCGGCCAGGTCTTCTATATCCTTGTGGATTCCATTCTATTACAGTCTTTGATATATCTCCTTGGGGCCTTCTCAATATATGCCCGATCCAAGCCCATTTTCTACGAGTTATTTACTTATAGACAGGTGTAGAATTCGATAAGATAAGTAATTGTTCATTTGTTAGCCAGTTTGACCAAAAGATGCTGAGGACTTGTCTCAAGCACCGGTTTACAAACGTTTTATCAACTCTCTTTAATATCTGGGATAGGTGCTCCAATCGTTGTACCATTTCTTTATACGGCTGGTTCCCTTGCCTGAGTAAAATATAGGTTTGTTGAACTTGTTGTGCTGTCCACAAAATTATCATCTATATACTTCTATTTTAAGGTACGATATCTCTTGAATCTTGCCGATATTGTGCTATGTTTCTAAAACGCACCTTTCGTCCCACTGTACATCGCCTTGTCACACCGTTTGAATTGAAATGTACGAGAGTGCATTGTTTCAGAGTTTTTTTTTTTGTTCAGATTTTTTGGTAATCTTCATTTGTAATTCAATATAAACTTGTTATGATTTTTGTGCGATATGTTTAACTTTAATGTGACATTTTGACCATTTCGGTGGTTGTGTGAATTTTGCGAATTTTCGCATTTAATGCCGGTTGCAGCAGCGCCAGCGACAACAGCAGCAGCTCCAACCTTTATTTGGCCATTTTGACCGTTGGTCTAATGGTCATCAATCAGTGAGTTAAAAACTACACAACAATTGCACGCAAAAAGGTATTGAAAAAAATCTGGGAAGGATCTGTTTCGCAACGAAACGGATGTATTTTCTTTTTGAGAGAAATCGAATATTTTCTACAAAAGAGTAATGATTTTTTGTAAATCGAGAAAATATTCAATAAAGAGAAAATCGTGGAAATATTTGTTGTTGAAGATCGCATATCATTGAGATTCGCTATCGAAAATCAAAAGAAAATATTAAAATCCATGGAAATATTTTGGTTTGTAGTTACGATTATATAGATTTTAAGGACCACATTAAAAAAGGAAATAAATGTTTTCCCACTATACTCCGTCAGAGGGTTTGTGTCGAAATATCTTGCTACCTCTAGCGGAATATAGGGTTTAGTTTCCAAGTGCTACATTTGCCCTCTTTTAAGACTTCATATGTCATGTATATCAATTTTATTCAGAGAAGACTTTAAAATTTAAATTTCTAATTTTAATGATTTCTAATAAAATTATGAATATATAATAAAGACATTCACATGTTTTTTTTTTTTGCAAATTCACTAAAGTCCAAATGATAATTTTAATATCCTCTCTGATTGAGTCATATAAAAATCGTTTAACATTTTTAATGAGATCGTAATTTTTGAAAATCATCCTGAATCATACCAATCAGCCATACAATGTTGTCAGAGGTTTTTTTTTTTGAGTACAAAAGAAGGAACAAGCTAAAAAAACAACACGGATCAGCCGGAGTTGTTGATGGTAAATGATTAAGTTTTAAACATTTTGTGCGGAGAAATATCAATAAATTAATGATGATATGAAAATGAAGCCGGAGAATATTGGCGCACTACTGCGCCATCAAACACAAAACACAGCAAGACTCAGAGAGAGAGAGAGAGGAAAGTCATAAGACAGACAGACGGCCGGGAATATCCCACAGCTTAACAACGACGCACAGTTGGTCTGGTGGCAAGCAGAGCGTCATAATAATGAAACTCTTAAGAAATTCCTCAAGGCACAGTTCTGCGGAACGCTGTTAAATGTTAGTTTAGATATTGAAACATATTTAAGTTCATTATATCTTGATGATGGGCAACCATCTAGTCGCGAAGTACAGACCTATGTGTTATCTCGTACTTAACTGAGTAACTGGGTCAACGTGAAGCAAGGTGATACATGTTTTGAAGGATCCACAACCATTAATTGTTTGAAGCAAGTATGTCATAGGGACTCTACTCTTAAATATGGCATTCCTCTAGCGCTCGTTTGCTAGATAAAGTAAAAAGCCTCCAATTGTCATACTGTCCGTTAGAACGCCATGCCGAGTCCTCCGTTGGCCGTGGTTCAAGCCGACCACACCGAAAATCCAACATTCACAACAAGTTGTACAGTCAAAGGCTATCGATATGTCCGACCGTGAAAACGCAGGCACAACTAGCAATGGGTAGCGCTAATAATTTTGGCGAAATTAGAAAGTGTTGAGGTTTTGACTGTTATCTTAAAATAAAACAGTCACCTTCTTGGGCTAAACACGTCATGAACGCTTATAATTGCCATTGAGTCGGCTGAGAAAGTCACAACTTTGGCTATATCAACGGTTGATAAAAAGAATCAGTTCACCTGAGGAACCCCTGCCTTCGAAAAATACTTGAGACCATAGAGCCCTCATCAGTAGGACACTCGCCGTGTCCTTCAGTACAGTGGGGAAAAAGAGTCTAGTGATGTCCGTTATAAGTAGGAGTGATATGGATGGCACCATCCCTAAGGACAAGTGGGAACATGTGCAATCGACCACTATGGCCCAATGCCCGGTTGTCCTTAGAGAGATACCGGACACACCACCACTCTGCAACCAAGCAGTCTGGCAACATGCGAGAGTTAAGCTCACAGCCTTCGGCGATGTCAGATCGGTAGACCTGAAAAAGGTGGATCTGAGTCGAGAAAACCGAAATCTCTGTCGCCCCAGAGTCCTCACCTGGATTGGATAAGAACCATTGTGCTCACCTGACATTCTCGACATTGCATATATTTTACAATACTGATCTACCGGCCCATAATTTGGAAATGACAATATTGGTGAGGCGGATATTCAAAACGGCTGATCAAGCTTAGTCGCGATTTACACTGGCTGAATGTTTAGCAGATCATTGGCGTTTTGGAGGAGACACAGGCAGTCGGCAAGAGGGGGAATATTTCTCTCTGAGCGTTTTGAGTTCTTCGTGCAAGTTCAAAAGAGAATTTGATGATAGACTGCTGAAAAAACTTGCCTAGTGTAAATCTGGAAAATTTTCTTAATGCTAAAACAATCCATCTCTTACAGCGGACAGAAAATCGGTACTACATACGAACTTTTTTCGGTATCTTCCTGTAATATCCTACAGACTGAGAAATTTTGTGACTGCTGTAATTCATGACGTTTTTAAAATATCATGAATACAAAGCGCACAACCACTGCCTTTAGTGTACGTAGAAACGTCTCCTCTCGTCAACCTAACCTAAGCTACAGCGGACAAATGTAATTCTGCGATGTTAGTTCGGGACTATAGTTCTAAATGTATACCAGCAGATTGTAACCCCAATACAAAAAGTGACATATCACCGAGGATGCCACCCAGACTCCTGTTAGTGCGGATCCATCCATGCCAATAATTTCTGAAGCTTAGCCGAAGGGCTTCAAAACTAAGGTGGGTCCGTATATTTCGGAGGACAGATTCGTGTCTTCCTCGATGATACGGACGAAGAGTTCGATAACCCCTTGTCAGGGTGGAGGTTAAGCTTTCGACTACTGATGATGGTAAGTCCAGACAATATTGATACCCTTTCAGTAGGAGGAGTTTACATCTTCGGGATACAGGAACCCTACGTACGAGGGCGTTCCCAAATTTACTCGATCTGACTTAAAGATGGCGGTAGTATTTTGAAAACATTACTTCCGTAAATCAACCTGCTAAAACATATGTTTTAAGTTTAAAGGCGCAGCATTGTTCAGCAATTTTAGGGCACTCAAAATAAAATGATGTCGGTGAATTTTTAAACATGAAAAAAAATGGTCACCGATAAGTAGTACAATACTTTAATTTAAAAGGGTCAGTCCAACCAATATTAAAACCGAAATCGGAAAGACATTATTGGTATAATTTCTGTAACAGAAAGTGTCTCACACGCCACAAGGCAGGGGAAGATATTATCCACAACACCCTGTGCGATATGTTATCTGCAAGATAAATATAACTGCTGAAGAAATAACTGTAATAAGTCAGTCACACATTTCCTCGAGCAACTCTCGAACAGCACATAGTGATACTGTAGTGATACTGTTCTTTTGAACAGAGCGTTCCGTTCTTTTTTATATTCGACACCACAGGTCGCAAATATGAAGCAATCTTAATGAAAATTGGTACAGAGTTATTTCTTAACCCAGGGATGGGGGCTATATTAAAGTATGGACCGATATGTCTAATTTTCACTAGGCAAGATTGAATGTAATACGCAGTAAAAATATTTAAATTTCAGCATGGTGGGTTAAAAAATTCGCTCTCTAGTGCGTAAATATGTCTTATGGAATGGGACCTTCGTATGGGGGCTATATCAAAGTATGGACCGATATGCCCCATTTTAAATAGGGATCGTCCCTGGGTTAACAAATAACACTGTACCAATGTTCATTAATATTGCTTCATATTTGCGACCAGTGGTATCGAATATAAAAAAGAACGGAACGCTAAACGTAGTGATACTGTTAGTGTTCTGTTCAAAAGAACAGTATGACTACGTCGTAGTGATACTATTCTATGATCCGTACGTTATCGTAGTGATACCGTTCGTCGTGTTCTAAGAACGGTACGTTATTGTAGTGGTACCGTTCGCGAACAGTAACGCTAAAAAATGTTTAGTGTATTCTGTTCTCTTGTAAGGGTTGCGATACTTTTCCGTTTGCGACAAAGGAACGGTACAGAACGCTAAGGAACCGTTCCTTAGTGTTTTTTCCCGAACTCTGCTTTCAACAACATTGTCTTACTTAAATGAGATCTATGGCTTGATGAGTCTGCTTCAGCACCATCCTATAAATCTAACGTTTTTTACACGAATAAGTTCCCAGCACATTTCCCGGACCTAAACCCAATGGATTTTTCGTATACAGTCCACGAAAAATCCAAAATTTTTATATTGTTAATATTAAGAGTATTCGTTGAGAATTAAGAGAATTTCGTTGGGTTCAGCTATCTGTCATTTGTGGTATTAGATATTTTTCTTCCTATACATATTGTTGTTTTAAATCACTTAAAACATTAACCAATCACTTTTAAACTGCTCCTGAATGTTAATCGGTCCCAGCAAGAAGAAGCTACAAATTTGTATCTCTTTAGCAAAAGCCAACACAGAAAAAAGGAACACATGCAGTTTATTTACTACATGTTCTTTTTTTATAACATCATTTGTTAAAGCATGATTGTGCATGCTGCACTAATTTATATAAATGCACATATGAGACTCATTTAAATTTCTCACACTTGACGTTTTAAGTGATCAGCAGAGAAGTTATTCCCGGTATGGATTATAAAGTATGTATGTACATATATAAACAGTGGTAGTTAGTTAACCCGAAGTTTGTTAAATACAAAATTAAATAATTGTTTGGAACAGAATTGGAAGATTTTTGGGTGAATAAAGGAATAACTTTACAAAAAAATCAATTCTGTATTTTATAATTAGAAGATTCTGCAAATTAAACTTTTTGACAAGATCATTTCATCAATGAACTCGGAATATTACTGAATTTCTGCATTACTCGATGGGTGTAAAGGTAACCCGATTCCAACTATGCGCCCTGGGTAACGCTAAATGGTCTACCAGTATTGGTTTTACTTAAAACGAACTTCCCAAATTCCGGAGTATTATGCGAACTGTGCCTATCGTATTTGTCGGTGCGGAGTCGGAGGTTAGTGTCAGGCTGATACCTGTATGCCTCAGCAACAACTCAGAGCTTGTCATGGATACTGAACACGACTTAACAACAAAGTAAACCATGACAACGATGATCCAATACACGACGATCTAAATCTAGGCCTGACAACAAGCCAGTGATCCAACGACCACTTCTAAGATGGTAGCAGTACCTGGTAATTTGCTTTTGATATACCCCAAGCATACCTGTCCTTCAATGAAAGCCGTCTCTACATCTCCGTCCAACAAGCAGAGAGAATCTCTAAGGTGGGCACGGATTATCACTGAAGAACAGGATACTTGGTCTTCTTTCATACAGTGGCAGCCTTTTAAAAGGCTGCGATTTGTTGTTTAACCGCTGGGTTCTAAAAGAACCACTGTAGTCAGTGGTAACGAAAGGTCCACGATCCTTCGCTAACGTTTCTAAGGGCGGCTTTTTTACTGGCGGTCATCAACAGGGGATATGTATACGGCAATATCCCTAGGGCATGTGGAGTCTTGTAGAGAATGGACAGTATTCTGCATACTCCGACATTCTTAGGGAGTTGTCGGGCCCACCGTTGGCGTGAGGCGCATAAAATTAATCCTATTCTGTGATATGGTTAGAAAAAGATTGATGAGATCTAAGACCACCCTACATCTCTGTCCAACAAGCAGAGATAATCTCTAAAGTTTGTACGGATTATCACTAAAGAACGGGATACATGGCAATACAGTAGCAGCCAGTTAAAAAGATGCGCTCTGTAGATTAATCGCTGGCTTCCAAAAGGACCAACCAGTGGTAACACTGGTCTACGGCACCTCGCTGACAGGGGGACAAGTACAGCAATATCCCTAGGGTTTTGGAGAATGGGTTGTCTTCTGCATAGTCCGACGATCTTAAGAAGTAAACGGGTCCACCATCAGAGCTGCATCAAATTAATCAGGTTCAGTAATATGCTCTCTATTAAGTTCTACTGCTGCGCTTCGAAAAAGATTATAGTATCACGGAGTATCACTGAAGAAGAGGATACTTGATAAAATGTCGTACAGTAACAGCCGGTTAAAAGGTAGATGTGGTTAGTGGTAACGCCGGTCCACGGTCCGTCGCTGACGTTGCTAAGGACAGCTTGGTAATGGCGGCCATCAACAGGTGAGAAAAAGACAACAATATGCCTGGGAACAGTTTTATATAGGCGGCCATCAATCAGGGAGAATAGCTCAGAGGCATGTGGAGAATGGACTATCTTCTGCATAGTCCTACATTCTTAAGGAGTTGTCGGTTCCAACATCAACCCGCATGTGTTTTGAAGTAGAAGAAAGGTGAGATCAGGCAGGGCGCGGCACTGAATGTTGTCGATAAAGGGGACATCCCGTTACGGCTTAGGGCCGATACAGTGGTTATCGATTGTATAATGCAATTGTAAAACCGACAATGCCGTGTAACATTATCGCTTGGGGACGGATCTTAGAAATCTATTTTTAGCGTTATACTAAATAAAGTTCATCGAATGGCTGATATGTATAGCACTGGCGCGTTAAGAACCACACCGAATGAGGTGCTAAATCTCATACTACATTTAATGTCGCTAGCCATTATAGCAAGTCCTACTTTTGTTGTCTGTCATGACAAGCCACTGCTTGAAATTGACGGTCATCATCAGGGGAGAAGAAGACGGCAATATCCCTAGGCGCATATGGAGTGTTGTTGAGAATGGACTGTCTTCCGCATAGTGCACCCTCCACATCAAAAGGCATAAAAATTAGAGAATGGTTTCGCTTCTGCATTGTCCGACGTTCTTAAGGAGTTGCCTGACACTGTAGTGTATACCAAACCGACATATTAGGTATTATATAGGTAACAAAATGGCTGAGGATTAGTATTCTGACTGAAATTCACATTAATATTTTATCTGATAGTAAGGCTGCTATTAAGACCCTAGAAACAGTACTTCTGAATTCAAGAACTGCCCTAGTGTGTCGAAGATCTCTTAGGGATATGGCTGAACAGTTGAGAATCTGAGCGCCGTCCCACAGGTAAATACAGGGAACTGCAAAGTAGATTAACATGAGAGATAAGGAGCTACCTTAAAGGCTCCAGGGGAACTGGAATATACGGTCCATATATTATACGGACATTCCTCTAGCAACCTGCAAGCTCTTCTCGAGAAGTAGTGCTCTTATGGCTAAGAAAAACAGGTGTTCAATAGCCAGGAACTGCATATATTCAAAGCTGATGTGGCTCTTCCCAAAAGCACCAACGCCCTGCTGTCGTTATCATGACTGTCATGGCGGTTGCTTATTGGACGGCATTCAGATATATAAAAGGTCTTGCGAAATTACTTTTGCAGAAGCTTTGGAGACGAAGAGTATGTAGAATTAGTAGAACATTATCTGTGTCCTGCTCCCTTCAGAGGCTACCCTAGTCTCTCATTTCTTTGGAGAGTTTGCAAACTTTACTGATGTTGTTGAAATACGTCAACTCTTGAGCATTCTACAGCTAATTACGTCGCTGTGGTATCACATTGGATTACAAACTCTTTGTGAACTTCACATACAGTTTGCTACTCTTAACTTGCATCTACTTCAATGAAGTAAGTGAGATAAAAAACTTTGCTGATGTTATTGAAATCTGCCAACTCTTGAGCTTTCTAAAGCTCATTGCGTCGCTGCGGTAGCTTAATGGACTATATTGTCTAATTGAACCTCACATACAGGTTGCTACTCTTATCCTGAGCCTTGATCAATTCAGTAAGTCAGATACATAAATTGCATTCAAAGCAAAAACTATGCATTTAAAAAACAAGTACTTTTGTTGGCTTACAATAATAATATTTTACATAAATGTTCGAAAATCTTCAAAATATAATAATTAGAGCTGTTCACTTATTCCTCCCAAAGTAGCTCTTCTTTACTATTTCCATATTGGTTAACTGATTTAATATTCCCTTCTGATTTTTTTCGATTTATTAATAAAATACAATTGAATATTTGTAGAAAAATACATTTCATTAAATTGAATATTTAAACATTGCCAACAATTTAAGATCTCCGCAACGTTCATTCGTTTGTTAACTCCCTTCCAAATGTCCAAGTCCGGCTTGCCTTGACCATTGCCAAGACGACAATTAGAGTTCAATGAAGCCTAAAATGTTGCCATCATCTTTGTGTGTGCTGTTGCAGTTGTAATGTTGGACAAAGATGTTGGCCCTGTCTGTCTGTCGGTCGCACAGTTGGCTGGTTGGTTGTTGGCGTAACTTTAAGTACCTTGCGAATATCACCGATCTATCCAAACAAATCCAATTGCAATAACAAAATCAAAAAAAGAAACCAGCAATAAATTGGGAAAACATTGTAGTTGTTGTTGTTGCTATGTCGCTGCGGTTGGTGGTACTGACGAACTGATCTTAACTACAGATCGTCAACACGCATCTTTAAATATCACCTCGTCTGATCTCCACCACCGCCTCTTTGGATGGCTTTAAGACTTTCAACTTTTAATTGAACCCTCTTCAAACGGAATGGATCGGATCGGATCGCCACTTGTATCCGTACATAAGTATGTCCCTCTGTCCGTCCGTCCATCCTTCCAACCTCATTGAGGATCATTCCATTTGCTTGGCCCATCCGTCCGTCCGTCCATCCGCATTGATCTGTCGTCATGGCTGTCGCTGTTTGGTTGTTGATACGGATGATGTCGCTGTCGTTTATCTCTGGAATGAGGTTTCTTTTGGCTTTTCATGCTGTTGTTTTTGTTGTTTATTTTTTCGGTATTTTGTATACAAATCCAATAAACAAATAAAACATCATTTAATTTAATCTTTTTCTTCGACCTCTGTCTCATCTCTACTTAATTTTATTTGTTCTTCTCCTTCTTCCTCTTCTTCTTCATCTCGTTTTCATTTTCTCCTTTTCAACCTAAAGTTTGTGTGGCGTTACTCTTGAATAGCTGCATGTTGGTGTTGAGTTAAAGGGTTATCAAGCAGGACAATACAATACATCGTTCTTAATTAATACATTAATTGATTGTTTAATTGAACCCAAAAAACATCCAAAGAAGTGGAGAATAATAATTTATTTAGACGCAGAAATTGTTCAAAACTGGATCTTCAGCAGCTGATACGGCGCATAAGTTTAAATTACATTATAAAGCTCGACAAAATGTCCTCTGGAGATATTTACTAACGTCCCCAAACAGTGCAATCCGGATCGTAAGCAATTGTGTCCAAATGACGAATGTGGATCAGCTTGATGAGGGGACCAGGATATTGTCGGTCTAGCAACATCATGTATTGCTGACCAGACTGTTCCTGTAGCAATAAGGCTAAAGGAAAATGGCATACTGAAGTACAGCCGACACGGACATGGTGTCATTCTGAAGGAGCTAGATCAAAACGGTTTTCTTGAGCAGGTCTTCGATTCATCTAGCCCCGCGGATAAGCCACACAAGAACATTCAAGGTTCAAATACCTAGTAGAGAAGAATAGACAAAAACTCTGTCATTACAAAGAACGAAATCTTCACTGACTGCTCCAAGATGGATACCGGTACAGGATCGGGAGTTCACTCTTGTACCTTAGGACTAAATATCTCGGAATGACTACTAAGTTACTGTAATGTCCTCCAAATGAGATATACCCCATATAACCCGCCGCAGATAAGATTCGAAGATCAAATAACACAACCTCCTCAACTACTATTGTGGATCTCAAAGCACTGAATTCAAACACAGTCAAATCACGATACGCACTAAATTGTTTATAGTATCACGGAATATCACTGAAGAACAGGATACTTGTTCAACTTCCATACAGTAGCAGCCGGTTAAAAGGCTGATGTGGTTAGTGATAATGCTGGTCCACGGTCCGTCGCTGACGTTTCTAAGGACAGCGTGGTAATGGCGGCCATCAACAGGTGAAAAAAAGACAGCAATATAACTGGCAACAGTTTTGTATTGGCGGTCATCATCCAGGGATCATTCAAGAACTGCCCTCGGGTGTCGAAGATCTCTTAGCGAGATGTCTGAACAGTTGAGTACTCAACTGATCTGAGCGCTTTCCCGCAGCTACATACCAGGGAACTGCAAAGTAGATTATCATTAGAGACTATGAGCTTCTTTATATGCACCAGGGGAACTGCAATATATGGGCATTCCTCTACTGGGCTGTCCTCAAAGTTGAGATATACCCCACATAACTCGCCGCAGATAAGATTCGAAGATCAAATAACCCAAACTCCTTAACTATCAGAATCAATGTGGAAAGTATGGCGGCTCTCAAAGGACTGAATTCAAACGCAGTAAAGTCACGATGCGCGCTAAATTGTATAAACTCCTTAAATAAAATCCATGCACATGACACTACCCTAGTTTGGGTACCGGGACATAACTACATGGCTGGTAACGAACAAGCGGACGCATTTACATGGAAAGGCTCTGAGACATGGAGTTCAACTCACACCCAAATTGTGTCTTTGCCATTCGTGGAATTGCTTAAAAACATAGAAGAACTGGCCAACATAAAAATAGGATCCAGATGGGATCATATTAAAAACTGTAGAATCACAAGAAACCTATGGCCAAAGATAAACCATAAAAGGTGAAGCCCTTGAAAAAGCTCACAGCGATTCCCACGGGACATTGTGCCATAGACGTCATTGAACGCATGTAGACACTGTCAAGATGAAGACGAGGAGGGAACTATTGAACACCTGCTATGCCATTGCCGAAGACTGGAAGGGCCAAGGTTCTCCTATCTAGGGAACAGACGTTTATCTAAAGAACATCCTCAAGTTCACAAACAATACTAAATGGTTAGGTAAGGAATCAACAGAAAACTTAATCTCACATCTTTCTTCTTATCTGCTTATCTATTCCTATTTATACCTAAACATCACGCAGCTACAGCTGTTCCCCTTTATACTTCACTATTATAGCTGATAGATCGCAATGGAATGGTATCATCCCAGAAAATGGGAGATTCGTTAACAGACTGATCCAAACTCAACAACCAAGTGGACATTGATCTAAGAAACTAGATTGCAAAAATACATAATTTTCACTAACGAGATGGCTGAACAGCTCAACATTCAACTGATTTGGTAACCAATCCTTTAAACTAGAGGAAACTATCAAACGAAGAATAATAAAATTAAGGTTTTAAGAGATATGATAAGATTTAATTGAAATAGTTTAGTGCTAAATGGACGAGGAGCAATGACGGCTGTTTTGAGAGAAATAATTCTCCAACGGTTCCCTTTATTTGGTTCTTTGGGCGGAAGCGTGAATTCCGAAGACTTTCGCTTCACCACCGATATAGCTATCCTTACCTGACCTACCAGGCATTACACTACGACTGAATCCCTTTTTGACAAGAAATATCTAACTCTTATAGCTGATAGATCTAAATCGAATGATGACATCCCCGAACATAGATGATTCCTGAACAGGCGAATCAAAACTCATGAATCAAGTGGGCATTGATCTCAGGAACTACATCTTAACATTGCAAAAATACAGCCTGAGGTGTCTACCAAGCTGAATGCGTAAATATTTGAGAAGTAGCAGAAACGGTATCAATATTTTATGTGATAGTTAAGCTGCTATGAAATCCACGGGAACTGTCTTTCAGAACTCAAACATTAACATCAAATGCCACAGATTTCTTAACGAGATGGCTAAACAGCGCAACATTCACGTTTCTTGCAAAACTAGGATCTAAGGGCCTGTTTCTGTAACTTTTTTTCGTTCGTCTACTGCGAACGATCAAAAATCACTCAATTATTCCGAGAAATCTATAAATCACAGAAGTTTATAATTCGTTGTGTCTGTAGAAAATCATGTAAAAAACTTGTTCCTAAAATATTTCTAACCTGCGTTTTATAGAATTCAAGTAATAGCTGAGAGAATTTTGATCGTTCGCCGTAGACGAACGAAAATAAGTTACAGAAACAGGCCCTAACTGACATGCTCCAGGAGAACTGGAAAATGTGGACATGCCCTTATGGCAACAAATGACAGGTGGTCACTAGTCACTTCGTACATTACATACTCATGTGGCCCTACCCAAACTTCAAATGCACCAACAATTGAGAACGGATGCCTCATTTATCGTGTTTGTCATGACGAGTCACTGGGTTACGAGTATTGGATAGCACACAGAAATAACATTTGCAGAATCTGTGTAGAAGAAGAGGAGGGAAACCAAAAGAACAGCTTCTGGGTTTGTTTTCTACTCTCTCTCTCTCTAGAAGTCGTCAGGTTATTCTAGTCTCCAATATCTATAGGGATACTATACTTTTGAGTTTTCTAAAACAATCAAATTGGTTCAATGGGAAGGCCTAGGAATCACTTTTGTTCCTGAGCCTGACATGCAGGCTACCACTCTTACAGACTGTTTCTGTAACTTAAAATTTTGCTTTCGTTCGCCTGCCAGACGACAAACAGCTGATTTGGGTTTCAGTAACTACCATCAGAACGACAAGTCGTACGATAATGAACTCGTTCGAAAACGTAATCATTTCAGTGCAAATTTTGGTTTCTCTATCTCTCTTTGCTGTCATCTCGGGGAACACAAATGTCAGATCGAGTCACATTATTTTATTTGTCGACTGATAGGAACAATGACAAAATAAACATTATTAAAAGCAAAAAATAAGTAGATATTAATATAATTATGGTAAAAACAATTAAATAATAAAAAAATTGTGTACATATGGGTACATATTTAAGCATACAGAAGTCAATATTGGTTGCTCGCTAAGATGGAAAAAAATTATCAGTGCACAATGAGCGAGACGGGAGAGAGAGAAAAAAATGAGAGTCTTGGTGCAGCTCAACTGACCACCCAGGGTTGCTTTTTTGGTCACGGCTAGTGTGAATAGTACAGAGATGTATTTGCTAAGGTCGACCATACACAAATGTGTGCTTTTTTAGACCGGAAGTTGTGAAATTATTGATCTGGCAATTACATTATTTTCCAATTGGTAAATTGCTAACGTCGTTGACGTAAGGCCAGGCGAACGAACAATAGAACGTTAGAGAAACCAAATTACTGACGAAAGTGAGTGACTGGTTTTCGTTCGCAGAGACCTTCGTTAGAAATACAGAAACAGGCCGTTAACCTTTGTTAAGTTAAAGGATATGTGGCGAACATTTGTTCGCTACTTCACCCGGATACCAATACTGGTCCATTGTGTTTATGCTTTCAAGTAATGAATATATATATTAATGAATAATAATGAAAAAAGGGGGAATGACCGCAAGGTGTTTGATAGATAAAGAAGTAAGAAAATAGATAAATAAATACATAAATACATAAACAAATAACTATGATCGCTTTTTGGGTGAGGTGTGACTTGACAACCCTACCACTTGGCTTGTCATCCACAGCCATTTGAGACTCTTGGCGAAATCAGGGATTGCTCTCATTTGCAATAAAATTAAGGAACTCGATTGTGAAAGCTCCAAAATCGCGACGTCATCTTGTTGCGAGCGCAGGACATTGGCAAAAAAGGAGGTCAATCGTTTCAGTATTCTCTTCGTCTTCGCACATGCGACGGTAGTCTGCGATATCGTGTTGCCACTTCGTTGTTATTGATCCGATGTCGCAGTGACCCGTTAGAACGCCTATCAACAGTCGCATGTCGTTTTCCTCCCATCTTCAGAAGGGTTTCTGTCCCCGAGTAAAACTGTCCAGTTCTCAGTGTCCTGATTTCTGAATTTTGGGAAATAGTTCGCCTAGGGGAAGTTTTATTGATGTATTCGCCATAGAGACGTTCATTGCAGATCCTCCTCGAGCCAAGTCATCAGTAATTTCCCGTTATGTTACTGTGACCAGAAATCCAGCATAGACGAACAATTCCTTGCAGATCCTGCAATGCTATTTTGCATTTATTAACCGCTATTGATTTGGTAATCCCTTCAATGCTGCCTGGCTATTTGCATACTTAGATATTAGTTATCTGATTAGACAAAATGTTCAGTTTGTTGACCAAGGGAGGAGCTTGTGTTATGGCGAAAATGTCTGCTTGAAAAACTCTGCATGAGTCATTGAGACGAAAATCGTTGAGACGGAGAACTTTAGTTAGCTGCTAGTTTTCGAGCTTTCCATCAGACCAAAAACCCATATGTAATAATAGGTCGCACTACACTACGCACTACAGACTGACAGGGCTAGATTGTCTTAGAATTTGAAGTCGATTTCCGCCAGCTAGGAATTCATTTTAGATCCATGTCTTGGAGAAATATTCTTAAAATTTTCCGTACATTTCATTTTTGAGTGACGCTTTGTTAATTTTTTTTCCACCCATACAATTTGACCCTCCCTAGTGAACAGCCAATGAACTGATTGTGGCCTGAAACCCCAACATTCACCATTAAGCGCCTTTTTGGCCCTTTCCTCCATGTTTCTTTTTCAGTCTAATTTCTGATCTAGGATAACACCGAGGTATTTGGCTTCTGTGGACTGTTTAAATTCTGTTCCATCCAGAGTTGGTCCTTTAAAGTTTCCTATCTTCCGCTATCGAGTGAAGAGAACTTACTCTAGGCCATTGGGTTTTGCCCAGTTTGACAATCGTATAATCTCTTCTCACCATAACCCATAGGTGAGAAGAGTACACAAATTTTATGTTTTACTAAATATTCATGAACTATTTCAATAACCCTTTAGATGTAGCCAACCATGAATGCCGCGTTGAGTGCGGCGGGTGTTTTCCTGGCGCACATTGATCATCGTCATCTTCACGATCATCGCACACCATCCTCATTGTCGGCTTTACTCGTAGTACTCGTATCTGTCTTCAGTTGCATCCATCCGAACCATTCATGGGTTTATTAATATTCGTTTGCAATCCTTGGATGGATCTTGAAGCTATCGCTGTTGTTGTTGCTGCAGTTGTTGAAGGTGGTGGTGCCTTGGTCTGGGCTTTGTATTGATTTTTGCGTGCGGATCTCTGAATGTCGGAGTTTTTTTAATTAGTTTCTGTTCTCATGTGATTTACGATCGAACGAACGAATGTATGTTGTGCGGCGGCGGTGACGGTAGAGGTGGTGTGCTTATTTTTGCAAAGTTTATAAATATTTATATTCTTATGTTTGTAATGTTTGGATAATTGTAATTAATATTGATTGGGAAATTAATTAGGCAGGATTAAGGAGGGAGAATGTCCTTGAGTTGGTAAAATATGCTGCGAATGCCCCCTCTTCCGGTGACACGCAAGGTGGACACTGTTTCGAAAAACGGCAAATGAATAATTAGATCTTTCTTAAAGATCTTTATAATTATCCATTATTATTCAAAAGATTGGGCTAATGATCAGTACCCTATATTGACATTGAGATTTTAATCAGTTTGCTGTGGAAGAATTTTAATAAATGTAGGATAGTTATATTAACTGCCTAAATATCGATGTATGTATATACAAATATTTTTTTAATTTAATTAAAAATTATGCATTTCAAGTTTACATGGGGATATCAGCGTATTTGATACTTCATTTTAATTGAAAAATGTACGTGTGAAAATGTCATTTATATTGGTCTGCCATTATTCAGGTATTTTTCATCATTTCCAAAATTTGACACAATAATTAAATTTGTCTGAACATCGCCAGTCACAACTAAAACATTTTTCTTTTTAAAAAATCTTAGAAATTAGTATTCGTGGCCTTTTATTGTTACGATATTTCACAAAAATTTCCAATAAGGGAAGACATACAACATTAATCCATTTTTATCACCTTTGCAAAATCAATATCTTTCTCAGTTCTTACTTAATGTTTATAAATAGCCTACAAATAAATATATGTCTGGCATAGAATATTCTATGTCTTAGTAAGGCTTCAAGGGATCTTCAAAGCTAAAACGCCAGGGAAGCCCTACCATGCACGTGAGGAAGTATAATCAGAATTAGGACTGATTTGGATAATTTTTTCCTGGCATATTTTAGAGAACAATAAAATAAAAACTGTCAAATTTCAGCTGGATCGGCTGCAAAATCTGGCTTCTATCACATAAGAAGTCAAATCGGAAGTTTCCATTATATGGGTGTTCAATTAAAACATGGACGGAAAATGGGGCAATTTTTACCAAGAATAGTTTAGTAAAATCGGCCACATCATACACCACTACATGTTATGTTGTTTGTAAAGAGGAAGGTGTATTGGATGCTTCGGTATCTGTACACGAATTTCGGAACGTAGTCTGGAAGCCCTATAACACCGTACCTATTACAAGCTAATACTGGCTACGGGGTGTTTCCCCCAAACAATTTATGATTAACAATTATGTAAACCCAGAGGTGATACAAAGCAAACCCAGCCTTTAAAAGCCATAACTCCGACTCTGAATCATCAAATGAAAACTATATTGTTATTGTGACAAACCCAAAGAGACTATCGGGGATACAAAGAAGGGAAATGAATAAGAGGAACCGACAGAATCTGACACCTCAATCTCTAAAACATGCATTGAGGCCGGTCATGTATTGAGGTCGGCAAGAAAATCAGATCTCCTGAAAAACAAATCGCTGTGAAAGTGACTAAGAAGATAAAGGGTATGCCGTCTTCCAGCACTTCGGAGAAGCCTAACCAAACCACCCGAAAAGTAATCTCTAGTCAGAGTCATTTGATCTTGGGAGATAAAGTCGATCCCCAAACGCAGAGATTGATCAAGTACACTAATGGCGAAATATTTTCTGCAAAAAAGTGCAACACTTGCATTGCCCTTTTTCCGAAAACTGCACTATTATATCGCTTTTTTGAAATTTTGAGATTTTAGTTGTTCTAAATTCGAGTAACGTAATTACCAAATTTCAAAAAAAGTATCACAGAAGTGCCGTTTTCGGAAAAATGGCAATGCAAATGTTGCACTTTTTTGCAGAAAAGAATTCGCCATAAGTCGTTCGTTAAGGATGGACCTAACACAATAAGACTCGAAAGATGATAAGAAAGAACCAATTAGCTATAACAATGGGTAAGGAGCCGCCATCTTATTCTAAAATAGCTAAACAACATTCTTTAGACGATCTATTCTAAGCCTTAATTAATAGTAGTAGCGAACAGAATTCCCGAAAGCAAAAAAAAATCGGAGATTTTGCCTATACGAGGGTAGCGGAACACGTCCTCGAATCTAAGGATGAACCAGCAATCAACTCAGGGAGCTGCAAGTTTGAGAGGTTCCGTTTTGATGCCAAAGTTGGCATCACAACGCTGCGCAGGAGCCCCCGTAAAACTAGAAGATAGCTTTCCCACAGCTTGTTTCCGTCAAAGGTGGTTTTAAAATATTCTGTTGGATCGTCGAATGAATTTTAGATCACATATCGATGGCTTATATCCAAAATGGGCTATATTAAAAAACCCAATTTTTCAGGAGAGCCAACTTCGCGATAATTATACCCTACACCACACTGTGGTACAGGGTATTATGACTTTGTGCATTTGTTTGTAGCACCCAAAAGGAGAAGAGATAGATCCATTGTTTATTATACCGATCGACTTGTAACCACTTTCTGAGTCGATTTAGCTATGTCCGTCTGTCTGTAGATGTATTCCTGAATTCAAAGTACAGGTCGCAAGTATGGCCCGATCTTGACGAAACTTTACACATATCTTTTTTTGGCCCAAGGACGATCCCTATTTAATTTGGTTAAAATCGGTTCAGATTTGATATAGCCCCCATATATATGTTACCCCCGATTTGACATGTAAGCGCTGTAAAAACTTTATTTTATATCCGATCAGTATGAAATTCCACAGAAAGAGGTCTCTTATTATATGAATGAACACTGTTAAATTTGGAAGAAATCGGTTCAGATTTAGATATAGCCCCCATATATATGTTACCCCCGATTTTACATGTAAGCGCTGTAAAAAGTGTATTTTTCATCCGATCAGTACGAAATTCGGCAGAAAGAGGTTTCTTATTACATGAATTAATACTGCCAAATTTGAGGGAAATCGGTTGAGATTTAGATATAGCCCACATATATATGTTACCCCCGATTTGACATGTAAGCGCTGTAGAAACTGTATTTTATATACGATCAGTAAAAGAATTGGCAGAAAGAGGTTTCTCATTACGTGAATTAACACTGCCAAATTTGAGGGAAATCGGTTCAGATTTAGATATAGCCCCCATATACGTATATGTTACCCCCGATTTGACATGTAAGCGCTGTAGAACTGTATTTTAAATCCGATCAGTAAAAAAATTGTCAGAAGAGGTTTATCATTACATGAATTAACACTGCCAAATTTGAGGGAAAGCGGTTCAGATTTAGATATTGCCCCAATATATACATTACCCACGATTTAACATGTAAGCGCTGTACAATCTGTATTTTATATCCGATCAGTAAAAAAATCTACATAAAGAGGTTTCTTATTATATGAAAGGATACTTCCAAATTCAGAGAAAATCGGTTCAGATTTAGATATAGGCCCCATATATATGTTACCCTCGATTTGACATGTAAGTGCTGTAGAGACTGTATTTTATATCCGGTCAGTACGAAATTTGACAGAAAGAAGTTTCTTTTTCAATGAATGAGTATTCAAGGAAAATCCGTTCAGATTTATATATAACCTCCATATATATGTTCCTCCTGATTTGGTACCAAAGCGCTATATCAGTTGTACTTTACTTCCGATCAAAATTTTCCAGAAAGATGTTCCTAATTTTTTTATATAAGCGCTATTTTAGAGACCTGAAAGGCTTCAGCGGAAATGAAAATTAAAACATTACTTAAACCAATTATTCCAAGGTAGTACACGGGGCAAAATCGTCTTTTTTGATATGTTTCAATTGAAAGAAAATATATTTGGAACACAAATTTTGAAATATTTTATATTTCTGAGCAAATACATTTTATTTGAAAACCAATACAATTTATTTGGAACGAATATATTAATATATTAGAACAAAATATATTTGCAAACAAAATCTCTCAAATATAATATGTGTTTAAATACAAATAAAATTATTGTTTAATTCGAATTGTACCTCCCAGTCATAATACCATAAGTAGCATTAACTTCCTTCCCAAGTCATCTTTTGTTGTCAATCCTCCAAGTAATTTCTTTATATCCAACATTATACGATTTCAATTGTTAATATTTATTATTTTTACAAAAATCTAAAAAAAACTTTGAATTGCTGAAAAATGTAACACATTTAAGTTATCGATATATTTATCGATAAATTAATCTTTGTTTCGGAAATAATAGTCTCAAATAAAAAAAATTGGATAGAAACAAAGATTTGTTTAAAACAACATATTTCCAAATATATATTTTTTGTGTGTAACAAATATTATATGTTCAGAGTGTACGCTAAACATATATATGTTTCAAGCCGAATATGTTTGGGAGAATATACTACAGAAGCGAGTATATTCTCAGCGTGTAGCAATTATTCCAAGGTAGTACCTAGCTAACATACCCTGCATATATTACTTATATTGTGTACGACCAAAAATCGGACTATTTATTGTGTTAAGGCTAATAATAACCACAGTAAATGCAAATATGTGGAATATTATTACACGCTGAAAAATAATCGCTTCTGTAGTATATTGTCCCAAACATATTCGGCTTGAAATATACATATGTTTAGGGTACACTCCAAATATATAATATTTGACACACACAAATATTGTATGTTTGGGAGGATATTGTTCAAAACAAAAATATGCTCCCATTCAAATATTTTTTATTTGGAACTAGTATTTCCGAAACAAAGATTAATTTGTAATTATTTATTTTTTTTTTAATGTAATAATGTCTTAACTTAAAGACAAGTTTTCTGTTTTTCAGATGTTCAAAGAGCATTTTTTATAAATTTTATATGTTTGTAAAATTCTATTAAACTTAAATCTAATCTAATAATCTTTCGTAAATATAAGTTGCATTGATGGATTGACAAAAAATGATGAATTGGAATATTTATAAATTAAATTACATTTTTGGCTATACATTTTAACACGAAAACTAGGAAAAACAAACTAATATACGAATAAGTCAGCAAAGCTTTAAAAATCTTTTTAAAAAAATTATATTTGGAAAACTTCTTAAACAATAACTTTGTTTGTATGTAAACACATATTTTATTTGTGAAATTCGGTTTGAAAATAAATTATGTTCTAATATATTAATACATGCGTTCCAAACAAAATTTCTTGATTTACAAATAAAATTTATTTGTTAACAAATATATAATATTTAAAAAAATCGTTTCCAAGTATATTTTCTTTCAATTCAAACATATCAAAAATGACGATTTTCCTCCGTGTATTAGTTCAATTTTTAATTCCACACATTATATTAAACTCCTATTTGGAATAAGCCTTGACGTGGCGGGGGAGCTAAGTACTTTCGTAAAAGAAAGGAAACTAATTATTCCAACTATTCAAAAAGAAATTCTAAATGTACATTGCCGAGGTGGTGTAGGGTATTATATAGTTGGCCCCGCCCGACTTTAACCTTTCCTTACTGGTTTTTATATGATATATGGATTATGTATACGAACGTTTATAATATATACCTTCAAATTCTAAATTCATATCATTTAAAATTTATGCGAAATAATAAAATTCAACAGTTTGTTTGCTCTCCTGAGAAATTGGGTTTTTTAATATAGCCCATTTTTAATAAAAGCCACCGATATATTGTTAACAACTAACTACGCTTATGGAGCTCATGGATTTTTGAAGCGTTAAAGTAAGGAGTTTACAGATCCTTCTGTTACCAGCAATTTAAGTACTTCGCTGGTATGACCTATTCTTTAATAAGGATCTGCACTATAAGATCCCTGTTATACAATTCACTGTAATTGCATAGAATCTGTTCAGAAACAATTCCTACTATTCTGTCTACGTCGATATGGTTGGTCTCAACAGAATATGCCTTCATATTAATACAGACTGGATCTTATAAAGTTACCTTCGTTAAAGAGGCGTAATGCTGAATATTTCTTTTGTATTAAATATATTACAAGGAAATATTACCGCTGAATTCTTGATTAATTAAATTAAATTGAATGTTCCATCTAGACCAAGTAGAAACGTTTAACTGCTACAGCTGAACTACTTCAGAACTTATTATGCAAATAATAATCTCTATCGTCGCCTGTGTTTTAGCTTTAATAAATAATACTATAAAATTAATCATACTGATGAACACTTAGTTCCTACCAATTTATAAATAAATTAAATCATTATTACATATATATAAGCTAAAATGAATTTAAATAGTATATTGTATATATTGTAAATAGTCTGTAAGGATACGAGTATAAGTATATAGACTATTAATAATAATAAAAAAAAAGAATATGAAGACAAAAATTACGGGAAGTGGGTAAAGTAGGTAGTGAAGAATTGCTCACCGCCAATAAATTATTTCTTTAATAGCGGCTGGCTGAACTGGGTATCTACTGAACGAAAATGAGCTGGTGAACTAAATAAGCGATAAGTGCCCGACTATAGACCAAACGTGGCTACTTAAGTAGGGCTAAAAATGATCATAAATAAGGAGCGCGGCTTAAGTGTATGTCCAGGGACATGAGACGTCTGCTCTCTTCAACCTAACTTTACCTAATTTCAGTTTCACATTATACATTATACTTTCCGGAATGTGAAGAAGTTAAATCCGAAAGTACATATTTCATATTTATAAAATTCGTTCCATATCTGCAAGCAAAAGTGTGTGGACAGACGGACATTGCTAAATCAACTTCAAAATGATTCTAAGCCGATCGGTACAATAAATGATGGATCCATCTCTTTTCCTTAAAGGTGTTACGAAAATCTGTAAATGGTTTAGGTTAAGAGTAGCAGCCTGTAAACATACTGACTTAGACACACACTTATGTTACCACAGGGATGTAAGGGAAACAGAAGTCATCCCTTGCCCCTCCCGTTGAACCAATTTTATTGGTTTAAAAAGCTCAAAAGTTTACGGAATCAGCCAAGTTGGCTACATCCCCAAAGCAATGAGAGCCTACTGTTATATGTCGCCTACTAGAGAGAGCAGGACACAGACACAGAAGGTGTTCTATTGCTTCCTCCTCCTCTTCGTCTCAACGATAGTGTGACGCCCGGTCTCGACAACGTTCGTGCGTTTTTAAGTCCGCATTACCCTGAAATGTATGCAGTTCCTGACTAGTGACCACCTGTCATTTTTTGCCGTAAGGGTACTATCTCTCAAGAAGAGCTTGCAAGTCGCTGGAGGCATGTCCTCATATTCCCGTTCTCCTGGAGCGTATAAGGTAGTTCCTAGTCTTGCAAGTTAATTTTCCTTGCAGCTCCCTGGTATGTCACTGGTTCAGCACCCATATCAGGTGAATATTGAACTATTAAGCCATCTTGTTAAGAGATCTGCTGCAGTCGAGGGCAGTTTTTGAATTCAGAAATATAGTTTTCAAGGACTTTGCAGCAGCCTGACTATCAGAGAAAGTATTGATACCGACTTTGGTCGGAACATTAATTTCACTATGCAACAAAATTTTTGTCCAAGAGAAGTGGATAACAGTTTCTGGTGCAACTAGGTGTCACAAACACGAAAAAAATATTAAAAAAATTTTACGGTACATTTTTTTTTATTTTTTTTTTTAATTCCAGCTTTCATGGAAAGTACCTTCAGTATTTGGACCATAATGATTGAGCCGTGTTATGCCTCAAATTAAAGGGAATTATCAGGGCTACATATGATGCAAATATCGGATTCTCGTAGAATCTTTGGTCTAGTAACAGTCGTCAAAAGTATGAGAAAGAAAAAGATTTTTTTTTAAAAACACTTTTCGTGGTACAAAAAAAACATAAAAAATAGAAAAAAAATCGATAAAATTATTTTATTACATTTTTAAAAAGCCAGCATGCTAAAGAAGAAAACACTGTCTATTTGAAAAAAATCTATGGATAGATGTAAAAGTTATGAGCCATTTTGTAAATGTTAGGGAAATTCAAAAAAATCTTGTTTCATATTTTTTCGCTTTTAAATGATGTTTTTGCGTATATTGAATTCGCCATATGTGACAGATACATATAGGAGACATTGCACTTGTATTTTATTTTATGAGGATTGATGTCAGACATTATAAAATTATACAGAGGACGAGGTTTTATAGTTGTTCGTAACCATCCATAAAACATGATATGCAATGTCAGTGTAATTCATCGCCTTAAAGAGATAAGTCGATTTTCTGAAAAATATTATAAAGTTAAATTTCGACGTACGAGGTATGTTCAAATATGAGTATGAGTAAACGGCAAAGAACTTTTCAATGTGTAAATGATCCCGACAATTTCTGCTACATCTGTCAAAAATATGTTATTAAAAAAAAATCGATGTGCGTTTAGTAAAATAATAGAAGAAATATATGTGCAATATTTTGGTATACGAGTTAAAAATATGAACGAACCGTGGACACCTAGTATTTTGTGTAATTCGTGCCATGTAAATCTTACTCGATGGAGTAGTGGAAGCATGTGGTAAGTACTTTACAATAAATGTATTACAATGTATTGTGGAATAAAACGTTTTAATTTTACGCTTCAAGTAGAATTTGGTATGCCAATGATTTGGAGACAACCATTCATTCACGATACGGACTGCTATTTTTGTCTAAGTTATTAGATTGGAGTAGGAAGGGTCCAAGTATAGCTAACAGCCTAATAACGGAAACATCATCAAGTTCAACTGAGTACTCAACTCTGAGCGAATCAAGTTTGAGTCAGAAGTCATCGCTTTTAACTCAGTTTCAACTCATTGATCTAGTGAGAGATTTGGAACTGACCAAAGATAAGGCAGAACTACTTGCATCTGGGATGAAACATATCATATTATAGAGTCCGTGATATACCTTACAAACAATTTTATACAACTGTGGATAACAGATGCTTTTGCAAGGACATTCCCGGATTGTTCGAGGAACTTACTCAAACATACAATTAAAAGAAGTGGCGGTTACTTGTTGACAGCAGTAAAGAAAGTTTGAAAGCATACTTTTACACAACGGAAATCAGAAACCGCCGATTCCCATTGCTCATGCTGTCAACGGACATTGTTCATGACTCATACGAAACAATGGCTAAATTGATAAAATACTTAAAATATGAACTGACTGGAAAATTTGTTGCGATTTAAAAGTAGTTGGTATGTTATGCCTCTGGGATAGCCGATATTTTGCCGCCACTGCAAATTAAGCTGGGGCTCTTTAAAAATTTTGTATAAGCCTTAAGGAAAGATGGCAATTCACTCTCATATTTAAAAAGTTTATTTAAAAGGCTTTCTTTTCAAAAAATCGAAGAAGGAGTTTTTGATGGGCCTAAAATAAGAAAACTGATGAAAGATGTGAATTTCGAATCATATTTGAAAAAATTGATTAGAAATATATTTTTTTTATATTTATGTATATAACACATATGTATTCTTCCAACTTATTTTTCGTTTTATGTATTCCAACAGGTGTAAATATGCCCCTCAAAATGAATTTCTTTCATTCTCATTTAAACTTTTTCCCCGAGAATCTTGGCGACGTAAGTGACGAACATGGCGAAAGGTTTCACGAAGAAATGAAGTCCATCGAGCGGCGTTACCAAGGGCACTGGGATGAAAGAATGATGGAAGATTATATTTGGTTCCTCATTAGAGAAACCGATTCCGAAATCTACAATCGTCAACAAAGAACTCACAATAACTTCTAATGAAACTTGTACATGTAAATAAACTCAAATGTACATAATATAAATAAAAGTAACAAATAAAATCGCGATTTAAACTGAAATTAAAAAAAAAAGATTTTTTGAAATGCTCTTACCTCTGCCAAAAGGGCTATAATTTCTTCAAAAAGGCATTATTTTCTTCGCTAGAATGCAAACTCTTAAAAAATAAAATAAAATATTTTTTTCGATTTCTTTTCTATTTTTTTCGTACCAGGATTTTTGTTTTTTTTTTTTTTTTGAAAAAAATCTACTTTTTCCAGTTTGTTTAATGACTGTTACTAAAACACTGTTTCTAAGTGAAAGAGGTACTTCCAACATTAGTAGCCCAAATTAATAGCTTCAATTTAGCGTATAAGTCGACCTTATCGGCCATTTCGAATCATATTTGAAAAAATTGGTTAGAAATATATTTTTTTTTATATTTATGTATATAACACATATGTATTCTTCCAACTTATTTTTCGCTTTATGTATTCCAACAGGTGTAAATATGCCCCTCAAAATGAATTTCTTTCATTCTCATTTAAACTTTTTCCCCGAGAATCTTGGCGACGTAAGTGACGAACATGGCGAAAGGTTTCACCAAGAAATGAAGTCCATCGAGCGGCGTTACCGAGGGCACTGGGATGAAAGAATGATGGAAGATTATATTTGGTTCCTCATTAGAGAAACCGATTCCGAAATCTACAATCGTCAACAAAGAACTCACAATAACTTTTAATGAAACTTGTACATGTAAATAAACTCAAATGTACATAATATAAATAAAAGTAACAAATAAAATCGCGATTTTAACTGAAATTAAAAAAAAAGATTTTTTGAAATGCTCTTACCTCTGCCAAAAGGGCTATAATTTCTTCAAAAAGGCATTATTTTCTTCGCTAGAATGCAAACTCTTAAAAAATAAAATAAAATATTTTTTTCGATTTCTTTTCTATTTTTTTCGTACCAGGATTTTTGTTTTTTTTTTTTGAAAAAAATCTACTTTTTCCAGTTTGCTTAATGACTGTTACTAAAACACTGTTTCTAAGTGAAAGAGGTACTTCCAACATTAGTAGCCCAAATTAATAGCTTCAATTTAGCGTATAAGTCGACCTTATCGGCCATATACTCCAAAAATTATTGTGCAAATACTAATAAAAAAAATTTTCCATAAAAAATTTTTGGTTTTGATTTTATATAACAGTATGCCACAATGTATACAAAAAAATTATTTTTAGGTCTAGGACACAAAAAAATTGTTTGTTGCATAGTGTTATTACTCTTCTTTCAAATGCTTTAATTGAACCACAGAACTGCAAATTACATTTAAATTATTTACAAATAAGAACAAATAAGATAGTGGTGACAACTACATGAACTCATTTAACATTTTTTTCAGTTTAATCCAACTCCATCGCACATTTATGACTTCGTTTAAATATGACAATCTCCAAACAATGATTCATGGTGAGAATTTCAGTATTTCCCTGCGATTTGTTAGCTGATTTCCCACCAAGGTTTTTGTTCGCAAACTCCCCCCTCCTTTGGTCATTCCCTCTTCTAGTTTCAAGCCCTTTTCATGACTTTTGACTAATCTTTTTCGATTATTCATTCGGTGACAAATGATTTGCCATTGTCACCTTTATGGTAATTTATCTCTGAATAAGCTCTATCTCATCACATCACATCGCATCGCATCATACATTGTACATTATACATTATTAACATTCTAAAATGTGTTTTGTTTTCAAATAAAACAAACACTATTATCAAACACAACACAATAACAACATTTTGTGTTAGACACTTTACATAAACAACAACAATTTTAATTACAATTGACTGAATGCTGCAATTAGAATACACCACCGCATTGCAAAAATAAAAAGATAGAGAGATATTCCAGACTATTTTAACCAGTTAATAAGAATTAGACTTTGTATATTTATAGGGTTATTTTTTGCTATTTGGTTTTTAAGTTCGAGTTTTAAGTTTTGCGTCAAAAATCTTCACCTTGCCTTGCCATTTCATCATAACTAGACTTAGTCCTGCTTCACGCGAGACAATGGACCAACTGAAGCATCGGTAACATACGTTTGGAATTGGCTTTTAAAAGTAACTAAATAACAGGCATTCATTTATTGATCAAAATAAATATTTCATTCAATTGTACACATTTTCGTTGTTTTCTTAAATTTCATATACTAAACACACAAAAATCACCCATTACGTTAATGATAATGAGAATCAGATATACCATTTTAATAATTTGTGTACTGTTCGCTTATAGGACTACTAATAGAATCTACGACTTCAAATGGAACCACTGTGTCATCTTGCTGCGGAATGGCTCTAGGGTAGCTAGCAACACCGCTCATTTCGATGCATTCTAACAAGTCATAAGTCCAGTGCAATTCTATTCAGCCAATCTGAGTGTTGTTGAAGACATAGTGCGGCGATTGTTTCGTTTACTTTTTTGAATTCGCAAAAAAACTGCTGAGCTATGGATTTTGTTTAAATCATCGCATGAGACGACCAACCGATGGACCGTCCGTCCGTCCATTCCACATTATGCAAAGTTTGTAATTATAAATCAGCAATAATAATAGTAGCAACAACACAAGCGACAAATACATTAAAGCGCCACCTCACTTCAATGCATCGCGATGCACGGCAGCGTTGGCGAACTCATCTCCCATCTCCAGCAATGACGCGGACAATCGAAGCTGAGTTAACGTGTGTCAGGGTCTTAACTGCTTTTCGAGCGAATTAAACGCCATAGTAGCGCATTCACGATCACATTTTGTCACAGTGTTTTGCCACTCTCGGACTCAGTCGTTTGTCGTTCTCATAAATAACGCCACAGACACTTTTGCTAAGTCTGCTGCAGTGGTCATAACTATTGCTGTTACTGTTGCTGGGAGTAGATCATAACCATCTAACTATAGCTGCAGTACTTACTGCAGTGTGGATTAATAGCCACTATCTGAAGTTGTGATTTATCGCCAATGTATAACAGTGGTGCGAAACCTAATTGTAGCAGAATGAAGTTGAAAGAAAACAATTTATTCTTTTTTATCACAAGTGGGTGTGAACCCGCCCATACTCTTATTTGGAATATCATAGCTCAACTCATCATGAAAATTTAAAATTATACATCTGACTGCATAACCCGACTTGGTTCCACGTATACGTCCCAACTTTCTAAAAAGAAATATAACGCTGCAACAAGTACCAAGAAAAATGCCTGTTTTCGAGAAGAAGTCACGTCGGATCTGCTGATGTTCTGCATGAAATAAATGCAAAAGTGTAAGTCATAGCCTGATAAAGAGGCGCACTTCAGCTTACTTATGGTCAACAGATCTCCATAGATTTTCCAACAGGGGAAAACGCCCCCAGGCGACGTTCGCTATGAAATCTCTCAGTTAGCTGTATTCTGCTTTCTTATCTGGAAAAGATGAGAGTTAAGGATATTGGCTACAGATGACGTCGCAAAAGTGGTTAGAGGAACATATCCAAGTACTTTATAGACAGCATACAACGTGCCTTTCACACCCGCGCAATATGGGCTTCCGTTAATGGTCTTGATGGAAACCCGACCAAGACAGAACTATTTCCTTTCAGCAAGAGATATGAGGTACTAACGTTTGTACACGTTTAACTTCAAACTCAACATGCTGGAAATGGCAACAAAAGCTGTTGTATCGCTATATACAGACATGTAAAAGGTCAATAGGAAAACGCTGGGATGTGGACCTGCGTATATTTTATTGCTTGAATACAGCTGTTGTTGGAGCGATAATGCTATTTTATTACGTTGCCGTCTTGTGAACGGCACTACAGAAATCCACCTTCTACGCGAACTTAATATAGTTCACCGAATGTCTGTATATACTCGTATGCTGTACATGTACTAAGATTCTGAAGGTTTGCTATCTCGGGCTTCCAACTGGAAGGTTGATCGATTGGATAAGGCGGATGGGCATCGGAGGCACGCAGTATTCATACTGAATGCCGAGACTCTAGCCCACCTCGTCAAGTCCGTGGTTTCATGTGGATTCAGAAAATTCTGACTTAAGCTTTACAAGAGCGACGATGAAGGAAATTCGAAAAATACTCCTCCAGATAACACTGAATGTATCGAGAAGGACGACGAGGCAGATATAACGGTGGTGGCGAAACCTGAAACCTGGTCCGGTTCCTACAGATAAACCTCCAACGCTCTAAGGAAGCATCAGTTGCCTTAAAATACCTCCTGATGCAAGGAGGGGCTGACCTGGTCCTAATCCAGGAACCATGGTTGAATGGAGATATGGTTTGTGGTCTTAGGAAGCCAGGGTTCAAGCTACTTCATGGAACAAGTAATTGAAGACGTAGAGCCTGTATACTTGCCTTCCTCTAGTAGTGAAGACATAGTATCAGCCACCCTCGAGTTGAAAAACTTTCATGTTTGGTTGGCATCCCTTTATATGGCCCATAACACAGAGACGCCTCCTTGTGCATTGAAATCACTGGTAGGAGCGGCAAACGAGAAGAACAAGGACCTAATTGTGTGCAGTGATGTCAATGCATACCATCATATATGGGGAAGTACTGACATCAACGACAGGAGCGAATTACTTATCGAATATATTATAAGTAGTAACCTGGTGATTTGTAATAGAGGGCACGAACCTACCTTTATTACTGGAAACACACAGGAGGTCACCTTTCCCTACGGAAATTTAAGTGTAAAGATTTCTGATTGGAAAGTTTTGGCCACTCATAGCTTTTCAGACCACAGATATATTAGCTTATGCATGAATGCGAAGCCTCCTGATACCGTCTTCCCACCCACTATTAGGAAGGCTAATTGGGAACAATTTAGGCACATATTCAACAGGTTTCTTCCAAAGAGTTCTGAAATGAAAATGCAAACTATCTGGGATATACAGGGTGCCCATATTCGACGGACCCATCTGGCAACGCCATAACTTTTGACAGAGATGTCAGATCGCTTAATGAGATACCGCGTTTGAAGCGTCAGTCCAAGCAGATTTTTACCATGGAACAATACACGCCACGCGAAATAGTTGAAATTTACATTCAACAGAAGAAGTCAATTATGAAAACTCAACGTGCTTTTAAAATATTAAAAAATGTGAGAAGTGCGCCTTCTAAGAACACCATTAAGCGTTTATACGAAAAATTTTCGACTGGTGAGGCTCTTTCTAATCCGAAGAGGCCAAATAAAAGTCGACCAAGGCGATCGGCCGAGAATATCGCTGCCGTACGAGCCAGTGTTGAGAGGTCCCCAAGAACATCCCAAAAACGCCGTTCTCAGCAGTTGGGCATGGCTCGGTCCACTTTACAACGCCAGAGGCGGCCATTTGAGAGATATCATATTCAAAAATTGATGTAAACAAATCTACTTGGAACAAATTAAATGATTAAGATTGCCAACCGCCAAATTTTTATTTTTTTCTTTGATTTTTTTTAAAAAAACATGGGTCCGTCGAATATGGGCAACCCTGTAGAATAAATGGTGGAGCGAGTCACTGCGAAACATGAGTCTGTTTTACAGGCTGCCACTCTTAACCTAACCAAACCTATCAGGTGCGTTGATAACGACACTTACATAAGCAGTAAATGTTATACTACATTTAATGCCGCTGGACATTATTGCAACGCAATATGCGGCCTCCACTGCTATTCGACTAATGGAACTTTTACTGTGGTCAGAAAATGGCTACGGACATTTTGTCATTCTAGACTAAATGCCTGATCTTTCAGGCATTCTTTATGAACCACTATTTTAATTAGAAGTATCTCACTCTTAAACCCGGTAGGTCAGGATGATATGGTCGCATACCAAGACATACGAGTATCGTGAACTTCTGTGCAGACGGTTCCAAACTTAACAATCAAGTGGGTGTCTTTTTAAAGGAACCAGATCTATCCATTGCTAAAAGAGTGCCAGATCGTTCTAGTGTTTCCTGGCAGAAATATTAGCTATTAGACAGATGGCAAAATGGTTGTGAATTAATGATCTGACTAAAATTGGTATTAATATCTTCTCTGCTGGAAAGGACTGCTAAAAATCCTGGTAACTGTCTTCCTGAATTAAAAAACTGTCCTCGGCTATCGCATATCTCTCAACGAGATTGCTGAACATTTTAATATGCACCTGATTTGTGTGCCATGCCACAAACATAATGACCCTGTATATTATACATAGAGGCCCATATTTAAAACTTATATTCTAAATACATCTTCTACTCTTATCTTATTTGCCTAATTTTGTCAGAATCAATTATCTGGTTGAGAAACGGCGGAATTATTCCCCTTTCACAACTTCGAGCTTTTTGGCACAACACCTGGGTTATATCGACGCTGTCAATCTCTGACCACAGAAAGTCGCGTTATAATTATCTTTTTGAGGACCATTGAGAAGAACGGTGCTGAATCGACATTTTTGGGTGTTCTTCGATACTGGCAGCAACGGCAATTTTCCTTTATTCATTTCGCAACAATCTGTTTGACGGCTTAATGCCCAAACGAGTGTATTCACCATCAAAGTTTCTACGGTTGCGGTGAACTTAAATTAATTATAAACTCCATAACGCAGAGCCAGCATTTTCCTATGACATCTCGGACATGTAACATTTGCCTTTATCGCGAATAAAAGGGGATCATTTATACTCGAACACAGTTTTTGGTATCCTGAACTTCAATGTGCGCTCAGTGGGCGTACCTTTGTAATCTACCGGCTGTGGGTCAAATAAAATTCATTGATTTATATTCATTACCTTAGATCACTCACTGCAATGTCTGTGGCAGAAGTAATGGCAAACTGAAGGGCTGGAAGTCTTTTGGAACCGGATGGAACCTTAGTATCCCTCCACTTTCTTGGTACATATGAAAGGTTAACGATATCTGTAAAAAGCTCTGTGAGTCATAGCATTAATCTATTTACCACAGCATGTAAGATGACGGCGAAACCATGAAAGGTTTAAATATTTTTGAAACGCATTAAAAGTATTTGAAGTTCAGTTACAATTTTCCTGTCAGACTTTCGGATGTTTTTATTCCACATTATTTCTGCACTGAAAAAAAAAATAGTAATAAAACTAATGATGACACATTCTTATATTAAGTATGCTAACTCGGCATCAATTCAATGACAATTTTCATTGAAATAATGAAAATTTACACGTTTTTTACGAAATTTTCCTTAATATAAAGATTTTTGAATTTGAAATAATGTCTATCTAATCATTAGGTTTGTGTACGCGCTTCTTTAAATATACGCATTTAAATTAAAGAAAAAAATCATTATTTTTCTGACAATCCGCATTATTTTAAGAAATATTTCAATACTTTTAAGGATTTTCTACATTAAGACTACGACGTAGACATGTCATAGTTTTAATGCCGAATCGGACTTAATTAACAGTATGAGATATTTGAGTAATAAATTTAAGGCTATGCTCCCCTTAAAGGAAAGGCTGTCTTGGTAATAAATTTTATGACTATTGTCATTATTTTTAAGAATACATACGAGAGAATTATACAATCTCTCCCTCCCTCTCTCGCTTGGAGAATCAGTTTCGTTTGGTAATGTGTGAATCAATAATTGTTATGGAATGCTAGAAGAGAAAATAGAGAACAGTTTTGTTGTTCGTTTTCTTTTAAATCGTCAGTTATTTACAAGCGATGGAAGGAAACGGTTGTCTGTTTTCGGGACGCGGATTGTAAAAAAATTTGATTGCTGTCAATATGTAAGTATACATGCATACATACGTGCATATTGCACCGAAAATAATTTTAATATGGGCTGTTAACAGTTATTTTTGCTAAAGCATAGCAACAACAACAAATGAAACCGTCGTGTACATGTGTGTATGCATGTGGTTATGCCGTCGGCGTCACCATCGATCTCTGTGATAAGGAAGAGCGTGTGTCATAGTTATTTTTGCTGTATGTTATTTATGGCGATGTACATGCGTTTTTGAAGGAGATCTTGTTTGAAAGTCCTGTGAAGAGATTTGTGCCAAATGGATAACAAAAATGTGAGTAATAGATTTTGTAATACTGAAAGAGACAATGGGAAAATGTTTAGTTACGTGAAAAATAATATTATTATCCTGAAATAAACATCTTATTGGCAATTACAAAATTAACAAAACACATTTTAATTGAAAGTATTTATTTATTAAAAATACCAGCGCATAATGCTGAAATGTAAAATTATTTGTGGCAATATAGAAATTTATTATTAATAATATGTTATACATACAACTATCTTTTTTAATTTTTTTGTTTTGAAGGAGATCTTGTTTGAAAGTCCTGTGAAGAGATTTGTGCCAAATGGATAACAAAAATGTGAGTAATAGATTTTGTAATACTGAAAGAGACAATGGGAAAATGTTTAGTTACGTGAAAAATAATATTATTATCCTGAAATAAACATCTTATTGGCAATTACAAAATTAACAAAACACATTTTAATTGAAAGTATTTATTTATTAAAAATACCAGCGCATAATGCTGAAATGTAAAATTATTTGTGGCAATATAGAAATTTATTATTAATAATATGTTATACATACAACTATCTTTTTTAATTTTTTTAGTAAAACAATTTTAGAATGTGTCTTTTGTGAGAAGAGTGGCAAATTTTACAAAATATTTCAACGTAAGTATTATATATGAACGGTTGAAATATTTCTCTTAGTTTTCAGCGTTTTCCAATTGTGATATGATAAAATTTATTTGCATTTTTTTTGTTTATAGATAATTTTATTTGATTTATTTTCAGAAAAAAAGTAATTATTTTAATTTTAGATCACGCAATATTTGAAGATAAGTTTGATGGATATATGAAAAATGCAGTGCTGAATGCCATTTATAACTTGCAAAAAATAAGTGAGCATACACCTACATGGGAATGTTTGAATTGAAAGGAAATAGATTTGGAAACAATATTTGTAAGTATTATGTATTTCTGAACAAATATATTTTATTTGAAAATCAAGAAATTTAATTTGGAACGCATATACATATTAATGTATTAGAACAAAATATATTTGCGAACTGACGTTCACATATAAAATACGTGTTTTCACACAAACAAAGCTATTGTTAAAAAGTTTTCCAAATATAATTTATTTAAAAAAATGTTTCCTTTTTTTAATTTTAGTTTAAATTTTTCCTTGATTTCGTGTTCATAATTGCTTCATAAGTACTTCATAATCAAACCTGCTGTTATATTAGGCCCATTTGGTCCAATTTTTGTATCGTTTCCTTTATAAACGGTAATATATGTATGTATATATATTGCCTTATAATTTGGTCCAAGGGATATTTTTGTTTTACTAAAATCAAAATAATAAGCGTTTTTGCTCAAAAATAATTGTAAATAAGCTGCTTTCTTTTCACGAAGTATTGAATAAAAATAAATATAAAATATTGTCTTCCATATTCATTTTATATGAAAAATGTAATGTTGACCAAATGGACTCTTAATCTAGGATTCGTACAGATTTGCTAATCTAACACCAGGGTTAAGAATGTCAAAAGCAGCATTAGCTTTTGTTTTACAGAAGTAATTTTTAAAATTTTTAAAACTTAAGATTTTAAAATCTAAGTCACGATTGATTTTTTTGAGAAAATTATTTTTGATAACTCAATTTATATGAAAAATGTCACTTTCGCCACTTTCAAAACAATCAGTTTCTATTATTAATAATATCTTACATAAATATTTTTTTTAACTTTTAGTACAGCAAATTTTGTATGGATCTATTATGAGAATTTGTGTCGTAGAAGAGTGACTAAATATTTCAATGTAAGTAAGTATATTCCAAAGATTTTAATATATCTCTTATCTTTCAACATTTTGTGACAGTTATATGATAAAATTTATTTTAATACTTTATCGTATATAAATCATTCTGTTTGATTTCTATTCAAATTATTTTTATTTTAGTTCGCGTAATTGAACGTTATTTGGATATATAAAAAATGCAGTGGGGAATTAAAAATTTACAAATTGCAGGAAATGAGTGAGCATCCAAACTATATGATATAATAATGTAGTATTTGTTTTATATAATTTCTATTTAAATACCAGCCAAATTCTAGGTTAAAAATCATTAAGGTCGGTTCCGATAAAAATTGTTCATGGACAACAAATAGAGAAACGAATCCCGCTATAGAATCGATACATAACAATACAATATTCGAATAAAAGTCAAACTTCATAGTGTGTTGGCCGATTTGTCTTTATACAAGTTCAAGGTTATCCGTAATATGTATGATATTTTTTTTGTATTTCCAATATAAAATATAACAAATAAAATATTTATTGAGAAAGATAAAGTGTTGTGTTATTGAATTTTCTATGAATAGTGAATGATTTAAAAGAAAATGATTCATTTAAAAGAGTAACATTATAATCAATATAATGTAACGAATTTTCCATACATATTTAAAAAAACTGTATTTAAATTCATGTATGCCTTAAATTAATTACCAGTATATTCTTATATCAAGGACAAACATTTTAAATTTTATTACGATAATGTTTTAAATTATATGATATTTTACTAAAAATAAGCACGCGCCATACTTAAATTTACGCAAAAATGTGCTTATTTTAAGACCAAACTTATTTAGTTTTATTACCCAAAATTTTTAATTCTATGAAATGCATCCTCAAAACAAGTACTATTCACGTCTTTAAATTAACTATAAAACCTTCTTATTTTTATAGCGATTGTCTTTGGCTCGAAATCATTGCCGAAATCTTAAACTTTACGAAAAATTCATTGATTTTCAGTACGCTTTTTTTTTAGTGTGGTAACGTGGTAAATGCGAGTTTTACCTTTATTTCATTTCAGAGTACTGTGTGAATATCATGCCGATGCCGTTGGTAGTAGTAGTTACTTAGTGGCAGTGGAAATAATGGAAGTTAGTTGATTCCATAGATTCGCTTTTATTTGTTTAATCATGTTGTCCGTCGTTGGTTGGTTGGTTTTTGATTGTTGCTGCTTTTATTTCTAATTTAATGTCTGACAATAAAATGCATCATCTGACATAGTCCGTGCACAACAAGGTTGCGGGAGAAAAATGCCATTAAAAGCTTATAGAGGTGATTACAGGAAACCCAGGAAACTATTTGTATACAGGTTTTACAAAGCATCGTGGAAGACTCAACGAAAGAAGTCACATTTATTTATTTTGACCAGGAATCCTAAGAAAAAATTGTTCGTTTGGACCTACATGAGGTAAATTCTTATTGTATCACTGATAAGTAACTTTTTTTTGAACAGGAAATCCTAGGAGAGATTTGTTCATTAGGATCTTCAAGTATTAAATCCTTATTGAATTGCTGAAACGGAAATACTGAGAGTAAATTGTGCATTAGCTTTTGAAACTAGAGACCTTTGTACAAATTAAGTATCTTCAAGTATGAGTATTTCCGCATTAACTTCATTTGAATCTCTCTAAAAAGGTTTGCTGGTAAATTTTATAATTTATCAAGTACTCCACGTTTCTGTAAATAGAATGGCATGCACACATATATATATATATATATGTAGAGAAATACGAATACAGATGTTTCATTGCACTTTATGACTGTCTGTGCATATTTTTCCCTCCGATTTCATAAAAATTAAAAATAGAAAACAGTTAAAAACATTTTCTGTTTTGTTTTGTTGCTAATACCATGGCTATATAATAATGTCACTGCCAATAACAATAATTGCGCATTTGACAATATCCATTAAAAAATTGTGCATTATTTATGGAAATCTATTTGATTCATTCATGAATTTCAGCAATAAAGAAGAGGATATACGAGTCTGAATGTAACTCGAATGGGAATTTTTAATCTGTTGTCTATTTGGGTTTTTGGAAAATCCATTTATTATAAACAATGGTTTGGGAGAGAGAGACATAGATTAACATACCAACGAGAATGTATAATAGACATAATTAGCATAACATATGTAAAATCATTAGTGTAATTGCAAAACAATAAAACCACAAACAAATGATTGAATCATCATATGAAAACGAATATATAGTCTCTGCAAAGAGTATATATTTTTGCGGAAAATTCCATCTGTGGCAAATGTTGGTGGAATGGCATAACATAAGAACATAAGCTGGAGAATGTGCGTGGAACAAAAATGACACTTTACTGAAGGACACATCACTCGTTTGAAGGAACTTATCAGATTTGTTGATGATGTTTCCTTGTTATAACTTAACCTTACTTTCGTGCAATTAAACGCTACGTGGTTACATCAATTTAGACGTTTTAGGACTATACGTATATAGGAGAGAACAATTTGTAAGGTCGTTTTTCGAATTTTTACTACTGTATGAACCATACGGTTAAGCTTAGGCTTAGAATAAGATTGTCCGTCGCGCTCACTTAATTTGCTTCCGTTGAACTAATGTTATTGCTTAAGAGACGTCAAAAGTTTGCAGACTTTATCATTACCTAAGTTTGACAATCCCCAAATATATTTGAGTCCAGGGTAGCCTGCTGCCTTCTACGGAGAGCGGTGCACAGAAATATAAGATGTTCTATTGATTCCTCCTTCTCTATGTCTACGCAGCTTCTGCAAGAGTCATATCGCAGGACCTTCAGTCCATTTGCGTGCCATCTAATAAGCCAGTGATCTGTCAGACTTCATGTGAGACGTTCGATCTCAACAGCGACTGCAGTACTACATCAGCTTGAGAAGCGTGTAAGGTAGTTCCTGGTATTGAGAGTTCATCTGCTTTGCCATTCCCAGATATGTTCACGTTGCCCGGCCCCCAAATCAGGTGAATGTTGAACTGTTCTGTCATCTCGTTAAGAGATCTGCGACAGTCGATGACAGTTTCTGAATTCAGTTTTCAGGATATCAGCCTGACTGACTGCCGACTTTAGTCAGAACATAAATTCTATGCTACCCCTCTATTATCTAAGATTTCTGCCTTGTAAATACAACTGTGATCAGATAGTCTTTTTGTAATAGATAGCTCATGTCCCTTAGAAAAGACAACAAAGTCCACTTTGTTGTTGAGTTTGGAAAAGCGAATCTCATGTGATCTGACCATCTGGTATAAGAGTGAGATACTTCTTGTCAAAAAGTGGTTCAGCGATAGTGTATTTAGCAATACGTGGATGGTCAGGTTATGTCCTGAATGACACTATGTCCGTAGCCATATCCTGACCGGCGGCATACTCGTAAGCAGATTGTCCCACAGGTCGTTATCTCAAAAGTAGAATACCCCATCGGTCGTTATCTCAAAAGTACAATACCCCATCGGTCGTTATCTCTTAAGCAGATTACCACATCGTTCGTTATCTTTTAAGTAGATTACGCATTGGTTGTCATATCGTAAGCAGATTGTCCCATAGGTCGTTATCTCTTAAGTAGATTACCCCACCGGTCGTTATCTCTTAAGCAGATTACCCCATATTTATCTATTGAGTAGATTGCGCATTGGTTATTATATTTTAAGCAGATTGTCCGATATGTCGATATATATTAACCAGATTACCCCATCGGTCGTTATCTATTGAGAAGATTATTCCATCGATAGTTATTTATTGAGTAGATTACTCCATCGGTTGTTATGTTTTTAGTAAATTGCCCCATCTGTCATTATCTGCTAAGTAGATTATCCCATCGGTCGTTATCCATTGTGTAGATTTTCCCATCGGTCTTTATCTATTGAGCCGATAACCCCACCGGTCGGTATTTATTGTGTCGATTACGTCATCGGTGATTATATATTTAGCAGATTACCCATCGGTCGGTATCTATTAGGATTATCCCGAAAGTAGATTACCCCATCGGTCGTTATCTCTTAAGCAGATTACGCCATCGGTCGTTATCTATTGAGTAGATTACGCCTTGGTTGTCATATCTTAAGCAGATTGTCCCATAGGTCGTTATCTCTAAAGTAGATTAGCCCATCGGTCGTTATCTCTTAAGCAGATTACACCATTTTTATCTATTGAGTAGATTACGCATTGGTTGTTATATTTTAAGCAGATTGTCCCATTGGTCGTTATATCTTAAGCAGATTTCCCCATCAGTCATTATCTCTTAAGTAGATTGCCCCATCGATCGTCATCTCTTAAGCAGATAATCCCTTCGGTCGTTATCTCTTAAGCATATTACCCCATCGGTCTTTATCTATTGAATATATTACGCATTGGTTATTATATCTTAAGCAGATTTTCCCGTAGGTCGTTATCTCTTACGTAGATTACCCCATCGGTAGTTAACTCTTAACCCCATATCTATCTATTGAGTATATTACGCTTTGGTTGTTATATTTTAAGCAGATAGTCCCATAGGTCGTTATCTATTAAGCAGATTACACCTTCAGTCGTTATCTATTGAGTAGATTATACCATCGATAGTTATTTATTGAGTACATTACTCCATCGGTCGTTATATTTTCAGTAAATTGCCCCATCGGTCATTATCTGTTTAGTAGATTATCCCATCAATCGTTATCTATTGAATAGATACCCCACCGAGCGTTAACCACTGAGTAGATTATCACATCCGGCGATATCTATTTAGTAGATTTTCCATCGGTCTTTATCTATTGAGCAGATAACCCTATGGATCGTTGTCTATTGTGTAGATTTTCCCATCGGTCTTTATCTATTGAGCAGATAACCACATCGGTCGTTTTATATTGTCTATATTACGCCATCGGTGATTATATATTAACCAGATTACCCCAACGGTCGGTATCTATTGAGATTTTAAGCAAATTGTCCCATCGGTCGGTATCTATTGAGATTTTAAGCAAATTGTCCCATTGGTCGTTATATCTTAAGCAGTGTGCCCCATTGGTCGTTATATCTTAAGCAGTGTGCCCCATCGGTCGTTATCTCTTAAGCAGATAACCACTTCGGTCGTTATCTCTTAAGCGTTATGAATTGAATAGATTACGCATTTGTTATTATATTTATGCAGATTTTACCGTAGGTCGTTTGTCTTACGCAGATTACCCCATCGGTCGTTAACGCTTAAGCAGATTTTCCCGTAGGTCGTTATCTCTGAAGTAGATTACCCCATCGGTCGTTAACTCTTAAGCAGACTATCCCATCTTTATCTATTGACTAGATTACGCATTAGTTGTTATATTTTAAGCTGATTGTCCCATATGTCGTTATCTCTTAAGCAGATTACCCCATCGGTCGTTATCTATTTAGTAGATTATTCCATCGATAGTTATTTATTGAGTAGATTATTCCATCGGTCTTTATATTTTCAGTAAATCGCACCATCGGTCATTATCTATTAAGTATATTACCCCATCGGTCGTTATCTATTGAGTTGATTACCTAATCGGTCTTCATCTATTGAGTAGATAACACCATCGATCGTTATCTATTAATTTATTACTTCATCGGTCATATCTATTGAATAGATTAGCCATCGTTTGTTACCTTTGGAGCAGATTACCCCATTGATCGTTATCTTTTGAGTAGATTACCCCATTAGTCGATATCTATTAAATATATTTCCCCATCGATCATTTTCATTTTAGTAGATTACCCCATTGGTCGTTATCTACATATTGAGTAGATTACCCCATCGATTTTTATATCTTGATTATATTGCCACATCGTTCGTTATCTGTTGCTTAGATTACCCCATCGGTCTTTATCTATATAGTAGAGTACTCCAGCGGTAATTTCCTACTTCTTATTTAAAAAAAAAATATTTCACAAATTAAAAATTATTTCCAGCTCTAAGAGAAAACGACTGTAGTCTCATCAAAACTACAATTCTCACTTATTTAAAGAAATGTGATTTTTTAACGGATTTTATTTTATTAAAGATTTCTCTCCGAGCTAAGTATCTTTAACAATTGCATATATTTGATGTTGATAATGAAGAACATCATGTACAGAGCCATGCAACAGACGTCAATTACAATTAAATACATCATTATTAGTCCAACTACTACCATATAGAACTAAGAAACTATACACGGGTTCAGACCTCATATTTTTCCTTTTCCAAAGCCTTTTTAATTTTTGTGTTGAGTTTGAAGTTTAACTTCTTGCCTGAAACACCAAATTTTACGTTTTCAGAAAAAGAATTTCCATAACCTGCAATGAAGAATGTGGAACAGTAGGTACCTTATATCTACTGTTGGAAATAAATATAGGGAGAACCATTTCGAGGTTCCCTACTTTTTTAAAGAAAAAAACACAGAAAATTCAAATTGGATGGGGAATGTTCATTATCATTTGAAAGAACATTCTTTGACATTTATTTTTTGAAGATCATGTCTATCAAATGTTGGCCGCGGCTACGTCTCAGATGGTCCATCCGTTGAGTCCAATTTTCGATGACTCGATTATGTTGACCATAAGTTGAGCGAAGTGCACGAAACACATTCCTCACAGAACGTAAATTTTTCGTAATAAAGTTGAACGATTTGTAAACGTTGTTCAGGCGTAAGTCTTTTCATGATGAAATGCCAAACAATACTTAACAAAAATAACATGACAGCATGACACGACTCACACGTGATCGTACCTTAAATATTCGTGGAAAAAATCGTCGGTTCATGTTTTTATTTAGCCCCATATATCTTTACCTTCTGCGTTGACTTCTTAAGCTTTTCGATAAATTTGGGTGAGCCTAGGTTGGCCGGTCGCCTGCTAGAGAGAGCAGATCATGGGTACAGTAGATTTTCTATTAATTCCTCCTCATCTTCGTCGCCACGTCTTTCGCAAAAGTAATTTCTAAATAGGACTGCGACCCGCCATTACAGACGCGATAAATGACACATCCTGTCTCGAAAACGACATCAGATCATTGATATGTTTCGAGTTAAGCTTGGAATATACACAGTTCCGTAGTAATGACTACTTCAATTGTTTCTCTATCAACATTATTTCTCACAAGCTTATCTGCACTACAGTTCCCTGGAATGTACTATCTATCTCCGTAATAGCCAACATCTCGGTCTGGTAAACACCATAAGGAAGCAGCGTACTAGCTATATATGGCCCTAGGTTCTTGAGTGTAACCCTACCATTAAATGTGGAAACTTCGGGATAGAAGTTCACGCAGCTCTTATTACCCAGAATACGGGGTTTCCACGCATCCCTGTAGTCAGTGCTACTTTGCATTGTTCTGACAACCGTGAGTCACATAGGTCTACTGCCAATTCCACCTTTACATGCGCATAGCGCTAAAGTGCCTTTCTTTGCCCTACTCAGAATGATGGGCTTGACATTTAGCTTCCTGTCCTGCAAAACCAAAAGATATTTTGCAAAGTCGGTAAAAGGAATTTCACTAAAATTATGAGCTCCATAGCTGGTTGTTTGTACCTTCTGTGAGGAAACCCAGTTCGATTTTTCTTGGATTTACTCCAAGTTCATTTTTCTATACAGATAGAAACAAAGCATGTCTATAAACTTAAATTCCTTTGGTCAAATCATTAAAGTTATAGTTTTGAATCGCTCCTATTGAAACCCCTATTCACTAAATTCTCAAATTCTTCATTTAATCCACTTGCTATGCAAACAACTTCATAGAGAAATACGAGTATAAATGCGAAATCATTTTGTAAATGCAAAAAGACTTTCGTCGGCAGACGAGACGGGATGGGTATGTACTGGAATGAAGTTGGAGCATAGCATAATCTGTTTGGGAACGACACACCTTAACACGTTACAAATCTTTGTCGTTTGTTGCACAAACCTAGAAAACCCAAAAACAAACCGAGACAAGAAAACATTGTAGAAGAAATTGTTTTAAATGCAAAAGCTATGTGAACTATTTCACTTAGTCGTTCGGCAGCAGGGAGGGGCTCCTGAGCGACGAGCTTATATATGTATGTATGTATGTTTTCTTTGGAAAGGACGATGATGGTAGTGGTGGCGAAGACCATGCTGATGTGCTGTAATTGTGATGATAGAAAACAATGGTGACATTGAAGATGATGATGATGACGATGTCGAGGCACTGTGGGTAGCATTATTATTATTAATCTGAACCAAAATCGGGCTATAATTTAATTTTAAATAATCCAATATTCGATGGCCCTGAAACGTATATCCGACTGAATTTAATCAGTGACCTTTGCCATGTTGATCTTGATAGACCTGTGTCTTAAAAAAAAACGCCACAATAAGAAGTATAGCAGAGTCAAATCACTCTATCTTGTTGGTATATTCAGGTCTGGCATTTTTAAATCTGGCAACTCTCTGAGTGAGAACATCAAATTTACAAGTGCTCCGTATAAACAATTTAAAAAATATTTAAATAGTGGTTTTTAAACTGTATTTGCGAATACTTCACTGTTTAAAGTATTATTCTAACGGGAAATTATACCAAATTTATGAAAGATGCCACCATCTCGTCGTAGTTTTAAAAAGGCAGCAATTGTATGCCAGCAATGTAAATTACAAGTCAACGAAGAAGAGGAAGCATCCATACAGTGTGATAAGTGTTCAAAGACGTTCCATGCTTTGTGTACAAAACTAGACAAACGTCAATATGATAAACTAATGGATGATGAAAGTGAAGAGTATGTGTGTCATAAATGCGACAACAAAAGTGGTGATGATGTGAAGAGCGAACTAAATGCAATAAGAGAACATCTAAATAAACAATCAAAACAGCTGGACACAATGCAAGAGTCGATGACATTTATGGCAAGACAATTCGATGAAATAATAAAGGGTGTTGCAGAAAACAAGAAGAAAGTTGAAGCAGTACAAAAAGAAAATAAAATGTTAAAATCTGAAATAAATGAATTAAAAGATACTGTGCGATTTTTAAACAATAACAGAGTCAGAAATGACTGTTTAATAAGTGGAGTAGAAGTGGAAAGCAATGATAATGCAATGGAATCTCTTATAAAGGTGATGAAAGCTGTTGATATTACTTTAGACCCAAATGAAGTGGATGATGTTTATTTCATTGGGAAAAATAAAGAAGCAAAACGTAAGACAATTGTCGCGAAATTTAATACAAAGGCTACAAAGCAGAAAGTGATCTCCGCAAAGTTTAAATTAAATGGAAATGAAGCAACAAAATCTATTTTCGTTAACGATTTTCTCGGAAAAGAAACTTTACAATTGCTAAACTATGCAAAAACGCTTAAATCTGTGGGATATCGCAGAGTTTACGCTAATGGAGGAAAAGTTTACGTAAAAATGACTGAACTATCGAAGCCCAAGCTTGTAAAAAATGAGGACCAAGTTGATTCACTTATACTGGAAGCTACAAGAACCACTTCTAGAAGATCGCAGTGTAACCGAAAAGTGATTGAGCCGAAATCTGATGATGAAAACGCTGATGATGATGATTACATGTCGCCCTGAATAAATTTATTATATAAATTTGTTTATTAACATAAAATAACTCTTTTCTTATGAATCATTATTTTAAATCTATTAATTATTTTCAAAGTTATTTAAATGAAATGTTGCACCTGAATAATTTGCAAATTTTATCAATAAATATTAGAAGCATTTCCTCACTTACAAAGTTTAATAAGTTCAAAACGTTAATCGCTACATTTTCTAAACTGCCTTCAATTATTTGTATTCAAGAGACCTGGTTTCAGCATGATATAGTGGATTTGTACACAATTCCTGGATATAATAATATACATTGCTGTAGGAGTGACGGATATGGAGGCACATCAGTGTATATCCATAAAGACATAAATTACTCCGTAGAGTTATGTGAGAGCGTAAACTATATTGAGTCAATTGTAATATCTCTCAACGATCATAAAATTTGTGGAAAAGCTTTAAAATTGATGACATTTTACAGATCCCAAAAATGTCACAGTAATACATTTTCTGATTACATTGATTACGTTTTAAGCGTTTTTGGTCGATATCCGTTCATATCTACTGGGGATTCAAATATGGATTTTTTGAATATGTCGCTAACAGAACAACTTAATACAATAATTGATTCTTACGACTGTGTTAATTGCCACACCTTCGTTACTCGGCCAGCTAGTGGAACATCCATTGATAACGTTTTCAGCAACTTGCATAACAAACTTTTAATAGATGTTGTGGAATGTGATCTCTCTGATCATAATTTTGTATTTTGCAGACTTGAATCTCACGTTAAAACCAAAAATTTACATGAGTTTGTAAGAAACAATTGTGATTATGGAAAAATGAAAATATACATACGAAATAATATGAGTGCATTGACCCTAACTGGCGATCCCTCAGATGATATGTCAAAATTTGTATCTTTTTTATCAAATGCAATGTCATTTTCTACAACTGAAATAAAAAAACACAAACATTTAATAATGAAATGTCGCCTTGGATAAATGGTAATTTGCAGTCACTTTTAAAGTTAAAGAAAACACTTTTAGCTCAACGAAGAGCCAACTCCACATCCGAAATAAATAGCCGATTGAGACGTATCAGTAAGGTTATTAAAATAGCTACAAGAGATGAAATGAATCTGTATTACCGAAACAAGCTGTCAAAAATAAATCTGGATCCTAAGAAATGCTGGCGGTTTCTTAATCAGACACTTGGCAGAACTAAGAAGTCAGAAGTCATACTAAAAGATGATGGTGGGTTTATAACTTCTGATTCTGAAAAGGCTGAAAAATTAAATCAATATTTTATCAAAAGTGTATGTGAGTTGAGACAACAGATCCATCATTACCCCGGTGAAAGTTGGCATGATTTTTGGTCTATCCGGCGACATTGTAACTTTCTCAGGCTTCAACAAACTTCCGCCACAGAAATACGAGAAATTATTTGTAATATGGATTTGCATAAAGCTCCAGGTTTTGATAACATTTTACCTAAGCTATTTGTAGAATGCGGCACTGAAGTAATACCAGTACTTGTAAAGATATTTAATAGCTCAATTAAAAAGTCGATTTATCCTGATTTATTAAAAATTCAAAAAGTTATACCCATTCCTAAGGAAACACATGCAAACTCAGTTACAAAATATCGACCTATTTCGTTGTTATCTACGATAGATAAAATTTTTGAGAAAATTATAAATAGACAACTAGAATCCTATTTAGAATCCTATTGCTATCAGACAACCAATATGGATTCAGAAAGGGATGTGGTACTGGCGAAGCAGTTGTCAATGTTGTCAATTATATATGCAAATGTTTAGATGATGGTTATGCTGGTGTCGGAGCAATTTTCTATGACTTTAGCAAAGCTTTTGAACTCGTCGATCACACGGTTTTGATAGAAAAACTTGCCTTTTATGGATTAATGGGAAGAGAGTTAGGTCTACTGAAAAGCTATCTCAGCAATAGGAGGCAATATGTTCCACGGAGCATGTCAAATATGGAGTACCACAGGGTAGTGTATTGGGACCCTTGCTTTTCAAAATTTATCTAAATGACATAAATAATATTGGAATGAAAGGAAAAATATTTATGTATGCAGATGATTTATGCATTTTCTATCCATACACAAGGGAAATGGCACTTAAATCGGCAATTGCGCATGATTCAGAGCTTCTTACTAAGTACGCTCGGATAAACAAACTTGTTTTAAACTCCAATAAAACGAAATTCATCAAATTTAGACCCCAACAACAGCGATGTAATGACTTTATAATTTTATCAGATGGTGAGCGGGTGCCAGAAGTTAACACTGTAAAGTACCTGGGAGTATATTTACAAAGCAACATTTCATGGAAAAATCATATACAACATGTGAAATCAAAAATATCTCCAGTTATTGGTATTTTGTACAAACTTCGAAATAAACTCGATGAAAATACGAAGCTAATGATCCTTGAGGCCTTAGTTCAAAGCCATATAAATTATTTGTCCATGATTTATGGTCATAGGAGAAATATTGACCTAAAATCGCTACAGATCGTGCAAAATAAGTGTTTGAAAAATGTTTATAAACTTCCAAGAATATACTCTACATTACAGCTATACAGAGATGTAGCAAAAACTGTTTTGCCCGTATATGGCTTGCATAAAATGCAGCAAATGGTATATATTTATAAAGTATTGAACAAAATTGGCTATCATACAATACAATTTGAAATAATTCATAATAATACAAGACAGAACTCAAATATCCGAGTGGTGAGATGTCGGTTGGAAACAACCAAGCAAAGGATTGAATACAATGGCAGTTTAGAATATAATAGTTTGCCCTCATCTGTAAAGAACTCTGAGACTATTTCACTCTTTAAAAGCAGACTTAAAATACATCTTTTGCAAAATATAGAAATGCTCCTAATATGATCTAGAGTATGAATATGAATCAAACTAAAAAATTATATTTATATATTCATAAATTTTATGTATTAGAAAATCTAATGTAAAAATTGTTGTCAGATGGCCTCAATAATGCCCTAGGGGCGCTGAGGCACTTTAATGAATGTGAATAAATAATGTACATCAAACAAAAAAAAAATGGACTGGAATGATAACAAATACTAATTCTTAATCATCAGGAGGCCTGGTGAAGATTTCAAATTTTATAACAAAACAATTTAAAAATATTGGAATAATAAAATATCGCAGGGGGACATCTGAATGTCATTTATGAAGTCTTCTTACATGTCAGAAACATGAGAAATTCCCCTATATAGTCTTGTCGTCAGAACTAGATCCTGACAACAGATGCTTGTCTATAGGGGCAAGTCTTCTGTGCTGTCATATCCTCCGTAAATGATCCTGTTCTTAGCAGTATCGGCGTCAGTGCAAGATCCTATCTTTAGCGACAAGATATGACTGTCAACAGGACTAGGTCTCTTCTGCAGTTTCGTCATCAGCATCAGATCCTATCCTTAGTGGCAAGATATGACTGTCAACAAGGGCAGGTCTCTTCTGCAGTTTCGTCATCAGAGTGAGATCCTATCCATAGCGATGAGATGCGACCGTCAGCATGACCAGGTCCCCTATACAGTGATGTCGTCAGGACCCAATCCTGCACTCAGTGATAACAGATGGCTATCAACAAGTACAGGTCCCCTATGCAGTCCGGCAATGAGGAATGCATTGTGTTTTTAATAACAACTAGTGGCTGTCAATATGACCAGGCCGGTACTGTAGGATCTGACCCTTCTGCAGTTTGGTCGTCAGAGCCAGATCCTTTCCTTAGGGACAACATATTACTGCCAACATGACCAGGTCCCCTATGCAGTCCTGTAGCCAGGATCCATTCAGACGGCTATCAACATGACCAGGTTCCTGTGCAGTCTGGTCACCAGGACTGGATAGTGTTTTTAATAATAACTGACGATTGCCAATATAATAAGTTTTCCACTGCATGCCCGTCGTCAGTGCAAGTTCCTATTCTAAGTCACAAGATATGATTTTCAACCGGAACAGGTTCCTTTTGCAGTTTAGTCATCAGCACCAGATAAGATATGGCCGTCAACAGGGTCCGGATTTCTTCTGCAGATTCGTCATCAGAGCCAGAACCTATCCTTATCGACAAGATATGACTGTCAGGATGACCAGGTCCCAACTGCAGTCATGTCGTTCGGAGCCAATCCCGTCCTCATTGATAACAGATGGCTATCAACATGACCAGGTCCCCTATGCAGTCTGACCACCGGGACTGGATAGAGTTTTAATGACAACTGACGACAGCCAACAGGACCAGGACCTCTCTGTAGCCTTCGTCTCATGTCGACAATACCAGTCCCTGCCCTTAATGACAACATATGTATGTCAAAAGGACCAAGTCACTTAGGCAGTCCTGTCATCAGTGCCACATCCTATCCTTAGCGACAAGATATAACTGTTACTAGGACACGGTCTTTTCTGAAGTTTCGTCATCAGGGTCAGATCCTATCCTTATCGACAAGATATGACTCGTTATCAGGACCAGATCCCTTTTGCAGTTTCGTCATCAGAGTTAGATCCTTTCCTTAGCGGCAAGGTATGACTGTTAACATGACCTGGTCTCCTTTGCAGTCCTGTCTTTAGGAGCCAATCCTATCATCAGTGATAACAGATGGCAATCAAAATGATCATGTTCCCTATACAGTCTGCTTATGAGGACAGGTTCATATTTTAAATTACAACTGATGACTGCCTACAGGACCAGATCCCCTCCGTAGTCTCTCTCTCTCATATCGTCAGTTCCAGATCCTTAACTTGGTGACATCATATGGTTGTCAACAGGACCAGATCCCTTCTGCAGTCTCGTAATACTCGTAGTGTCAAATCCTATCCCAATCGACAACGTATAATAATCAAAAGGACCAGGTATCTTCTGCAGTTTCGTCATCAGTGTCAGATCCTATCCTTAGCGACAAGATATGGCTGTCAAGATGAACAGTTCCCACTGCAATCCTGTCGTTAGAAGGTAATCATGTCCTCAGTGATAACCGATGACTATCAACATGACCAGATACACTATGCCGTCTGGTCATCAGGACTGGATTGCGATTTTAATAACAACTGATCACTACCAACAGAACCAGGTCCCCTTTGTAGTCTCTCTGTCTCATGTTGTCTGTACCGTATCCTGCCCTTAGTGGCAACATATGGTTGTCAATAGGACCCGGTCTTTTCTGTAGTCTCGTCATCAGGGCCAGTTCCTATCCTTAGCGACAAGATATCTCTGCAGTCCTGTCGTTAGGAGCCAATTCTTTCCTCAATGTTAATATATGGCTATCATCAAGGCCAGGTCCCCAGGTGTTTTTTTTAATAACAACTGATGACTGCCAACAGGACCAGGACCCCTCTGTAGTATCTCTCTCATGTCGTCAGTATCAGATCCTGCCAGGACCAGGTCCCTTCTGCAATCTCGTTATCAGTATCAGATCCTATTCTTAGCGACAAGGTATGACTGTCATCATGAGCAGGTACCCTATGCAGTCCTGTCGTCAGGACCACAGTGATAAGATTTCAGTGTACATTTTGGTTTCGTTATCTCTCTAGATATTAATATAATTGCGGTAAAAACAATTAAATCATAATAAAATTTTATACATATTTAAGCATAAAGAAGTCAACATTGGCAGCTCTCTAAGATGGAAAAAAATCATCAGTGCACAATGAGAGAGAGAAAGAAATGAGAGTCTTGGTTAAGCTCAGCTGACCCACCCAGGGTTGATTTTTTGGCCACCGCTAGTGTAAAGAGTACAGAGGTGTATTTGCTAAGGTCGTGCTTGTGTGTGCTTTTTTAAACCAGAAGTTGTGAAATTATTGATCTGGCAATTACATTATTTTCCAATTGGTAAATTGCTAACGTCATTGACGTAAGGCCAGGCGAACGAACGAACGAACCTTAGAGAAACCAAATCCTGACGAATGCGAGGACTGGCTTTCGTTCGCAGAGACTTTCGTATACTCGTATGTACTTATTTTGTCACTGTCATTTGTAATACCTGATAATATTGATTAGAGTCCTACTATCAAAAACGGCGAACTTGTTAACGTAATTCAAAGTGGAATTCATTCTCAAAGCCGGAAAGATATCATACTCTAGGCCAAATGAAAATGTACCACAGAAATTGTGTTAACCACTGTCCCTTGGCGATAATGACAATAAAAATTATGAAGATGATGTCGTATTTGATGGTGGTGCTAAATCGAAATGCTTGCGCGAAACGACTCACCATTTGGAGCAACAACAAAAAAACACCACCAACAACAAAATTGACAACAAAACCAAGCAGCAACAATGAAACAGCAACAACTGCGTTAACAATAACAATCGGCAACAGGAAAGCAACGTTAAAACAATGCCAACAACACAGAAACGTTGTAAAAGATACATCGTTGTCGCATCGCATCCACCTTAAAACTGCAGCAACAACACCAGCGACAGCTATAGCTCCGGCAAATAGCAAATGGAACAACAATGGATGGATGTCATGTCTTTGAGCTTACCTCCTCTCGCTGTTGTCCCCAAGACTAACTGTCAGTCGGGGTCCGTCCATCTATCCTGTCTGTGGCCGTAGACAGCCAAAGTCAGTCAAACCTTCAGTGAGAGAGTAAGTCAATGCATCGTCAACGCTCCTCCACCACGGCGAAGGCAACAAGCAAACGACAGTCTAGTCTAACCAACCAATCAACCAAGAAGAAAAACTGCTGCTGAAGGGAAAAACACAACTGAAACCCTCAAAAAAGATTTTATTTTTATTTTTAGTGGTGTTACCACAATATTGCTGTTGCTCGTCTTTTTTGTCTGGTATCACATAATTTTTTCTGCTACAATTAGGGTAGGGTTGTTGAAGTTGCTGCTTTAGTCTACGTCACAGACGTTACCTTTATATTAGATTTCTGGAATTTCTTATTAGAATATTGTGGAATTTTTTAAAAATTGTATTTACTTTCATCGGAAGATAAAAATGAAAATTTAAAATCAAAACAAAGAAACCTGCAGATATATATTCTAGTACATACATTCTATTCTCAAATATTGACTGCACTTTACTTTTATGATTACTTTCAGATAGTTTATAAGAACATACAGAAGTCGCTTCAACCAGCAGCAGACGTTCATAAATCACAACATTGTTCGTAAATTGAATAGCAGAGGGCAAAACCTAGGTAAGTATAAATATTGGGTTTTCCAATAGGGATGATATGATTTTGAAGTGACGTTTCGGCCATTTGTAATATGTCATTATCTGTCATTTGTTTTTCATTGTATTCAGTAGTGTTTACAATTTCATTATGGAGAGATTGTAAGGAACCTCCGGTTACTCCGTGCTTGAAGCTGGGGTGCTACTCAGTCGTGTCCAGGGCAGGCTATGAAGCCGACGCGGCGCAAATCGGCGGCGCGCCGCAGCCGGCCAATTTTTTCCAGCCGGCGCCGCCGCCGATTTTAGCGGCTCACATCGGCTGAAACTCAGCCGCCGAACTTTATTTAGTGAGTCAAAATAATTTATTTCATGCAACCATGAAAATTAAGAAAGTGACTACTAAGTAATACAATAGGGTCAGAATTTTTAATGAAGTTAATTTTTGCGTAAAAATTTATAAAAAGTTTCTAAATGGATCTCGCTATCATTTATTTAAAAAATCCAAAAATGTATGGGTTTGAAATTGAAAAATGCGTTTTTGTTTTTTACGGAAATTACAATAGCTCTTGAGCGGCAGAACCAATTTTTATAAAGTCTACTTCGTTTTAATAGAACACAACATTCTCCTTCACAAAAAAGAATATGTAGAGATTTATTGAGCCGATTTTCGACATAACATCAACACTTCCATAACTTTTCCTAAATTGTTGTGTTAATTTTAAGTTTTTTCGTCTACATAATTGTATAGGGTGATACATTTCGAGGTTCCCTACTTTTTTAAAGAAAAAAGCACAGAAAATTCAAATTAAATGGGGAATGTTTATTATCATTTGAAAGAACATTCTTTGGCATTTATTTTTTGAAGATTATGTCTATCAAATGTTGGCCGCGGCTACGTCTCAGATGGTCCATCCGTTGAGTCCAATTTTCGATGACTCGTTCGAGCATTTCGACTGGTAACTGGCGAATGACACGCGTGATGTTTTGCTCCAAGGCCTGAATCGAAGCGGGTTTGGTCGCATAAACTTTGGACTTTACATATCCCCACAGGAAAAAGTCTAACGGTGTGATATTACACGATCTTGGTGGCCAATCGACCGGCCCAAAACGTGAAATTATCTGCTCACCGAAGTGTTCTTTTTGAAACCAAATGTCGCCGAGATCACGAGCTTCAATTTCAGGCATCAAATAGTCGGTTATCATGGCACATTGACGGTATTTGTAAACGTTGTTCAGGCGTAAGTCTTTCCATGATGAAATGCCAAACAATACTTAACAAAAATAACATGACAGCATGACACGACTATTGGAAAAAGTATCTCTACTTAGATCACCCTTTATATATTTTTAAGCTACATCTTTGCCTCAGAATGACACTCGTGCACCATCGTTTGTTGGAGCTTTATCGGCTCAGCCGATTGTTGAAATTTGATCGGCTCAGCCGCCGCCGCCGATCAGTATTTGTGCATGCGCCGCCGCCGCCGATAATTTTGGACGGCTTCATTGCCTGGTCCAGGGTCCTTCATATACTTTTATTCACAACCAAAAAAAAAAAAAAAACACTCTTATTTAAATTTCGGGGTCTTTTCCCCAGTATAACTTTATTTTTTTTTTCCTTTTTGTTTTTTTTTCTTTGTTGAATTTATATACTTCTCCACTTGTTTCCTTTCACAAACTTTAGTGCTCTAGTGGTTTTTGCTGTCTCGTGACTTTCGTTGTTACCAGAGCCAGTACCCTACGACTCCTGACATCTAACTCCTATACTTCATTAAACTTGGATGTAAATCCAAGCCTATGCTTTGACCCTCTGATTTCTGGGTGTAAACCTCAGAATGCCTACCGCTTAGCCCTTACCACTCCTGACCTCTAACTCCTATACTTCATTAAACTTGGATGTAAATCCAAGCCTATGCTTTGATCCCTCTGATTTCTGGGTGTAAACCTCAGAATGCCTACCGCTTAGCCCTTACCCAGTGCTCTACGCTCCTTCCAGACTGGATGAAAATCCTAGTCCAGATGAGTCGGATGTAAATCCTTCCCGCTCTACTGGTTGTAAAACCAGTGCCCTATTCTTATTATGAGGAATTGGTGTTACCAATTCCACTTCAATATGACTAGCACTGGGTACAATTTCTGTGTTTAATTTTTGTTTCTTACCGGCACTTAAAACGTCACACCTTGCAGTCCAAAATCCAAGAGACTTGACTTACTGACTACACCTCCTTATATACAATTGTAAAGCTACATAAATGTAGTTTGTTATTACTACATACGGCCGCTCTCAATTGTAAAGCTACATAACTGTAGTTTGTTATTGCTACATTTGACCGCTCTCGAACCGACATCGGTAACCTCTCCGAGTACGTTTATGCCTGCTGCGATTCATCGGTTGTTTGCTTCTGGCTCTCTTTAATTCATCTCGCCTGCTCTGTTCACACTCTTCGGGGGATTTATCTCTGTTGACTCTGCTCTGTTAAACTCATATGATTATGCCTCTCTTGTTCTCTCCTCTGCCGATCAGCTCGGTTAAGCTCCTCTGTTGGCGCAACTCTGTCCACTCCTCTGTTGACGGTGTTAGTCAGTAGCCTCCTGTGACCGTCGACCTCCGGATTATCTGGAATTAAAACAAGCAAAAATTGGCGGATGTAAATCCGCTCCCATGCAAATGGATGTAAATCCGTTTGCCCTTCCCCCAGTAAAACGCACCACAGTAATGTTTTTCTTGTGCATGTCATTTTATTGTGTGTCACAATTATCTCTAATTTTGACCCTCACACTCCCCCCTTTCTTACCGGAAGGGAGCGAACCGTCACCCTCCCCGTTGCCGATATTTTAATGCGGTATGACACTTCACCGACGTCCCGTCTAAAACACATCATTCGCCCCTTCTTCGCTGCTTCCTGAATCTCCATCTCTAATTCGGCCGGAATCTCCTGGGCGTGTTGCACTGCCCCGCGGTTTGTCTCCTCTCTAAGGGCCTCGGCCTGGAGGGCCTGGTGGACGATTTCCTCCAAGCTTCCCAGACTTATCTCTCCCAACGAGAGTACATCCTCGTCCACGCCGCTGAGCCGCTGGTCCTCCTCCTCATTTAACTTAAGCGGGTCTTCTTCATTTTCCAGCGGCGGACTCGCATGCCCCTCCATTATAGCCAGTCGCTGTGGAGACACGGGAAATTCGAATAGGGGATCCGGGTCTTCCACTTCCTCATCAGATACCTCCACCGTCCTGGTTATTCCAATTTGGGCGATGTACTGGCGGTACTTTCGCCGTCGGAGTACATACCTGTCCAGGCTCGCCTCCACCCAGACCCGTGGCTCCCAGTCCGACTGTGAAGGCTCGGTCTCCTCGGAACTAGACGGCTGTTCTCCGGCCTCCGAAAACTGGGATGGCGAATATCCCTCCTCGTCGTCGGATATTTCGATGATGTCTCCGTCTCGTAGCGGTTCTTCTCGTCCACGATTCATTGTTTTTAGTTACTTCTGGTTTTGTTGACAGACTACAATGTCCCCGCACTGTTTGAAGCAAACTACTCCAATGTGTGACGTGATTATGCATAGGAGGTATTTTGTGCGCGTTGTTCCTTCCCCTCTGCCTGATCGAACCAGCGAACAACGTCGCCATTCTACTCTCTTTTGTTTTTACCTTGCGCCTCCGACATTCTCTCCTTTCCTAATAATTCATTTCATATTCACATTTAGTCTATGCACAACCTTAGCGTTCCATTCTTCTTTGGGGCCATGACTATTGGTGCACTGTAGGGGCTTTTAGATGGTTCTATACATCCATTGTTTAGTAGCTCGTCTATTTCTTCATTTATTCTTCGTTGCATCTCGGGATTTCGCTGCGTGTACCGTTGCCGGACCGGTCTGTCATCTTTCAGTATTATTTTGTGTTCCGCTAGAGTCGTAGGACCTCTCACTTCATTAAACTTCTCTAACTCTTCTTGTAGAAACGCATTGATAATTTCTTCCTCGCATGGTTTTGGGTGGCTAGCCGACACCACAGCTGTCATTACCTGATGCAAAATTGGTTTAAGCTGTACCCGCTGGTTACCACATTGCATCTCAAACTCTACTGCTCTTAAAAAATCTAAGCCCAATAGCACATCATCAAGCATACGGGGCATCACTCCAACCTCCAGATAGCATTCTCTCCCGCCTAACCTTACCCATACTCTTATCATCCCCCTCACCTCCACTGTTGACCCATTTGCCAGACTGATTTGGCTATCTACGGTTATTACTTCACCATGCTCCCTAATCTTCTCCGCCACCCGCTCGCTTACATAACTCCTGGACGCACCCGTATCGATAGTGGCCTCCTCGTCCTGGTCACCAATTTGTATTGCGGCTAGTAACCGCGTTTCTGTCTGTCTGAAAGCAGTTACTGGGGCAAGGTTTGATTGTTCAGGGCCGCTGCCACCCCTTGCCGTTGGCGCGGTCCATGGGCGTTTCCCGACGTCGCACTACAGCACTCCCTGGTTCTGACTCCTCTTCTTCCGCACTGCCAGCAAAACAACACACTCTCGTTCTGACAAAACCGATACCCATGACCCTCCTGGCCGCACCTTCGACACGCTGTTGTTGGGTTAATTGCCGGCTCTCTCGTGGGCACTACCTGGCGCGTTCTGTCCTCTCGGCGCTGGTTTTGACGGTTGTTCTGATGGCTATGGCTTACCTCTGGGTGGTTGCTTCGTATCACCTCGAAGTCTTCAGCCATTTGAATCAGATCGGCCAGGGATTTAAAATCTTTCCTGCGGATATACATTTGGTAGTCCACCAGACAATTTCTAAAAATCCTCTCAACTTGCTGATCCTGCGTGTAACCTGCATGCCTCATCATGTTCTGCAGCACAATTACGAAATCCTTAAAAGATTCACGGGGTTTCTGCTGCCTCCGGCGTATCTCATCGTCCAGCACTTCGAAATAACGGGGCGGAAGAAAGAATTGTAGGAAGTCGTCCCGAAAGCTCTTCCAATCTCGCCACTGGCGGTTGTTGTTTCGGTACCACAGTAGCGCGGCGTCCTTAAGCAACTCCGGCATTGTACGTGGCAACATATTTTTTTCTAGTCCATAGACGTTTGCCAGCTCCTCCACTCGCTCAACAAAAGAGATTGGGTCTTTCCCCCCCACGTACCGGAACGACCATTTTCTAACGATATCGACCATAGCTGCATAAGGCAAATGTGTTGAAGGTTCTGTGACCGAGGTCCTATGTGTGGTCGGGCTCAGCAGGTTCCCTGTGGTGGCCTGTTGTCCCGTTCTAGGATCATACGGCATGGTTGGTATCTCCAGTTGTGTGGACGTACCTGGGCCGGTTGGTGTGGGGCACCGCCCATGCTTGCTCTCCAGCTCCCCCAATCTGGAAAGGGTACTTTCCTTATGTTCGCCGGCTACAAAATTTGCCAGCCGCTTTCTCATCTCCTCTACGGTGCCGTCTGGCTCCATCTCAAACTCCCCTAAATATTGGACAAGTTCTTCCTTACGGAGTGTGTAAATCCACGACGTCCGCACCATGATTCTGAATCTTACCTGATTCTGTTTTAATGTTCAAGTCCCTGCTCGGGCGCCAATGTAAGGAACCTCCGGTTACTCCGTGCTTGAAGCTGGGGTGCTACTCAGTCGTGTCCAGGGTCCTTCATATATTTTTATTCACAACCAAAAAAAAAAAAACACTCTTATTTAAATTTCGGGGTCTTTTCCCCAGTATAACTTTATTTTTTTTTCCTTTTTGTTTTTTTTTTCTTTGTTGAATTTATATACTTCTCCACTTGTTTCCTTTCAAAAAACTTTAGTGCTCTAGTGGTTTTTGCTGTCTCGTGACTTTCGTTGTTACCAGAGCCAGTACCCTACGACTCCTGACATCTAACTCCTATACTTCATTAAACTTGGATGTAAATCCAAGCCTATGCTTTGACCCTCTGATTTCTGGGTGTAAACCTCAGAATGCCTACCGCTTAGCCCTTACCACTCCTGACCTCTAACTCCTATACTTCATTAAACTTGGATGTAAATCCAAGCCTATGCTTTGATCCCTCTGATTTCTGGGTGTAAACCTCAGAATGCCTACCGCTTAGCCCTTACCCAGTGCTCTACGCTCCTTCCAGACTGGATGAAAATCCTAGTCCAGATGAGTCGGATGTAAATCCTTCCCGCTCTACTGGTTGTAAAACCAGTGCCCTATTCTTATTATGAGGAATTGGTGTTACCAATTCCACTTCAATATGACTAGCACTGGGTACAATTTCTGTGTTTAATTTTTGTTTCTTACCGGCACTTACAACGTCACACCTTGCAGTCCAAAATCCAAGAGACTTGACTTACTGACTACACCTCCTTATATTGTAAAGCTACATAAATGTAGTTTGTTATTACTACATACGGCCGCTCTCAATTGTAAAGCTACATAACTGTAGTTTGTTATTGCTACATTTGACCGCTCTCGAACCGACATCGGTAACCTCTCCGAGTACGTTTATGCCTGCTGCGATTCATCGGTTGTTTGCTTCTGGCTCTATTTAATTCATCTCGCCTGCTCTGTTCACACTCCTCGGGGGATTTATCTCTGTTGACTCTGCTCTGTTAAACTCATATGATTATGCCTCTCTTGTTCTCTCCTCTGCCGATCAGCTCGGTTAAGCTCCTCTGTTGGCGCAACTCTGTCCACTCCTCTGTTGACGGTGTTAGTCAGTAGCCTCCTGTGACCGTCGACCTCCGGATTATCTGGAATTAAAACAAGCAAAAATTGGCGGATGTAAATCCGCTCCCATGCAAATGGATGTAAATCCGTTTGCCCTTCCCCCAGTAAAACGCACCACAGTAATGTTTTTCTTATGCATGTCATTTTATTGTGTGTCACAATTATCTCTAATTTTGACCCTCACAAGATATACGCAAGAACAACGTTTACAAATTATTCAGTTTTATTATCAAAATAATCGTTCTCCAATTGCAACTTTTCGTGCGTTAAGTCCATTTTTTTTTAAATCCAAAAAACACTTTCCAGGCGACCTACGACGTTGACACCCGACCTTGAGCAATATTTTCGCTCTTGTTAGGAGCTATCTTTTTGCCATTGACCGATTCCCGATCCGACGTTTAAATCCAAAAAAAAAAACACTTTTCAGTCGACCTACGACCTTGAGACCCATAAGCAATATTTTAGCTCTCGTTAAGAGATATCTTTTTGCCATTTGACCGATTGTGGCTACGTGCCACAATGTCGTTTTATTTAGAACTTAATTGTATCGAATGTACTTCACATTAAGTAAAAAGCTTTTGAATTTCCTTAACAATAAGTGTGTTTTTTCAAAGAAATCATATCACTCTTATTGGAAAACCCTGTATATCATTAACTGTATTACCTAATTAATCACTAATGAAATATATACTCGTATGTGCTTATTATGTCACTGTCATTGTCGTTTCTAATACGTCAAAATATTGATTGGAGACCCCATAAATATTTACATATACATATATAGGTATACATACTAGGGCGGGTTGATTTGTATGGATGAAAAAAAAAAATTAAAAATCGTATAGCAAAAACGTAATCTATATTAAATTCTAAGAAAATTCTCCGAAGAAACCACGGGTCTAAAATCAAAACCTAATCCGCGTCTCTCGACTTGAAAATTTGTTTCCTCTTCTTTCGCTTAAATTATTTTCTTTTTTATACCCTCACTTTAGTGTGACGAGAGTATATATCATTTGCTACGAAAAAAAGTGTAACACATCGAAGGAGTGACCTAAGACCCCAAGTATGTTCGGCGGAAATCCGTTTTGGGCCATTTTAAGTCGAATGAGCAATGTCCGTCCGTCCGTCTGTCTGTATGTCTGTCTGCTGGCTGGTGCGCACGATAACTCACGAAAGGAGTGACCGATTGACTTCAAATTTGGTACGTGGTAATATTTTGTTCTATCTCCGGCTAAGTTCGAAGATGGGCCATATTGGTCCACTCCTTCAAGTACCTCCCCCACAAAGGGTTAAAATGTTGTGAAATATTGAATCTTTAATAACTGCTATACTACTTATTTGAATCTTCTGAAATTCCACATATAGTATTAGTTTATTAGTCGCTTTCAACTCGAGAAAAATGAGCGAAGTTGCTACGCCACTTTTGGTACCTCCCACACAAATGCACCATTTTGCACAAAACGTTAACAGCTTATATCATTAGTACCAGTGTATAAAAATACTTGAAATTTTGTACAGAGTAATGCTTTAATAGTGCCTACAGTCCAGTGAAAAATGGGCGTTATTGCCAAGCCCCTATTGGTACCTCCCACACAAAGGTACCATTTTGCATCAAAAGTTAAGTTAAAGTTAACGTATATGTATATTATATACGTTATCGTCGTAGAATTCTAAAATGATCTAACCATTTCTACAAGCTACAATCTAATATAGTTTTGAGCCAGATGACTGAAATTGTATACAAATCGTCATCAGAAATGGTAAAGGGATAATAAACCAAAAATTGGCTTTTTCTCAGATTATCATTATACCCTATACCACACTGTGGTACAGGGTATTATGACTTTGTGCATTTGTTTGTAACACCTAAAAGGAGAAGATAGACCCATTGTTTATTATACCGATCGACTCAGAATCACTTTCTGAGTCGATTTAGCCATGTCCGCCTGTCTGTCTGTCCGTCCGTCTGTCCGTCCGTCTGTCCATGTATTGTTGTAATCAAAGTGCAGGTCGTATTTATGGTCCGATTGTGATGAAATTTAGCAAAGTGCTCTTTTTTGGCCCAAGGACGATCCCTATTGAAATTGGTTAAAATCGGTTCAGATTTGGATATAGTCCCCATATATATGTTTCACGAAATTTGGCAGAGAGAGTTCTCTTATTACATGAATAAACACTGCCAAATTCGGGGAAAATCGGTTCAGATTTAGATATAGCCCCCATATATATGTTTCACCCGATTTAACGTGTAAGCGCTGTAGAAACCGTGTTTATATCCGATCAGTACGAAAATCGGCAGAGAGAGTTTGCTTATTACATGTATGAACACTGCCAAATTCTTATCGCAATGCCCATTTTCGCATTGGTAGGTAGGTGTAGGGTATTATATAGTCGGCCCCGCCCGACTTTCTGTCTTTCCTTACTGGTTTTCAATTACATATTTTCCGCAGATGTAGCAGAAATTGTCGGGATCATATACACCTTGCCTTTTACTCATACTTCGAGATATAACTTTATAATATTTTTCAGAAAATCGACTTATCTCTTTAAGGTACCGAATTACACTAATTTATTAATAAGAAATTGCATTCATAAATTTCGGGTTTAAGGTACATAAGTTGCAGTACCTGTATCTGACATATAGTTTGCTTCGAACGTAGAAACCCAGTATTTTCAAGACTGCCGCGTACTACTTTGTATTGCGTACATATAATTGTACTACCTGTGTGTATATACGACTGGGATGCCCATGCCCCTAAAAGGCGTAACTGAATGGAAACCTCATAAATAAAAAACTACAAATATTGTTGAATGACCCTCTACTTGAGCGGAGCTCATCCAATATAGCTCTCACATTGCATATATAATGTTTTATGGAGGGATACGAACGGCCATAAAACCTCATCCTCTCTATAATTTTATAATGTCTGACATCAATCCTCATAAAATAAAATACAGGTGCAATGTCTCTTATATGACTCTCTCACATATGACGAATTTAATATAAGCAAAAACATCATTTAAAAACGGAAAAATATGAAACAAGATTTATTTGAATTTCCCGAACATTTACAAAATGGCTCATAACTTTTACATCTATCCTCGATGTATATTTTGTATATTTGAAACTGTAGGAATATAGATGTATTTGTCCTACAAACACATTTTTTTCATTTTTGTCCGTCATTTTCTAGTTTAGACAATGTTTTTACCAATTATATTGTGAGATAACCGTACGATTAATTAATTTACATATATAGTATATTTTATAAGGAAACAAATGCAACCAGTCTCTTAAAAATCCGTTTGCAAATGACTGAGTTATTAAAGTTCCATTAGAACAATTAACAAAGTTATAGGCGTTCCTGTGAAAGAGGCAAGAATATCGGTTTTTTACCCGTAAATCCAGATTTTGGGGGTGTCCGGCAAATTTTGTAGAACAAACGTTGTTCTACTCGCCAAGACCTACAAGAAAACTAGTATCGCGGTTTTTGGTTTTTGGACTGTCGCACTGTGTAATCGGGTGTAGACTGGCTCAATCGATTTCTATGTAGATTTCTGAATTTAGTCCAGTCGGCCAAATACTAAAGCCACAGCCCTTCGAGAAATATTTTATAAACTAGTGTTATCAGTGAGTCGCTTTTTCCAACCGATGGAACTCTATGAGCTATGAGGTAAACTTTTCATATTTACCGCAGCTATGTATATGTGAACAATGTACATATTCTACTCTACATAGTATTGTGTTGCAGGCTTTCATAAAGCAGGCGGCACCTTTCTTTACTTTTAGAATATGCAATAATAAATTTCAGGTATCTATATATTCAACATTCAAATATCTAAAAACTAATGTATTAAAAAAATAACAATTTCAAAATATTCCGCTTTATTTTTATATTTACTTTATTATTTGTTAATAATGTTGGTGCATAACTGCATTCTCACATGTGAATATACTAATAGTTAACGAGTTAATCACACTTTAGAGCGCGTCTACGATAAAGGGTTACTGAGTCCACGAGCTGATATTTTGTAGGTTCTAACGATTATTTGTTCATATAATCACACGAATTATCGCTTAGAGAGCGAAACAACAAACAAAATCCGAGAACTTTCTTTTGATGTTTACACGAAGAAAAAAAGAAGTGAAGAAAACAAAAAGGGGCAATGGAGTTATGTTGAAATCGAAGCAAATATTTAACATTCATTACCAGTCAAGTGAAAAGATACATATACAAAAAAAGTAACCAAAAACTAACTCAAATTCGAGCCAAACCAAACACCCCGACCCAGACTTGTTGTGGACCTTCTGCCGTTGCATTCAACCAACCGACAGACATTAATTGCCACGGAAAATGCTTAACGCTGGCCAAATCAAATAACAAAGAAACCAAAACAAACATCGGGCGCAGCCGCAACAGAGACATTGGAATCCATCAACTTAGGTCCGTCCATCCGTCCGTCCGTCTGTCCGTCCATCCATCCACCCAAAAGTATGAGAATTGTTTATGACTCTACTATGAAGTGTATTAACCAAATTTGTTTTTTACACAAAATAAAAAAATATTTCCGAAATTTCAGTTTTATAAGCGGTTATAAAAACACAACAATTCACATTTGTTGTTATTGTTTATGGTTAAATACCATCACCAACAATCGATTCACCAAAAAAAAAGTTAAAGTGATTGTTGTTGATTTTAAATCAATTTACGTTTTTGTTTCAATTCTTAGGTTTCGGGTGGGAGAGTTAAGAAGTGAGTCTTCTTGCATGTGGCATTTGTTTAAATAGCGTTAATATACAATTTATCTGTTTGTTTTCTGATCGGTTTAGTAACATAAACACGGATACTAACAATGACGAAGAAGACGTCGTTGTCTGTCTGAAGCGGTTTATTAATGGGAACCGATCAACCGCAAAAACACAAAAAAACCCTCTCGAAATCTTTATTACCGGGAATTTCTTAAAATTTAAAAAAAACGAAACAAAACAAGACAATATCTCACAAAACAAGGTGTTAATGAATGTTGACGAAAGCTAATAATTTTAACAAGTTTCGTTTTTTTATATTTTGCCTTTGGTGAGTGTAATTGGAGGAGTTGTACGAAGTAGAGATTCTATGACGCCGTTGAAATATAAAGAAGTGTGGGGAACACTTCAGTACATCAGATTATAACGGTTATACTCCTACACCAGCGCTTCTCAAATAGCGCTCCATAGCGGCATTAAAGTTGAAATTGTTATTGAAAAAAAAAACCAATGACCAATTTTGAATATTTGCCTTCGCTTTGGAACAGTAACACACCCACTGTGGTGCTTCAGCTTTCATTTGTTTTTATTTTGGTTTACAGGTTTTTATCTCCTCTGTCGCAAATATCCCTCCATTAATAAAACTTTTCAGTTTTTATACCCTATAGCACGCTGTGGTTCAGGGCATTATAACTTTGAGCATTTGTATGTAATGTCCAAAAGAATAGGAGATAGGCCCATCGTTTATTATACCGATTGGCTTAGAATCAGTTTCAGAGTCCATTTAGCTATGTCCGTCTGCCCGTCATTCTGTCTGTCCATGTATCCTTTAATCAAAGTACAAGTCGAAATTATTGTCTCATCTAGCCTAGGTTTAGGTTATGGTGGCAGCCGTTTTTTACCAGCTCACATAGACCAGTTTAGGTCTATGTTACCACGGGCTGAAATGCCCCTCATCGAAGCCTACCTGTTTGGCATACAAAATTCTCGATAGTACGAATATCGGTACTGGAAAGATCTGTTAGACGACCTAGAAAGGTCGACACCAGTATCCCCAGACTTCGTTTACTAAAAGCAGGACAGTCACATAGCAAGTGCTCAATGATCTCCACTTCTTCCTCACCTCCACAGCTTCTACAGAAGTCATTGGAGCAATACTCAACCTTCTGGCGTGTTCGCCGATCAGGCATTGTCCCGTCAGAACTGATACTAACGTAGACAAACTTTTCCTCTCTAGTGCGAGGAGAAATTTTGACCTTCTCAGGCCATATCATGGCCATATTTGTCTAGCTACCCTACATGTGACGATTTCTGTACATCTTTCGTTAGACTACCTGATTGCCTCTTGTCTAAGCCAAAACATGCACGTGGATAGTGGCGCACCAATATATGCAAATTCTTCGAGAATTTGTAATGTAGTCCCTTTCCTAGCAAGTTCATCAGCTTTGCAGTTCCCCGGGATATCCCTATGCCCAGGCACCCATATGAGGTGTATATAAAACTGCTCAGCCATCTGGTTAAGAGATCTGCGATAGTCGTGGGCTGTTTGCTAATTTAGGGATGTGGCCTCCAGAGAATTGATGGCAGCCTGGCTGTCCGAGTAAATGACAACGGCAGTGTTGGTTATTATGTTGCGACTCAACGACTTGGCGACTTCCCATATTGCCATTATTTCGGCTTGATAGACACTGCAGGTATCCGGTAGTCTGTGAGCTATATCCAAACTAAGTTCTTCACAGTGTACTCCGAAGCCAATCTTTTCATCAAGCTTTCAACCATCCGTATAGAAGTGGAGATAGTTTCTATTACTTGGTATTCTGCTAACCCATTCATCTTTGTCTGGTATCATAGTGATGTAGTTCGAATTTACGAAAGTGAATTCAGGGAATGCGAAAGCGAATATTGAAATATATTTCTTGCGAATGCGAAAGCGAACAGTAAAATATGCATTTTTGCGAAAGCGAATAATGGTTTTGAATAATAGTACTAGCAAATTTAAGGAACTGAATTGATACTTTTCCAGGATATTCAAGTATTAAGAATGTTTTCCATATTTTTACCTCCTGTTACCACAAGGACAAACATATTTTTTCAACTGTTTTGAAGGGATGTGGCGGAGCTTTTCATTGATATTAATATTTTGGGAGGATGTTGTTCTAAACAAAAGTATGTTTTCATCCAAATATTTATACCCTACACCACACTGTGGTACAGGGTATTATAAGTTTGTTTCACGGCAGATGTTTGTAACACCTTAAAATAACACAGCTAGACCCACCTTAAAGTATACCGATCGACTCAGAATCACTAGCTGAGTCGATCCGTCCGTCCGTCCGTCTGTCCATGTAAAGTTGTTCGTCGACTACAGGTCGCAATTTCACTCCGATCGTTCTGAAATTTTGCAGTTTAGAGTATTTCGCGGCTGTTAAGATCGCTATTGAATTTGGTTGAAATCGGTTCAGATTTAGATATAGCTCCCATATATATCTTTCGTCCGATTTGGCCCTTTAGTCCTATTGAAGCTGTATTTTACATCCGATCTTTTTGAAATTTAGAATGGTAGAGTTTCTTGATCCATGAACCAACATTGCCGAATTTGAAGAAAATCGGTTCAGATTAAGATATAGCTCCCATATATATCTTTCGTCCGATTTGGTCCTTTAGTCCTATAGAAGCTGTATTTTACATCCGATCGTTTTGAAATTTAGAATGGTAGAGTTTCTTGATCCATGAACCAACATTGCTGAATTTGAAGAAAATCGGTTAAGATTTAGCTATAGCTCCCATATATATGTTTCGTCCGGTTTGGCCCTTTAGTCCTATAGAAGCTGTATTTTACATCCAATCATTTTGAAATTTAGAATGGTAGAGTTTCTTGATCCATGAACCAACACTACCGAATTTGAAGAAAATCGGTTAAGATTTAGCTATAGCTCCCATATATATGTTTCGTCCGATTTGGCCATTTAGTCCTATAAAAGCTGTATATTACATCCAATCGTTTTGAAATTTAGAATGGTAGAGTTTCTTGATTCATGAACCAACATTGCCGAATTTGAAGAAAATCGGTAAAGATTTAGCTATATCTCCCATATATATGTTTCATCCGATTTGGCTCTTTAGATCCAATCGTTTTTATACCCTACACCACACTGTGGTACAGGGTATTATAAGTTTGTTATACCCTACACCACACTGTGGTACAGGGTATTATAAGTTTGTTTCACGGCAGATGTTTGTAACACCTGAAAATAAGACCCACCCAGACCCACCTTAAAGTATACCGATCGACTCAGAATCACTAGCTGAGTCGATTTAACCATGTCTGTCCGTCCGTCCGTCTGTCCATGTAAAGTTGTTCGTCGACTACAGGTCGCAATTTCACTCCGATAGTTCTGAAATTTTGCAGTTTAGAGTATTTCGCAGCTGTAAAGATTCCTATTGAATTTGGTTGATATCGGTTCAGATTTAGGCATAGCTCCCATATATATCTTTCGTCCGATTTGGCCCTTTAATCCTAAAGAAGCTGTATTTTACATCCAATCGTTTTGAAATTTAGAATGGTAGAGTTTCTTGATCCATGAACCAACACTACCGAATTTGAAGAAAATCGGTTAAGATTTAGCTATAGCTCTCATATATATGTTTCGTCCGATTTAGTTCTTTAGTCCTGTAGAAGCTGTATTTTACATCCAATCATTTTGAAATTTATAATGGTAGAGTTTCTTGATCCATGAACCAACACTACCGAATTTGAAGAAAATCGGTTAAGATTTAGTTATAGCTCCCATATATATGTTTCGTCCGATTTGGCCCTTTAGTTCTATAGAAGCTGTATTTTACATCCAATCGTTTTGAAATTTAGAATAATAGAGTTTCTTGATCCATGAACCAACACTACCGAATTTGAAGAAAATCGGTAAAGATTTAGCTATAGCTCCCATATATATGTTTCATCCGATTTGGCTCTTTAGATCCAATCGTTTTTATACCCTACACCACACTGTGGTACAGGGTATTATGTAAGTATAAAATGTCCCAAAAGTAAATTTATGTAAACAATTTATACATGAATTACAAAATTTATATATCACGGTTATTCAATATTACGAGAGTGGTGTAGGGTATTATATAGTCGGCCCCGCCCGACTTTAGCCTTTCCTTACTTGTTTATTTCAGTGTTTTTGTGAGTGTCTTAAGGTAATATAAAAGTTAAAGTTAGCTGCAGATATTTGCAGATGTGTGCATAATCAAGGATATACTAAGACCATCTTTTTTCTTCAAAGTCAAATTTGCCTTGCAAAGCAGCTGCTTTGCAATGTACATAGTTGTGCTATTTTTTTGTGTTCATCTTTTGTGTTCTTAATAAGTTCAAATTTTAATTTTGATTGCGTTATCTCTTTTTTTAATTTAATTTTGGTAGATGACTCCTATCAGTGTGTGTTTACTCGCTTGTACATATTCAATTGTTGGTGTACAGAAATCGGCACCAATGCAGAAAAATTACAAAAGGCGATCAATGCTGTGCACAGCAATATTGAAAATATCGGCTACACGTACGAGATGACCGAGCTAACGAAATATATTGACTATATATTCAAAAAGTTACTGCATTGTGGATTCAGTATAAACGCAAAAAGGCATCAGTTCTTCAATTTAAATCGAATTGGCTTAGTGAAAAGGAAACAAGTTCAATCAAACGCATTCCTAGTAAGGCTCAAGAAATAGTTAAATGTGCTCAAGGTGGACGCCCGAAAGTAGATTTTAATGAGTCATCAAAGAGAACAAAGCGACGAAGAATTGCAGAGCATTCAAAAACCGTCTAAAGTCTAACCAGTAAGGAAAGGCTAAAGTCGGGCGGGGCCGACTATATAATACCCTACACCACTCTCGTAATATTGAATAACTCTGAAATATAAATTTTGAAATTCATGTATAAATTGTTTACATAAATTTACTTTTGAGTCATTTTATACTTAAATAATACCCTGTACCACAGTGTGGTGTAGGGTATAAAAACCATTGGATGTAAAATACAGCTTCTACAGGACTACAGAGCCAAATCGGATGAAACATATATATGGGAGCTATAGCTAAATCTTAACCGATTTTCTTCACATTCGGCAATGTTGGTTCGTGGATCAAGAAACTCTACCATTCTAAATTTCAAAACGATTGGATGTAAAATACAGCTTCTGTAGAACTAAAGGGCCAAATCGGACGAAACATATATATGGGAGCTATAGCTAAATCTTAACCGATTTTCTTCAAATTCGGTAGTGTTGGTTCATGGATCAAGAAACTCTACCAGTCTAAATTTCAATGTGATTGGATGTAAAATACAGCTTCTTCAGGACTAAAGAGCAAAATCGGACGAAACATATATATGGGAGCTATAGCTAAATCTTAACCGATTTTCTTCAAATTCGGCAATGTTGGTTCATGGATCAAGAAGCTTTACCATTCTAAATTTCAAAACGATTGGATGCTTTTATAGGACTAAATGGCCAAATCGGACGAAACATATATATGGGAGCTATAGCTAAATCTTAACCGATTTTCTTCAAATTCAGTAGTGTTGGTTCATGGATCAAGAAACTCTACCATTCTAAATTTCAAAACTATTGGATGTAAAATACAGCTTTTATAGGACTAAAGGGCCAAATCGGACGAAACATATATATGGGAGCTTTAGCTAAATCTTAACCGATTTTCTTCAAATTCGGCAATGTTGGTTCATGGATCAAGAAGCTTTACCATTCTAAATTTCAAAACGAGTGGATGCTTTTATAGGACTAAATGGCCAAATCGGACGAAACATATATATGGGAGCTATAGCAAAATCTTAACCGATTTTCTTCAAATTCGGTAATGTTGGTTCATGGATCAAGAAACTCTACCATTCTAAATTTCAAAACGATCGGATGTAAAATACAGCTTCTATAGGACTAAAGGGCCAAATCGAACGAAACATATATATGGGAGCTATAGCAAAATCTTAACCGATTTTCTTCAAATTCGGTAATGTTGGTTCATGGATCAAGAAACTCTACCATTCTAAATTTCAAAACGATTGGATGTAAAATACAGCTTCTATAGGACTAAAGGGCCAAATCGGACGATAGATATATATGGGAGCTATATCTAAATCTGAACCGATTTCAACCAAATTCAATAGCGATCTTAATAGCCGCGAAATACTCTAAACTGCAAAATTTCAGAACGATCGGAGTGAAATTGCGACCCGTAGTCGACGAACAACTTTACATGGACAGACGGACGGACGGACATCGTGTTCTGCCTCCTAAACATTTTAATGCCCTTATTTTTATACCCTACACCACACTGTGGTACAGGGTATTATAAGTTTGTTTCACGGCAGATGTTTGTAACACCTGAAAATAACACAGCTAGACCCACCTTAAAGTATACCGATCGACTCAGAATCACTAGCTGAGTCGATTTAACGATGTCTGTCCGTCCGTCCGTCCGTCCGTCTGTCCATGTAAAGTTGTTCGTCGACTACAGGTCGCAATTTCACTCCGCTCGTTCTGAAATTTTGCAGTTAAGAGTATTTCGCGGCTATTAAGATCGCTATTGAATTTGGTTGAAATCGGTTCAGATTTAGATATAGCTCCCATATATATCTATCGTCCGATTTGGCCCTTTAGTCCTATAGAAGCTGTATTTTACATCCAATCGTTTTGAAATTTAGAATGGTAGAGTTTCTTGATCCATGAACCAACATTGCCGAATTTGAAGAAAATCGGTTAAGATTTAGCTATAGCTCCCATATATATGTTTCGTCCGATTTGGCCCTTTAGTCCTATAGAAGCTGTATTTTACATCCGATCGTTTTGAAATTTAGAATGGTAGAGCTTCTTGATCAATGAACCAACATTGCCGAATTTGAAGAAAATCGGTTAAGATTTAGCTATAGCTCCCATATATATTTTTCGTCCGATTTTGCTCTTTAGTCCTGTAGAAGCTGTATTTTACATCCAATCATTTTGAAATTTAGAATGGTAGAGTTTATTGATCCATGAACCAACACTACCGAATTTGAAGAAAATCGGTTAAGAATTAGCTATAGCTCCCATATATATGTTTCGTCCGATTTGGCCCTTTAGTCCTATAAAAGCTGTATTTTACATCCAATAGTTTTGAAATTTAGAATGGTAGAGTTTCTTGATCCATGAACCAACACTACTGAATTTGAAGAAAATCGGTTAAGATTTAGCTATAGCTCCCATATATATGTTTCGTCCGATTTGGCCCTTTAGTTCTACAGAAGCTGTATTTTACATCCAATCGTTTTGAAATTTAGAATGGTAGAGTTTCTTGATCCACGAACCGACATTGCCGAATTTGAAGAAAATCGGTTAAGATTTAGCTATAGCTCCCATATATATGTTTCATCCGATTTAGCTCTTTAGTCCTGTAGAAGCTGTATTTTACATCCAATCGTTTTTATACCCTACACCACACTGTGGTACAGGGTATTATTTAAGTATAAAATGACTCAAAAGTAAATTTATGTAAACAATTTATACATGAATTACAAAATTTATATTTCAGAGTTATTCAATATTGCGAGAGTGGTGTAGGGTATTATATAGTCGGCCCCGCCCGACTTTAGCCTTTCCTTACTGGTTTTATTATAAATTTAAAATAATTTTCTACAATTTTGGTGAAAATTTCATAACGGGGAAAAATTAAACCAGTGTGTCAATATTTTTGGAAGGTCAAGATTTTTTTGAAATTTTTTATTAACCTGGTTGAGAATTTGAAAAAAATAGAACAATTTCAACCGTTTTGCAAAATTTTGATTTTTTCGCGAGATATGATCTATTAAATTTTTCCGAGTGTTTTTAGAAAACTGCAATTTTCTCCGGAAATATTGAGCGGATTCGACTGAAATTTTTGCAGTTAGGTCCGAAACACTTCCTAAAATCTAAATATATCATTAACTTTAATTACCAACTGACCATATGAAAAATATTGCAAAATATTTTTTGCATATGCGAATAATTGCACTTTCTGGAGCAGTGATTTGAATTACTTTATATTTAGAATGCGTCCTATTTTGACGTCCGCCAGAATCAGAAAAAACATTTTGGTAGATCGCGCTTTGTAAAAAGTTACAGCCAATTTACGGACACTACCTTTTTGAAAATATTTTTGGTTCATGATTACAGAACCTCAAGGACCTTACCAATTTTGTCCAAATTTATTCAATAGCTGAATCCATTAGTTCTGAGTCCAAAAACGCATTAATTTTTTTTCGGCGGATCAAGTTCTTAGTATCGCGACCTTTCAAACTGTGGATATATAATTTGCAATATCTCAGTCAATTCCTAATCAATCTGTACAAAATCAACGACAAAAGAGACGTGAGAAAAGCCACTTTCATATCTTGTTTCCTAATATATGTTTTCGTAACCCATTAAGAGGTTATCTTGAAATAAAGCTTAAGGTGTTGTTTGTATTAATAGAATCGCCAATTTATACTTCCACCGCACGAACAGTCCAGTCCATAACGCATTTTCCAAAATCATTGCATTTAATACAAAAAGTAAAAAAATTGGCTCTTAATGGGTTACGAAAACATATATTAGGAAACAAGATATGAAAGTGGCTTTTCTCACGTCTCTTTTGTCGTTGATTTTGTACAGATTGATTAGGAATTGACGGAGATATTGCAAATTATATATCCACAGTTTGAAAGGTCGCGATACTAAGAACTTGATCCGCCGAAAAAAAATTAATGCGTTTTTGGACTCAGAACCAATGGATTCAGCTATTGAATAAATTTGGACAAAATTGGTAAGGTCCTTGAGGTCCTGTAATAATGAACCAAAAATATTTTCAAAAAGGTAGTGTCCGTAAATTTGCTGTAAATTTTTACAAAGCGCGATCTACCAAAATGTTTTTTTTGATTCTGGTGGACGTCAATATAGGACGCATTCTAAATATAAAATATTTCAAATCACTGCTCCAGAAAGTGAAATTATTCGCATATGCAAAAAATATTTTGCAATATTTTTCATATGGTCAGTTGGTAATTAAAGTTTATGATATATTTAGATTTTAGGAAATGTTTCGGACCGACCTGCAAAAATATCAGTCGAATCCGTTCAATATTTCCGGAGAAAATTGCAGTTTTCTAAAGACACTTGGAAAAATTTAATAGGTCATATCTCGCGAAAAAATCAAAATTTTGCAAAACGGTTGAAATTGTTTTATTTTTTTCAAATTCTCAACCAGATTAATAACAAATTTCAAAAAAATCTTGACCTTCCAAAAAATGTTGACACACTTGTTTTATTTTTACCCAACGATATAACAACTTAGCTCACGAGTTGCAGAAAATCGGTACTAGACACGAATTTTCTCAGTATCTTTCGGTCATATCCTCTGAGATGAGTCAAGTCAGGCAATATGTCGGACTCGGATATTTATATTAAATACTATTGTATTTATTTATTAATCAATCTATCAATGCCTTAATTTAAAGGCAAGTTCTCTATTTTTAGAATGGTAGAGTTTCTTGATCCATGAACCAACATTGCCGAATTTGAAGAAAATCGGTTAAGATTTAGCTATAGCTCCCATATATATGTTTCGTCCGATTTGGCCCTTTAGTCCTATAGAAGCTGTATTTTACATCCGATCGTTTTGAAATTTAGAATGGTAGAGCTTCTTGATCAATGAACCAACATTGCCGAATTTGAAGAAAATCGGTTAAGATTTAGCTATAGCTCCCATATATATTTTTCGTCCGATTTTGCTCTTTAGTCCTGTAGAAGCTGTATTTTACATCCAATCATTTTGAAATTTAGAATGGTAGAGTTTATTGATCCATGAACCAACACTACCGAATTTGAAGAAAATCGGTTAAGAATTAGCTATAGCTCCCATATATATGTTTCGTCCGATTTGGCCCTTTAGTCCTATAAAAGCTGTATTTTACATCCAATAGTTTTGAAATTTAGAATGGTAGAGTTTCTTGATCCATGAACCAACACTACTGAATTTGAAGAAAATCGGTTAAGATTTAGCTATAGCTCCCATATATATGTTTCGTCCGATTTGGCCCTTTAGTTCTACAGAAGCTGTATTTTACATCCAATCGTTTTGAAATTTAGAATGGTAGAGTTTCTTGATCCACGAACCGACATTGCCGAATTTGAAGAAAATCGGTTAAGATTTAGCTATAGCTCCCATATATATGTTTCATCCGATTTAGCTCTTTAGTCCTGTAGAAGCTGTATTTTACATCCAATCGTTTTTATACCCTACACCACACTGTGGTACAGGGTATTATTTAAGTATAAAATGACTCAAAAGTAAATTTATGTAAACAATTTATACATGAATTACAAAATTTATATTTCAGAGTTATTCAATATTGCGAGAGTGGTGTAGGGTATTATATAGTCGGCCCCGCCCGACATTAGCCTTTCCTTACTGGTTTTATTATAAATTTAAAATAATTTTCTACAATTTTGGTGAAAATTTCATAACGGGGAAAAATTAAACCAGTGTGTCAATATTTTTGGAAGGTCAAGATTTTTTTGAAATTTTTTATTAACCTGGTTGAGAATTTGAAAAAAATAGAACAATTTCAACCGTTTTGCAAAATTTTGATTTTTTCGCGAGATATGATCTATTAAATTTTTCCGAGTGTCTTTAGAAAACTGCAATTTTCTCCGGAAATATTGAGCGGATTCGACTGAAATTTTTGCAGTTAGGTCCGAAACACTTCCTAAAATCTAAATATATCATTAACTTTAATTACCAACTGACCATATGAAAAATATTGCAAAATATTTTTTGCATATGCGAATAATTGCACTTTCTGGAGCAGTGATTTGAATTACTTTATATTTAGAATGCGTCCTATTTTGACGTCCGCCAGAATCAGAAAAAACATTTTGGTAGATCGCGCTTTGTAAAAAGTTACAGCCAATTTACGGACACTACCTTTTTGAAAATATTTTTGGTTCATGATTACAGAACCTCAAGGACCTTACCAATTTTGTGCAAATTTATTCAATAGCTGAATCCATTAGTTCTGAGTCCAAAAACGCATTAATTTTTTTTCGGCGGATCAAGTTCTTAGTATCGCGACCTTTCAAACTGTGGATATATAATTTGCAATATCTCAGTCAATTCCTAATCAATCTGTACAAAATCAACGACAAAAGAGACGTGAGAAAAGCCACTTTCATATCTTGTTTCCTAATATATGTTTTCGTAACCCATTAAGAGGTTATCTTGAAATAAAGCTTAAGGTGTTGTTTGTATTAATAGAATCGCCAATTTATACTTCCACCGCACGAACAGTCCAGTCCATAACGCATTTTCCAAAATCATTGCATTTAATACAAAAAGTAAAAAAATTGGCTCTTAATGGGTTACGAAAACATATATTAGGAAACAAGATATGAAAGTGGCTTTTCTCACGTCTCTTTTGTCGTTGATTTTGTACAGATTGATTAGGAATTGACGGAGATATTGCAAATTATATATCCACAGTTTGAAAGGTCGCGATACTAAGAACTTGATCCGCCGAAAAAAAATTAATGCGTTTTTGGACTCAGAACCAATGGATTCAGCTATTGAATAAATTTGGACAAAATTGGTAAGGTCCTTGAGGTCCTGTAATAATGAACCAAAAATATTTTCAAAAAGGTAGTGTCCGTAAATTTGCTGTAAATTTTTACAAAGCGCGATCTACCAAAATGTTTTTTTTGATTCTGGTGGACGTCAATATAGGACGCATTCTAAATATAAAATATTTCAAATCACTGCTCCAGAAAGTGAAATTATTCGCATATGCAAAAAATATTTTGCAATATTTTTCATATGGTCAGTTGGTAATTAAAGTTTATGATATATTTAGATTTTAGGAAATGTTTCGGACCGACCTGCAAAAATATCAGTCGAATCCGTTCAATATTTCCGGAGAAAATTGCAGTTTTCTAAAGACACTTGGAAAAATTTAATAGGTCATATCTCGCGAAAAAATCAAAATTTTGCAAAACGGTTGAAATTGTTTTATTTTTTTCAAATTCTCAACCAGATTAATAACAAATTTCAAAAAAATCTTGACCTTCCAAAAAATGTTGACACACTTGTTTTATTTTTACCCAACGATATAACAACTTAGCTCACGAGTTGCAGAAAATCGGTACTAGACACGAATTTTCTCAGTATCTTTCGGTCATATCCTCTGAGATGAGTCAAGTCAGGCAATATGTCGGACTCGGATATTTATATTAAATACTATTGTATTTATTTATTAATCAATCTATCAATGCCTTAATTTAAAGGCAAGTTCTCTATTTTTCAGATGTTCAAATTAAAATTTTTTAGAAATTTTATATTTGTAAAATTCGTTTAACATTTAAATCGTATAATCTTTCGTAACTGTAAATTGCAAAAATGGATTAACAAAAAGTGATGAATTGGAATTATTATAAATTGAAAATTATGTAGTGCTGTACAACAAAAGCTAATGCTGCTTATGTCATTTTCGACTAAATAAAATAAAATATATTTGGAAAGCTTTTTGAACAAATACCTTGTTTGTGTGTAAACACATATTTTATTTCCGAAAGTCAGTTCGCAAATACATTTTGCTGTAATATATTAATATCTACGTTCCAAACAAAATTTCTTGATTTTGAAATAAAATGTATCTGTTCACAATATATAATATTTAAAAATTTTGGTTCCAAATATATTTTTTTTCAATTCAAACAAATTAAAAATGACGATTTTCCCCCGTGTAGTATTAGTATTTGGGCTATATATTTTGAAGTATAAGCTCATTAATGAATAGTGTTTATGTACCGATTTAGTTTTAATAAATCTTTAATAAATCCGTCAATTACAAAGGGATTTTTAAGAGACCGGTTGCATTTTTTACCATCCAAAATATACTTTTTTTTTCTAAATTAATTATTCTTCCCGTTATCTCACAAAATTATTTGTAAAAACTTTGTCTAAATTAGAAAATGACAAACAATGAAAAAAATGTGTTTGCAAGAGAAGTACACATATTTTCCTACGTTTTTAAATAAATATGTATATATCGTTCGAAAGGTCTAAGTTTTTTCTTTTATAATCAGTTGAGATATTGAAACTCGGTTAATAATGAACGAATATACAAGCGTTAAGGTGCGCAAAGTCACGGAAACCGGTTTCTTAACCGTAAGTCCGGAGTTTGGGAGTGTCTGGAGAATTTCAAAAACTGATTCTTATTTTACTCAACAATACCTACAAAAACAGAGTTAGAACTACTAAGTTATACCCTCACTTTGTGAGTAATGTAATATGGAATATTACACGAATTAATCTGTCAATTTGTTTGGGAATTTCCAGGGTTTATCGAATACACTTATTTTTCGCTGAACAGTAGCTACTTTAAATACATAACACTGTGCCGAATTATAAGCGTTTATGTGCTCTAGTATATTAACGTTATGAGCTATTAAATTTTGGTATTATTTAACCATTTTGTGTGGGAGGTACAAAAAGGGGCGTGGTGGTAACGCCCATTTTTAACACGACTATAGGTACTTCAAAAGCGTTACACTGTGCACAATTTTGTAGTATTTTTGTGTATTGGTACTCGCGGTAAAATTGTACCTTTGTGTGGGAGGTGCCAAAAGGAGAGTGGCAATAAAGCTAATTTTTTACTGGAGTGTAGGCACTAAAAAGCATTACACTGTACAAAATTTCAGGCATTTTTATGTACTGGTATTAACGTTATAAGCTGTTAACATTTTGTACAAAATGGTCCCTTCGTGTGGGAGGTACCAAAAGGGGCGGCGCCACTTCACCCATTTTTCTCAAGTAGTATAGAAGTTGTTAGAGAATCAATATTTCACTAAATTGTTACCCTTTTGTGAGGGAGGTACTAGGAGGAGTGGACCAATATGGCCCTTCTTCGAACTTGGCCTGAAATGGAAAAAAATATTATCCCATATCAAATTTGAAGTTAATCCGTTATTCCTTTCGAGAGTTATCTTACGCTCCTGCCAAACAGACATACGGACGGACGGACATTGCACAAATGAGTTAAAATGGCGCAAAACGGATTTCCGCCGAACATACTTGGGGTCTTAGGTCACTCCTTCGATGTGCTACACTTTTTGTCCGTAGCAAATGATAAATACCCTCGTCACACTAAACTGAGGGTATAACAATAATATCGCGTACCAGGGTTTTTAACTTCATGTGTTTTTGGCGCACTGTGTAATTAAAGATAACCTTAATGTTCGTAATTAATATGGAATTCGTCAAACATTTTTCCACGCCTCCAAAAAAATCCACATTACAAATATTTATTTGGTAGCAAGGGTATACTTATGCTCTTGAGCATTAAGAAATATTTCCATTCCAAACAAGAAGAATACCACTACCTTCAGAACCGGTAAAATCTTCCTGCATTGCAATGCATTTTGTTTCTCATTTTCTCTCCGAAACAAATTCTCATTATCGTATCGCAATAAAATAATACCCGCTGTTTTTCTATAATTACACACTTTCAAGTTTAAAGAACGTTAATGATTCTTTCTCCTCAGTGATTATTTGTTTAAGTCATTATTCATTCACCTGCACTTGATTTACCAGTTGGAAATTTATTATCTTGTCCCTGGCTTATTTTCTGTTGTCTTCTTTTTTTGGAAGAAAATTCTCCTTTTGCAAATTAAACGAGTGGTTTAGCACTGCATAGAGCTGTAACATGACAATTACATGGCACTTTAATAACATGGAGCTTATGCCCGTTGAGGGAAGACACCTCCAAAGTTGAACGGGTGGATAGATGGATGGCTGGGAGATGGGATATGCCGACATGTATGGCATATGCGGCAGTCGGGCTCATGCCTGGAATCCGTTCAAAGGTTAAGGTGTCTATTACCTGTTTTATGGTATTAATTTAACAACAATTTCATTGTGGGTTTTTGCAGCAGTTGTCGTTACTATGTTAATTCGTTTATGGTTTGTGATGAAACTTTCTAGAAGATTAAACTAATACTCGTATATGTATTTGCAATGGAAATTTCGAACTATATTTCCGATACTCGTACTCGAAGGGATAGTAGTCAGTATTGGCTAAAAATCAGCGGGTGCAAAATTTTAAACCAATGGATTCAATACTGCTTTCTAGGCAATTAGTTTATATTGGAATATTCAGAAAACAAGAAAGAAAGTTTCAGTCGGGTAAACCGACTAAGGTATACCCTCACTTTGTGAGTAATGTAAGTGAGTAATATTACTCGAATTATTCTGTCAATTTGTGTGGGAGGTACCAGAAGGGGTTTATCAAATACACCTTTTTTTTTGCTGAACATTAGATACTTTAAATTCATTGCACTGTTCCGACTTATAAGCATTTATGTGCACTGGTATAAACGTTATGAGACATTAAATTGTGGTATGATTTGGGCATTTTGTGTGGGAGGTACAAAGAGGGGCATGGCAATAAGGCCCATTTTTCACAGGGCTATAGACACTATAAAAACATTACACTGTACAAAATTTCAAGTATTTTTATACACTGGTTTTAATGTTATAAGTTGTTAACTTTTGGTGGAAAAGGGTACCTTTGTGTGGGAGGTACCAAAAGGGGCGTGACAACAACACCCATTTTTCCCTGGACTGTAGGCAATATAAAAGCATAATACTGTACAAAATTTCAAGTATTTTTATACACTGTTATTACTGTTATAAGCTGTTAACTTTTGGTGCAAAATGGTGCATTTGTGTGGGAGGTACCAAAAGGGACGTGGCGACTTTGCTCATTTTTCTCGAGTTGATAACGACTAATAAGCTAATACTATGAGTGGAATTTCAAAAGATTCGAATAAGTAGTATAGCAGTTATTAAAGAATCAATATTTCACAACATTTTAACCCTTTGAGGGGGAGGTACTAGAAGGAGTGGACCAATATGGCCCATCTTCGAACTTAGCCGGAGATAGAAAAAAATATTACCACATACCAAATTTGAGGTCAATCGGTTGCTCCTTTCGAGAGTTATCGTGCGCACCAGCCAGCAGACAGACAGACAGACAGACAGACAGACAGACAGACAGACAGACAGACAGACAGACGGACGGACATTGCTCATTCGACTTAAAATGACCCAAAACGGATTTCCTCCGAACATAATTGGGGTCTTAGGTCACTCCTTCGACGTGTTACACTTTTTTCCGTAGCAAATGATATATACCCTCGTCACACTAAAGTGAGGGTATAAAGAATGTCAGTAAAACCTATACAAATATTAAGACCCCAGCTCGATAATATTAAAGACTGGTTACAAGCCTCATGTCCCAAACTTTTGCCACTGGGCAAACAACAACTGCCATGGTGGTCACTCAATTAGTTATGCTGAGGATGTGCTGACGAAAGCTGTTTTAAAAGGCAAAGACCACAATAGCTCCACAGGACTGAGACACCCATAAGCAAGAACTCAAGCAGTACAAAATAGAGTTGAAGAAGGCTCAAAATAAATCGTACCCTCAAGATGACGAAAAATGTTAGCCTCAACACCTTGTACTATTGGCTACATCAAGAAATACCACAGTTCTTGGACTATGTTCAGTGAGAATCCGTGGGAGTCGGTACCCATTTCCCGGGCATCTTTGAAGAGGCATTGAACACTTCAACTGGGGATTCCTTTGAAATGCAGCCATCATAGGTCACCAGCGAAACTAGAATTCTTTGGGCTATCAAAAGTTAAAACATTTTAAGTCGGCGGAGCAACATGCAGTGTTGCATCAATAAGACCAATATTCCAACAAAATGGGGATAAACCATGGTAGTTTTTATCCCAAAAAACGGGGAAGCCGTCACATACAGGAGCTAAGGATTTCCGGGCGATTAGTCTATTGTAATTTCTCCATAAAACCCTGGAGAGATTAATATATAGTTACCCTAGGACTAAAACTGTTCACAGGCTACTGTCCAATCATCATCATGTCAAGTCGAACGAAATCGGCCTGCATGATCTAGTCAGCTTTATTGAAGGATCTCTCTCTGTTAAGGAATGTCAGCTCTCTGTTATGGTAGCTTTCATAAATATAGAGGGGGCCTTCAATAACATAAATCCTGCCGCTATAGTTACGATTCTAGCAACTCCGAAACTCCGATTCTAGCAAATTAAATAAGTCGCAATGAGACTTTCTTGGGAGTTATTTCATTCGTTTTGGTAATTGGGAGTTATTTCATTTTTATTGGGAATTATTTTATTTCGGCTACCCAGACCAAAGTTGCTTTAAATGGGCGGCCTTCGGCCGGGATTAAAGATGTTCTCCTCTAGGGAATGTCCGAAGATGGGAACGCAGACCACAGTCTGTTTGCGTGGCTGGCCTTCGGCCGGGATTAACGATTTTCTCCTCTAGGTTATTTGCGATGACGGCTACGCGGACCACAGTTTCTTTACGTGGCCGCCATTAGGCCAGGATTAATGATTTCATCTGCGGTATGTCAAAAGACGGCTATGTGGACCAAGGTTTTTTTGGGTAGCATAGAAACGCTTAGGACCATTTGTCCCTGTAGTCGTCTTTGGACATACCCCAGAAAAAAATCTTTAATCCCGGCCGAAAGCCGGTCACGTTAAGAAAATGTGGTTCGCGAAGCCGTCTTCGAACGTACCCCAGAGGAAAAAATCTTAAATCCCGGCCGAAAGCTTGCCACGTAATTAGACTCTCGTCGGCGTGACTTTCATTGGCATATCCCGAAGAGGAAAATCTTAATCTCGGCCGAAAACCGGCCACACACCAGGATTGGTGGTCGTTTTGAATTATTTCTTTGGGAGTTATATCACTTTTTTCCTGTTCAGTGTGAAATATCTTCCAAATATTGGGGTTTTTTTTTTAATTTTTAAAATTGGGAATTTTTTCATTTTTGTTGTGACCTATTTCACTGGAATTTCATTGGATTTTTTTCATTTTGAAGTTATTTCACGGTACCTTACAAACCTCCATAGACTTGTAGGCACGGGTATGTTCTGTCCCCTTAACTATGGAATCTCTCCATGAACAATATTTTTGTTTCTCTGAAGATGATGGGTGTCGGAGTTGTTGCATGTGCAGATGACGTGGCAACATCTGTTAGAGGGAAGTCTTCGAGTACTCTTAGAGACATCCTACAGCAGGCTCTTAATACAACCGCAAGATGGGCATCCGACAATGAACTTGGTGCTAACTCTACCAAGCCGAAAACAGTTCTTTTCCCCGGGAGAAATAAGATACCACCAGTTACATCTGTCTTCTTGGGGTATTGAAAATCCCTTCTCTGAAAGCGCAAAATACTTAGGTATTTTACTAGACACGAAGTTGAAATTCAAACCAAACATCCTGGTAAGATGGTAGAGTGGTAGCGCTATATATCTATAGCGCTTATAATTTATTGGTTGTATACGGCAGTAGTCAGACCGACAATGCTTTATGGCATTGTTGTCTGGTGGACAGCTCTGCAGAAATTCACCTTCTGCGCGATACTAAACAAAGTTCGCCGAACGGCTGGTGTGTGTGTCACTGTTGCGCTGAGATCTACACCGACTGAGGCACAATAATAAGTACAGCGTTTTCCAACAAGAGGTGTTATTTTGAATCACCCGGTATTTCGGTAGCTGTCACTTTTGAAGCTTTTATTGTTTGACATTTGACATTACTAAAAATGGAACGATACACTATCATCGAACAATCAAAAAACGATACGAACGATACAAAATCATGTTGACTGATGAGGCCCATTTCCACGTCGGTGGCTCCGTCAACAAGCAAAATTGTCGCATCTGGGGCTCGGAAAACCCAAGAGTTATTGTTGAGAAGCATCTCCATCCTCAACGTGTGACTGTTTGGTGCGGTTTATGGTCCGGCGGGGTCATTGGACCTTACTTTTTCGAAAATGAGGCTGGTTCAACAGTTACGGTGAATGGATTGCGCTATCGAGAGATGATTAATGATTTTTTATGGTCGGAGTTGGATGGTATTGGTCTGGATAAGGTCTACGCCAACAGCGCAGCGTCGATTCAAGTCCTCAAAGATAGAATTCGTGAGGCTATCGAGGACATAGGGCAGCCACTTTGCGATTTGCTTGTGGAAAATTTCATGAAAAGGTATGGTCATGTAAGCGTGGTCGTGGTGGCCATTTGGCTGATGTTGTTTTTCATTATTAACGGCATACCTTCCTCTTTATTATGAAATAAACTTCCGATCATTTATCTCAAAAAATTACATTTTTCTTTGAATACCAAAATAACACATCTTGTTGGAAAACCCTTTATACAACATTTAAGGCCGCTAGACATTATAGCAATGTAATATGCCACATCTACTACTATTAGACTTAGGCAACTGGGACTATGGTCAGGAAATTAATACGGACATAGTGCCATTCTAGACACAATGCCATTCTAGAGACAATGCATATCCGATATGTCAGAAAGGAATTGTGTGAGATTCGTTAACTTCTATATAGACGGTTTCAAACTCAAGATCCAAGAGGGCTGGTGTCTTTTCTAAGGAATAAAAACTATCCATTGTAAAAAGACTGCCTGATATTTTTAGTGCTTACCAGACAGAAATTTTAGATATTAGAGAGCTAGCAGAATGTCTGAGTATTAATGTTCTGACTAAAGTTGAGATTAATTTTAGGCGTGTTTTCGTTACACCATAAGTGCTTAATTTGTATGGGGAGCTAAGCACTATTAGTTCCCGATGAAGTTTGGTGCTTGTGTTCCTGTCTTAAACGAGTATGATGTTGCCAGATTGGGCACCCTATATTTAGCAATATGGCATCCCATTTTTGGAGAGATTTTATCAATTATTGTGAATTAACGGGAAGAAGAAGAACAATAATGGGAAATTATTTTAATATTTGCAAAAAGAGCGTAAACAATTCAACATAGAATAGTAAATATATGTTTTATAAATACTTTTCAAGAATTTTTTGTCTGTTTCGCACGGTTCTTTCTTCGCAACTCATGACACCGTTGCTACCAGATAGTGAAAATCCGCCACTTATTGCTTATGTGGCAGTTAGTGGAAGTCAGTTGTTTTCGTTACAAAGTGCTAAACTAAAATTGCTAGCTTGTAACGAAAACATGCCTACTATCTCTGATGGTCAGGCTTCTCAAAGTCACACAGTTTTAGCGAGTCGCAGATGTTTTAGCGAGTAGGCTGACCAGTTCAATATTTACCTGATTTGATTACCGGGTCACAGGGATATATCAGGGAACTGTAAATCACATTTACTAACAAGACTAGGAACTACCTTACATAGTCCGGCGAAACTTTAATATGTTGGCATGCATCTAGCGATCTATAAGCTCCTCTTGAGAGATATTTCCCTTGGTGGCAATAAACGACAGATGATCACTAGTCAGGAACTGCACAAATTCCAAGCTGATGTGGCCCTGGCTAAACTCCAAACGAGTCAACGCCCAGTTCTCGTTATGGACACAAGATGTTTCACATACCGTGTCTGTCAATACGGATCATTGCTTTATAGGACCACACGCAGAGATATAAAAGGGTTTGGGGAAGGACTTCTGCAGAAGCAGTGGAGATGAAGATGAGTAGGAATCATCAGACACCTTCTGTGTCTGTGCCCCGCTCTACCTAGAAGGCGGAAGATGTTAAAATCCGACAACTCTTGAGCTTGCTAAAGCAATCAAATTAACGAAAGGGGCTACGATAGCAGGAGACAAGATGTTTCACTACGTGCCACACAGCAAATGAAACAATTGAATTGTTACGAGAAAAGTTTGGAGATTCGATTATTTCAAGAAATTGTGAAATTGAATGGCCTCCAAGAAGTTGTGGTTTAACGCCATTATACTATTTCTTGTTGGGTTATTTGAAGTCATTGGTCTTTCGAAATAAACCAGACTCTCTTCAAGCTTTACAAGTCAATATTGAACGTGCCATTCATGACATACGACTTGATTTAGTGGAAAAAGTGCTCGAAAATTGGGTTCATCGAATTCGTTCCTGCAGAAGAAGTCGTGGAGGCCATTTGAATGACGTTTTATTTGGAACTTAATTGTATCGAATGTTTAAAACTTTAAAGTGAGCTCTTCAGCATAATTGTTTTCGATATATGCCCCTTAGAAGTATTACAACGTCGTCTGCATAACAGACCGGTTTAAGTCCTTCATTGGCGAGGGCTTTTAGGACACTGTGTATCGTCGCAACCCATAGAAGAGGATAAAAAATGCCCCCTGAGATATAACCAGTATAAACAACTGTTTTCTTTTTTATGTTGCAGTGTGGCTTTGTGATCCTTTTCTGTAACGAATTTTCAATCTTAATCTCAATAAATTAGCCGCTATTAGTGCCATTCATTAAAATCGGATTTTGAGTTAAAGTTTATTTTCGTTTTCCATGTCTTGTAACTACGCTTCCGTGTGGTGTAATAAATAAAAATACGATATATTCCTTGCTATAAGCAGGATCAAATAAAATTGGCTTCTTCGCAAAGAAAAGGTAGAAATTCGCTAATAAAGAAATAAACGTTCGGTTATAGCACGAATGCCTTAAAAATGTCGAAATATATTTACTTCAAACATACATATTCCTTAGGACCACTACTTCCAGGTATTCCTTGAAATTAAATATTTCTCTAAATAACTTCATCAATATCTCTTTCCCCACTGAACACTCCACCCTCGCTTTTGCAATTGCCTTGCTTGCCACATGTGTAGAGTATCGACAACCATCAACAAGTTGTGGGACATGTTAGAGGGCGGGTGGGGTGATGTGGGGCGTTAACTTGCCACCAAAGGTCACATGAAGATGATGTTAAAAATGCAACATCTATCTGACAACGAACGAAACTTTCCTCTGGCTTAGAGGCAGTCGAAAAAAGTGAATTAAACAGGTTGTGTTGATGCATTTTTAAAGATTTGTTTTTGCCACAAAAAAACTAATTTGTTTATTTAAATTATTTTCTCGCAGAGGGCTGTCTCTGCTCTCGCATTTGACTAATGATGTATTGGCCTGGCCATGTAATAGTAAATTTTTAAAAAACTTTTTTTTCCACCGATTTAAGTGTGTGCTTTTTGTTTGGTGACTTTAACAAATTGGTGTGTTAGCAAAAAAATGTTTGGTCGTTTCAAATTGAGGTTATGTAAATATCACTTGATGATGGCAGTATCTTTTCAAATTTGGGAGGGTTGGTGAATTCTTCTTCTTCTGGGTGCCCAACTTCCAGCAAACAGATAAAACGATAAAAAGATGCCAAATCAAATTTGTCTGTTGTTTGTTCGGAGATCTCAGAATGTGGCATATTGTAGCTATGCGGTTGGTGGCAGCTAAGACGGGGAGTCACTAAGTACAAGTGCCACAAAGAAGTATGCCACAGATATAATTAGCAAAAAAGGTTTGGTTGCATTTAGCAGCGCCAACAACCACAACATTGTTGTATGTAATGAATGCAATGAATTAATCAAATAAAATGATTCAGCCGCAATTGTCGTTGATGTTACCTGTTTGCCTTTACTTTTCGGCAAGGTAACTATTATACCAAAGCTATAATTTAGCAAGTTAAATATGTAATATATTTAAAATTATTTATTATAATGTGGTACCCACTGAAAATTGTAGTGTAAAGTATATGATTTATATACTTATATGTGATTTATCTGTATTGCAAATTAATGTCAATTGGACGCAGAGAAGGATTATGTTCACCACAATCATATGGACAAAACCTAATGTAATTATTATTAAAAACAAATGAGTGAATTCCGGTTGAGTAAACCCACCTTCAGTTTGTGAGCAATGTAATATGGAATATGATGCTTTGAGTCAGAGCGGTGGACACATTTTGCTCATTCTTCGTCAGGATATAGTCATTACAAATGTTTCTTTAAAACATTTAGATGATCGCTGCAGAAGTTATGCACTAGTATGATTAACATGATTGGTATGATTAGGCCATTTTTGTGGGATGTACCGAAAGGGGCGTGATAATAACTCACATTTTTATCGGACCGGTAGCACCTACTTGCTACAGCATTTTTTCAAAATTGGTATTATAAAAAATTCCGAAATAAAAGTTGAATGTTTTAAAATTTCTATAAAATATAGACAAAACTAGCTGGCCCCGGTCCACTTCGTTGCCCCAGACTTCAGATTTCCGATTCCGTCCATTTTTGGATCAATCACGAATACCGCCATCAAATGCATATAACAGGTGGCGCAAAAGTAACCTTTCGATGTTTTTTGGCTGTAATTTAAAAAAAAAAATGAAAAACTTTGATCCTTCTTGTGGATTATTTTTATTTGGTCTTTTATTTTTTTTTACATCAAGTCGAGAATATGATATCATGTAAATGGCCGCCGCCACAGTTGATTGTCATTTGAGCCCTTTTTATGGCATTTTCCATCACTTTGGCCAAAACTTCCGGCGATAGGTCCTCACATTCTTGACGGATATTGTCTTTAAGAGCTGCAAGAGTCTGAGGCTTGTTGACATAAACCCGCGACTTCAAAAAGCCCCACAAAAAGAAGTCTGGAGCGGTCAAATCGCCAAAACGGGAGATTAGGCGCCCGGGAAATGCATCCTTCAGCATATCGGTTGCGGCACATGCAGTGTGTGCCGTTGCACCGTCCTGTTGGAACCACATGTTTTTCAATCCCAATTCATCAAGTTGCGGCAAAAAGAACTCGTTGATCATTGCTCTGTAGCGCTCACCATTCACAGTAACCGTTTGGCCCGCGACGTCTTCGAAGAAAAAAGGTCCGATGACTCCTCCAGCGAAAACAGCACACCATACAGTGACTTTGAGCGGGTGTAATGGCTCTTCCTGGGTTACACGCGGATTTTCAGTGCCCCAGAAGCGTAAATTTTGCTTATTTACGTACTCGCTAAGATGGAAATGGGCCTCATCACTCATGATTATTTTTGATGAAAAATCATCTTCCTCTTGGTGGTGATTAAGGATGGCTTGAGCGTATGTTAGACGCGATTGGCGGTCAGCATCTAACAGCTGATGCACCGTCTGGACTTTGTACGGAAACATCTTCAAATCTTGTACCAAAATTCGCTGTAGAGACCGTCGACTGATACCCATTTGCGTAGCACGTCGTCTGGTCGATGTCGACGGCGCTTCCATGACATCCTCGGCTACAGCAGCAATATTCTCTGCAGAACGGCTACTCCGGGGTCTGCCACGCCTGGCAGCATCTCGTGTTGTGCCAGTCTCTTCGAGGCGAGCGGCTAAACGTCGCAGTGTTTCACCAGTAGGCGTTGGACGGCCAGGAAATCTGCGACGAAATTCACGTTGTGCCAAAGTCACCGACCGATTATTGGTCAAATAAATAGTCAGCAATATTCCGCGTTCTGGAGCAGTGTAGCGTAACATTGTTTATTAACGTGTATTTCGCATGTGTTTACTACACAAATGTCAAAACAGAACTGACATTAGGGGCCAATCGCAAAATTTATACCTTTAGTTGTTGATTTCCACAATTGTACTTCTAAAACCATTGAAGTTTAGTTGCAGGATCTTAAAAGATTGTGTCTCACCATCCATTGATTGGATGGGCTCTGCGGATATTGTGGCAGTGTGTGGCTGGGTATGTGTCTGGTTGTTGTAACCACGGGAGCTATAAACAAGTTTACGTTTGTTAATGAGTTTTTTTTATTATTATATGGAGTTGCCCGCTTGGCTGGCCTGTTCATCTATGTCCAGTCCTAAGAAACGGGCTACCGTTATTGGCTCGGGCCAAAGGGAGACTGGCGTAAGGTTTGTCGGCTTAGCTGGGCAGTTAAATAAGAGATTGGTGTTGTGTGGTCCTGCTCCACATGCTGGACAGAGATAGGGAATTGAGTCATATATTCTCGAAAGATACGAGTTTAGACAGGGATCGTTCCTCATCTGCAATGGGAGCGGGCGACCTCCAAGGATAATGTTGGATCTAAAGTTGTTGGTTGCGTTTAATGTGGAGTCTGTGTGAAGCTGTTTAAGATCTGCCTTGTACGAGGCTTCTGTGAGGTGGTCCGCTGTTATTATATGTCGGATCTCGCCATCGTACATCCACAGATTCTTCCTGACATGCCTCGGTGGGCATCCAGCTCAGTTAGTCTCTGATTTGGATGGTCCTTCCGATGACATCCCAGAAGGAACTGTTTGGAGAGTAGCTCACAGTCACTTTTCACTGGGAGGACTTTCGTTTCCTCATGAAGGTGGTCGATTGAGGACATTTGAAGGCAGCCTATGATGGTACGGAGTGCTGCATTCTGGCAAATCTGGATATTCTCGCACTGAGTTTTGCTCACACATGCTGTCCACACTGGCGCTGCATAGTTTACTACCGGCCGACCAATCGCTTTGTACGTTGTACACAAGTTTTCTTTGTCTGTGTCCCAAGAGCTTCCGGCTAGCGACTTGAGGACCTTGTTTCTGATACGTGCTTTGTTACAGATTGCGGTAGCGGGAGCTAAATATCACTTGATGCGGTAGCGGGAGCTAACTTGATGCGGTAGCGGGAGCTAACTAACACTTGATGCGGTAGCGGGAGCTAACTAAAGCCTCTTGACCATTCCAAACGTCGTCAATGGTCAGAATGGTGGCAAGAAATGGCAACAGTGGACGATCAATTTTGGAATAAAATCATATTCAGTGATGAGGCACATTTTCACCTCAGTGGATTCGTCAATAAGCAGAATTGCCGCATTTGGGCAAATGATAATCCAAAAGTGATTGTCGAAAAGCACCGAGTGACTGTTTGGTGCGGTTTATGGGCTGGCGGCATCATCGGGCCGTATTTTTCCCAAAATGGGGCCGGTCCGGCAGTTACTGTGAATGGTGTTCCCTATCGTGAGATGATTACGAACTTTTTATGGCCCGAATTGGAAGATATGGATGTGCACAATATGTGGTTTCAACAGGACGGTGCCACTTGCCACATACCTAACGAAACAATGGCTCTTTTGCGCAACAAATTCAATGCCCGTGTTATCTCACGTCGTGGCGATGTCAATAGGCCGCCAAAATCATATGATTTGACACCGTTGGACTTTTTTCTTTGGGGTTATTTGAAAGAAAAGGTGTACGTCGATAAGCCAGCAACAATTCATAAGCTAAAGGATGAGATAATTCGGCACATTAACGGCATAGAACCTCAATTATGCCTCAGCGTCATCGAATATTTGGACCATCGGATGGAGGGGCGTCGCCGAAGTCGCGGCGGCCATTTGGCCGATATTTTGTTCCATACATTATTGAACCATCCCAATATTATCATAATAAAAAGAAATGACAATAATTTCCTAAATAAATCTATTCAAAATCAACATCGGCCCTTAAAATTTAACCACGGTTTAGAATCAATATATCACTAAATCTAACCCTTTGTGGGGGAGGTACTAGAAGGAGTGGACCAATATGGCCCATTTTCGGACTTAGCTGGAGATAGAGAAAAATACATAAATAGCATACCAAAATTTGAAGTCAGTCGGTTACTCCTTTCGAGAGTTATGGTGCGCGCCATCCAGCGGACAGACACACAGACAGACTGACAGAGGGAGGACATTGCTCAAATGACTTAAAATTAGGTTACTCCTTCGATGTGTTACACTTTAGGCTCGTAGCAAATGCTATATGTACACCCTTCTCTCTAAGGTGAGGGGATACAAATTATTCGTTGAAATTTAATATTTTTTTTAAACATTTATATTGATATATATATGTGTAAGTTCGCAGATCAATATTCCTGTAGCATTCTGTGCAGATGGACAGCCAACTAATGCTGATTTCGTTTCTGAAAAATAATATCACCTCTTCATGTTGCGACATTTTAAAAATTCCCCCTGCACCCACTGCTAATATCGCATTTTCCATGCCAACCATCGAACAAAAATCGTGCGGTGAGAAAAACCAAACGAAATCACCATTAGTATATCCTATCCTGTGGGAAATATTTTATCATCCTTATGAATAAGTAAAGAGACTTATTACCAATTCGTATCACATAATCAATTTTAAACTTCACTAATTATCATATTTCATAATGAGAACGTTCCTAGATTTATTTGTGTTTAAAAAGTGGTTTTTGGTGATCATTTTTGAGAAAAATATCTACCGCAAAAAGTACTCAAATCAGTTATTAAAAAATAACATAACTGTCGCTTACAAATTTTCTTCAAAACAAAAAAAGATTTTTGTTATGGCGATTTTTGAAGGAAAAGTGATTTTGACCACTTGATGATGTTTGTACGCCATTTCCAAATTAGTTTGACAACACTCGTTATAAAGTTTTCAATTGTATACTGATATACGAGGTATGTTCAAAGAATATTGCGAATTTTTAATTTCCGCGGGCTACGTGTATTTGATTTTTGATATTTTTGTATCGTTATGTTGGTACTCATGTCCCTTACTTATGCTGACAAGGTCGGCCGTTTTAAATGTTTAGTTAATTTTTGACAGCTGTTGTGTTTGCATGTGTTTTAACTTGTCTTCGATTTTTATCTATTTCAGAAAATGGATCAACGAATCTGCCTCAAATTTTGTGTGAAAAACAAAATAAATTGCGCTGACGCATTCCGAATGTTGACTGTGGCATATGGTGAGGCTACCTTGGGCCAAAGCAACGTTTATCGGTGCTACAAAAAGTTCTCAGAGGGCCGAGAAGATGCGAAGGACAAACAGCGTGCCGGACGCCCGAGCTCACAGTTTTCTTTGATTGCAGGGGCGTGGTGCATTATGAGTTCTTGCCACAGGGTAGTACGGCCAATAAAGAATATTACCCCTACACACACATCGTTGCTTGTGCGCGAATATTTGGTCAAAAACAACACAGTAATGATTCCGCAGCCACCGTATTCCCCTGGCCTAGCCCCCTGTGACTATTTTTTGTTCCCAAAACTGAAAAGGCCCATGAAAGGACGACGCTACGCCACGATTGAGGAGATAAAGACGGCATCGAAGGAGGAGCTGAACAAGATCACAAAAAATGATTATTTGCAGTGCTTCGAGGATTGGAAAAACATTTTTGGCAGAAGTGTATTATATCCGAGGGGAATTACTTTGAAGGGGACAAAATAGATATTCATGAATAAATAAATACTTTTTGAAAATATACAAAATTCGCAAATTTTTTTGAACATACTATGTATATAATACCAAAATCTCTGAAAAATTATACAGATCTTTAAACCACATATAGAGCATAGATTGCCATCATTTTATCAGTTTAGTTGTATACGAGTATTTTTGAAAACGAGTTGATCCCATAAGGGATCAAGGCTCATCCCCAACTAATTCTTGACATACATATATGATTGTGCTGGGAATGCAATTCATCACATTGTATTCGGCTTTATTTAGTGATAGGTGCAAATTGAACAAAATTCCGTGACAATTAGTCTGGCTCGTCAACGAAATTAACCAAATCAATAACAACAACCATTTTGTCGGTGACAATCATATTACCTACGAGTACAATTCGATCTCATTTGGATGTTTTTGCTATGATACCTCCAAATACACGGCCATAAATCTTGACGATAACTTGGCAAAGACCACTCGACAAAAAAGGTTAACTATTTATCTCATTTAATGGAGAGATCAATTTAAGGTGGCAAAATAATTTGTAAAGCGCAAAATTTGTTAAAACCATCGCCAAAGCGTAAGCGAAAAATCATTAATAAGGCCACGTAAAGACAAATAAACAGAGATTTCAAAGATTTCTGCTTGTCTCACTCCCCGAATCTCCACCCTCCTCACCATAATCCAGCACATAAGGCAAATCGAATGCACTTGTCCCAAACAACTTTTCTAAAAGGCCCTATGCCACAAAATCGATTACCAATCTGTCTGTGAGTGTCTCAAACGCCAAAGAGTTAAGAGTAGAAACAGCAACAATAAACATAAAACTCCGGCAACAACACACCGTCAGGAAACAACATTACACGGCCCAAAAAGCTGCAACAACAAAACCGGCAAAACTAAATTGTCTAATTTTCCAAATGTCAACATTAGTGAGCATCTGACGGAATGGATGCACTGAAAAAAATTACAAGATTAGACAATCGCATGGCTGTCGAATCTATGCACTAGATTGGTAGATACACGTCCAGATGTGTCTGTTCAACATCATTAAGGTTCTTAGGAAAAATTAGACCCATACAAAAACTCTCTCGTGATAGGTTCCGTATGTACATACAGCCATCCTAAGAAAGAAAGTCGTATCTCTAATTCAGAAGTTTTGAGATATTTAGCTTTTACGTTTTATATCTTTCGCGCCTTTTATTTTTATGTTTAGGTTAGGGACCTAAATTGGTCTATGTGGGCTGGTAAAACCGACTGCCACCCCACCTCTCAAAACTACTGAAATGGAGATACGTCTTTCTTTCTTAGAGTATAGAGAGAGGGCAGTATAGGTACCGGTCCTCACATTGACCCTTTTATATAAAAACCACCTTTAGCATGGCTTTGTCATTGGATGTGGTGAATTGACATCGTGGTTTTTATTCAAGTACTGATCTGAAGGAATATGTACAGTAATTGTCACTATAGTACTTGTCACGGCACAAAGTTTGTTACACAAATATTTTTTTTGCCATTTAGCCTTTGAAATCGAAAAAACACTTCAATGAACTGCCAATTCTCTCAGATGTTCCGGTAGCTGAGAAGAACCTGCGAGACGTTATACTCATGAACGCAGTAGCCGCTCACTTTATTTCTTACTTACCTACTTATTCCGGACCTCTTCTACCTTTTGGTGCAGAGTTTTCGGGTCTCTTCTCTATTTATACCCTACACCACACTGTGGTACAGGGTATTATAAGTTTGTTTCACGGCAGATGTTTTTAACACCTGAGAATAACACAACTAGATCCACCTTAAAGTATACCGATCGACTCAGAATCACTAGCTGAGTCGATTTAACCATGTCCGTCCGTCTGTCCATGTAAAGCTGTTCGTCGACTACAGGTCGCAATTTCACTCCGATCGTTCTGAAATTTTGCAGTTCGCAGCTGTAAAGATCCCTATTGAATTTGGTTGAAATCGGTTTTGATTTAGATATAGCTCCCATATATATCTTTAGTCCGATTTGGCCCTTCAGTCCTATAGAAGCTGTATTTTACATCCAATCGTTTTGAAATTTAGAACGGTAGAGTTTCATGATCCATGAACCAACATTGCCGAATCTGAAGAAAAGCGGTTAAGTTTTAGCTATAGCTCCCATATATATGTTTCGTCCGATTTTGCTCTTTAGTCCTGTAGAGGCTGTGTTTTACATCCAATCATTTTGAAATTTAGAATGGTAGGGTTTCTTGATACATGAACCAACATTGCCGAATTTGAAGAAAATCGGTTAATATTTAGATATAGCTCCCATATATATCTTTAGTCCGATTTGACCCTTTAGTCCTATATATGCTGTAGTTTACATCCAATCGTTTTCATATTTAGAATGGTAGAGTTTCTTGATCCATGGACTAACATTGCCGAATTTGAAGAAAATCGGTTAAGATTTAGCTACAGCTCCCATATATATGTTTCATCCGATTTGGCTCTTTAGTCCTGTAGAAGCTGTATTTTACATCCAATCGTTTTTATACCCTACACCCCACTGCGGTACAGAAACCAATTGTTCCAACTTAATACGACACTTTTATTATACCCTATACCATATACTGTGGTAAAGTAAATTTATGTAAACAATTTATACATGAATTACAAAATTTATATTTCAGAGTTATTCAATATTACGAGAGTGGTGTAGGGCATTATATAGTCGGCCCCTCCCGACTTTAGTCTTTCCTTACTGGTTTTGTTTAGTGGTTTTTCAAATGTTGCGCCATTGCTGTCTGTCTTGCGCTGTTGCTTTGGTCATTCGTTTGTCTACACCGTTTTCTTCCCTAGGTATTTTTTTTCTGCCCGAGGTATCTCCAAAAATGTCTGCGAAGACGATCGTAATAATCTGAACAGAATCTAGAGAATAATAGAATAGTCGATGAATATATGCGAAACAAATGACTCCAACAACCATTCTGCAATTCCACCACGGCCAGGCGTCGCGTGCTGAAGACTGTACAAATCTGCCGATGGGCACGAAGATCTCCGGACGAACTTACAAAATTCTGCACTGCAAGAAACCTGACGTTTCAGAAGTTCCGTCTATTTTCGAGAACTGTGAACAAGGTCCGTCATCACTTGCAGAATCGAAAACACATCATTGTTGGTCTCATACAAAGCGTAGGTCGATCCGTAGGCAAATATACAACGTCAGTGTGTTCACCGAATGGGAGCTAGACGTACTGGAGAAATATACAGACCTAACAATTCCACCCTGCGACTTGGAACACGGTGCCTCCTCACATCGTTAAAGGAATATCTACATGAGACAACGATTTTGTCCTTGCGATGACACAACATTATTATGTCGGAGCAAAACTGTTGGATTATCATCGCCGTAGCCACCCAAATCACCACCTTGTGGATAGGCTACCCTGACAGATCAGAAGTGATATATAGTGATAGATCCTAAGATACAAGAAATAACCTTTAGATAATCTTACGCACCACGTAGGTCTTAGCATAAAATGTCGTGCTAGAAAGGTCGTGGTAAAATTACAATCTGACTGTCGAACACCTGCTTCCCGGGGACCTCGCGTAGCACTACATATTTTTAAACGCCCTGTGAAGCACACTCAATCAATTCCCAGGAAGCATGCGGCATAGATTACTACTTTCATGAAGCCAAACTGAAGATCGCTCCGATTCTACTTCCCTCGTCAATTGAGCAAACGAAACCTTGCTTTAAGAAGTATATAACACCCACTTTGGAAGGTGAAATCTTGGCTGCCGCTGTTGCCAAACGACCTGGAAATGTAGAGTCATGCGAACCCATTCATTATGTAGTACCACGATCTACAGATACTGCCAACACATAACAATACGTCTATGAAGATGAATCGTAATTCTAGGATAGCAAACACAAAACCATTTCCGACGGCTTGTCCTAAACCGAGACAAAGGGAGAAACAAAAACCTCTCTAGTTGCTCTTCAAACAATTTAAACATAGCAGAAAAATCAGCGACAGGTATCCTCGTTGTTCAAAGCTTATATGAAAGTATGGTTTGTTTTAAGTATATTCGCAAAATATTTCGTTTCTGCCATTGCGAAATTAGGCGATATTTGCGGTTTAAATAGCCTCTAAAAATCAAGTTTTCTGTTAATAAAATAGTAAAATTTTATTACTTTTAGGTAGGGACCACTGGACATTAAAATTTGGAATTAATGTTAGAAGCTCTACGCTTTAACCTATTTTGAACCAACAATCAAATAAAAAGTGTATGGCCTTGGAGGGTTTAATTTTTTATAAAAATTAAAGCTAGGGATAAGCTGTTCTATAACGAGCCAAAAAAAGAGAAAATCGGACCAAAAATATTGAAGTTATTTCCGATTTTGTAAAAAAATGCACAAATAATTTCACTAAAATTGAGAAAAGATGACTTTATGTTGCAATTTTTTTAAAGGAAGTCACTTCGCACTGTGGGTTGAACTAATTTCCCAAAAAATACCCAATTTTTGGAGCAATTTTATTTTTTCTTTTTTTTTAATATTTCCAAAATATTTATCTAAACAAATATATATATACTAGCTGGACCCGGTCCACTTCGTTGCCCCAGATTTAGATTTCCGATACCGTCCATTTTTGAAAACAAACGATTTGTCACGCCCAAATTTGCGCCGCCCACTTTTTGCAAAATTTTTTTCAACAGACAAAATAGCTTTCAAGCAAAAGAAAAATTTTTTAAATCGGTCCAGTGGTTTAAGCGTCTATAAAACACATACATACATACAAACATTTTTCCATTTTTATATATATAGATGTGTATTATATGTGCTCAAATACCTGAAGTAGACGGTTTTAGAAGTCTTAATAAAACAAATAATCACTTTTCACTTTTAACCAATGCGCGGAATAATATAAATAATAATTGCGCTTTAAACACACATTGCAAATAAAGTAAACAAGTTAGAACTTTTATTTTTGTTATTAGAGATGTAGAATTTTATCTACTTTACCCGGTACGGTTGTGAAAGGTAAAGTTCATCTTTTGATCTAATCGCCACTTTTGATGGATTTCAACACTCTGGGCTCTCTCTTTATTAATACCACTATACAACATGTTTCAGCTCAAAGCTTTTATGACTTTGTGGGCATTTTTGCGATTTTTAAGACACAGGATGCACTTTACTTTCACGTCCAATTCTCAGAATTGAGTCCCAAAATGATCCACATTTTAATGCCCAGTGTCCATTTCCTAAAAGTAATAGAAATTGACATTTTTATTAAGGTAAAACCAGATTTTTAGAGGTTATTTACACCGCAAATAGCCCCTAATTTTGCGATCGCAGAAACGAAACATTTTTCGAATATACTTAAAACAAACCAAATTTTCATATGAGCTTTGAACAGAGCGAACTTTTCACCGAGTGTAGGGCAACCACATATATTCCTCGACCGACCACATTCATCATTAATGCCTTGTACTTTTCTGGAAAAAAGTGCAACATTTTCGTTGCCCTTTTTCCGATAACTGGACTTCTACGAGTATGCCACATTTTGGAATTTTGAAGTAGAAGCTAAGTTTAGTTCGAGCAACTACATCAGTTCCACCTAAAAAGTGAAAATATTTCACGTCGATGGGGCAACATTTATTTCAGAATCGAAATCACCATAAATCGACAATGGAGGCCCTCCAAAAAGTTCAAACGTACCAGAGTCACAAGCGACTCTGTACTCAGGCGGTATCAGTATGACATCTATGAAGGCGTCAAGTATCGATGAGTAATTCCAGATAGAAAACTGTTATTAGAACTTATCGCAATGGAGCTTGTAAGCGAGATGGAGATTTTTGCTAAAGGGGTTTCAATGAAATTATAGTGGTTCGGCAAATCGTATTGTATGGTAGCGAATAAAATAGGACGGTGGATTGGTTGATCATCCCAACAAAACTATTGAAGCCCAAGGAAATAGTCTACTTTGTATAAGCGGATAACAGTTACATATGTTCAACAAGCCCCACTATATTTCCTTTGTGGATAACTGCCTCAAACAATGCAACAATAGCGAGCCACAATCTAAGAATTAGGGAGACTTCTCCTAATTGATAATATTATGACAAATATGTATATCGCCATCAACTCGATCAGCCAAATCGCCTTGAAGTTGATTCCCACAGTGGCCTTAGGTTAGGTAAGGTTTAAGGGACGCGTATTGCACTACCAAATTGGCGTGCACTACTGCTTTAGGTTAGATAAGGTTAACGAACGCGTAGTGCACTACCAAATTGGCGTGCACTACTCCACTCGGAGACCGAAAGGTTAATTGTTCTAGTCCTATGAAGTATTAAAGATTTGGAGAAACAGTAAAAAAATAATAGTTTGAAAAATTAGAGGGGGTGGAAGGGGGCCTAATAAGGAGTAAAAATGAACGGAAAAAAGAAATGTTAAATTAAAAGAGGAGAGGGCAGAAAAGTTCTTGCGATAGACAATGCCGTTTAGGCAGATGGATGTGCGGTTGTCATCCCCAGCCATTTTAGGCAACTAATATGTATAATTGAGGATACTGTCGATTTTATGCGATGACAGAGCTTCGAGACATTCGATGGTAAAGTCACCTAGGTAGAAGTGTCTTCTTCTAGAAAGAAAAGGTCATTGGCAAAGAAGGTGCTCGATCGTTTCAAGTCCCTCTTCGTCTGTATAGAGACGACAGTAGTCCTCGGTGTCCCGTTGCCACTTTTTATGTAAGTGCTCTAACGTTACAGTGGCCTGTGTAACGTGGCCACTAACAGGCGTAAATCCCTCTTTGTGAGGTTCTGGATTGTGGCATAAGAGGCCAGAGTGACCTAGCTGTTGTACAGTCCGATCTGGCTGACCAATTCTGGTTAACTTGATCCCTGTAGAAGCGTTCTATCATGCCGAAGAACTCACACATTGGTGGAGACAGTGATGACACCGCACTAGTGGTCCTGCAACCCAGCAGAGCTTGACATTAACTGCTCATTTTTGCATTTCTAATATTCAATCGTTAACTAACTTGGATTTAATGACGTTGAAGTTCAGTGCCTTCAGAGCAGCTTGCCTATCAACATAGATAGTTATGTTTTCACCCTGCCTGGAAAACCCCTCGTTAATTAAACGCAAGGCAACCAGGATGGCAAAAACCTCCGCCTGAAAGATACTGCAGGTGTCTGGCAACTTATAAGATCTGCTAATGCTAAGAGATTCACTAAAGATGCCAGCCCTCGTTTCCACATCCATCTTTGATCCATCTGTTTAATTCGCGTGACCACGAAAGGCGAGATCACCATCCAGCCAATCTGATCTAGAAGGGATAGTCGTGTCCAACCTTGTGAAGAAATTCAGAACAGGCGCAAATAATCAGTTTGTCCTCTTAGAACCCTCAGCCTGGGCCTGTTAGATGTCTCATTAAGGATCTTTGAGTGTCCGCAGTCTGGGTTGCGCCACATAAGTGATTCGCGGAGTCTAATAGCACACTTGGTGCCGCTACACTTAATATATTGACCTATCGGTTGAAGGTTAGGAAAGTGCTCATCGCCGCTTGCGGTGTACTTCTTCTCGCGCCGGTTATGAATAGAGAAGCGATTCTTGGAATTTTCTCTAAAGATTTTGGCTGGTGCCTATATCCAGTTGCTTTCCACAATACTACTGAACCATAGGTGAGGATGGAACGCTCAATCGCGGTGTAAATCCAGTGGATAGTACTTGGGCGGAGCCCCCAACTTTTACCTATGGATCATCTGCAGGAGTAGATTGCATTCAGTCCCTTTTTGACTCAGCGGCCTTAACAATATCAATTATTTTCAGGAGATGATATATCAGTTTGATGTCCAACATATTTTAACGTAAAGGCACAGAGACCGCGAATCTTTCCCGATCTGACTGGATGGAGGTAGTCTACGCGCCGGATAATTATTGAATTGGATTTGGTGACAACAACACAGGAGATGATTCTTGGATAGTTTGGAGAGATAGATATTAAACAGTGCCGAAAACAGGGAAACTAACTGACTAACTCAACTCTGTGTTGGCTTATTGTTTCGAAATTGCACAAAAATACTCGAATAAAATGGAATTTTATAAAGTGGTCGCACTGATTGTTGAACATATGCAAGTTCCATGTCCTCGATTTCGCACGCTGTGCAACGTCTGATCATACTTGGATCGGTATTCGTAGAAAGCTTCACTATGGACCATTTGTGTTCCCATTAAGGGCATCTAGACACATGGTAACACAATGGACCTACATAGTTTATCTAAATACACCTATGTCCCCACAAACCTAATTTTCGTTTAGATCGGACTGTCCGTTAGAAAATACAGATTTATTTCCACTTTCTATTCTAAAAATTATTTGTTCAATTCAAAACTTATTGTTATAAAACGAAACACATACACATAATATTTTTTCAATGTACTTTATGTATTTGACTTCTCGCAAAACGAATTTGACTAAAATCAAATAATTGTAGACCAGGGTTTGGGAAAACAAAATACTGGCTATTATTCGATGTGAACTTGAAGTAATAATTCGAACTTCTCATTAGCTGAATTAAAATTACAATTTTCAGGAAATAATCAGAAACGCAGAATGTCATCTTTTTGAAAAATCTACATTTACAAACTGACTTGTCTTGAATCAAGAACGGACGTTTTCTTGCTGGATCAATTTGCTGATTGAGTGTTAAAAAACTTGATCAATCCTCTTGAAATTATTTATAGAACAATATTGCCTGTCGAAGCAAAAGGGCTTCAAACGATATACAGATATGAATTCTGAAGGGTTCAAAATTCCTTGCTTTAAAAAAAAGAAACTCCCTGCTTGCGAAATGCAAACCCTGAAATCATTGAGAATTCGAAATTGAAAACTGATCATTTTCCCTGATTTTCAAGTTTTCAGTTAGCTTTTCAAACATAAATAAAATACGAAACAACAGCAAAATATCTCTAGGTTTTGAGGTTTTCTAGGTGTGCTATTTATTCCGTATGTTCGCCAGTGCCTCGTCTGTGGATTTTAAAGGATTGGTCCGCCAAAGTGAGATTCATTTCATGAGACGTGGTGTAGCCCAACCGACAAAAAACAACGACAAACCTCATAAGTAGTTGAAGGAATTCTTACTAGTGTTGGGTGCTGATGATGGTGCTGAAGTTGATGATGCAGTTAGTCGCAGTTGCCGCGCAAGCGCACAACAACAAAAAACAATGGGAAGATGGAAAATCAGAAATATTTTTATGACTTAAGTTAAAAGTGTTGCTGACTGAATTTTATGTTTTTGTTTTACGGATTGCCATGTTACGCCTTTTGCCTTTGACAATTTTCAACGCCTTCGTTCGATGGTGTCGGTTGCCGTTTGGAGCGCTTTGCTATTGGACGGGTGTTGGAGTAGCTCTCTGTGCTGTAGCTCAGGTTGCTCCCTCCATAGTCAAACTAAGTTAGTCTAACGATTGGTATTCGGTATTCCACGTTAAGGCAACTGCAACAGCAGCCGCATCTGCAACTGCAACTTGCTTTCAGCCCAAAAACCAGATGTTTCTGCTGCCGTTTAGCCTGACTATCGACTTCGGCTATCATCAGACAATGATCATCTGCTTCAGCAACTATATACTTCTGGCACTGAGGTGGAAGTTCTCCGATGGTGTTCAATGAGCTGCGATGATGTTTCTCCATCATGATACGAGTATTGATGCCGCTGCTCGCTGATGATGTTGTCTTTTGATTTTATGAGCTTAAATTATTATTAGTTTGTTTGCTTTATAATTGTATTAGGTTTTTGTTTGCCGGTGGTTTTTTGTTGATGGTTTTTGGAGTCAAACGACTAATTTTTATTTACCAAATCTGGCATCGATTTCCATGTTGCTGTGGAACCCACTCAAAAGTGGGTGCATCTGGAAATTCTTTTACAATGTATTCATCATTTGTTGATCTCTTAAAAGTTATCAGATTTTATATTTTTGTGTAAATGTTTTAAAGCTTTAGGTGAAGATTTAAATAGTGGGGAATTTTGGTAGTTTTATTAAATTGCCCTAGTTTGCAAAACATTTGTTAAGTGCTAATGATTTGTAATTTTTCCTCGAATTTATGTATATGATATCGTCGATCATTAACAGTTACTCCCCTTTGAATGAAACGGGATTGTAACAAAGGTCGGACCTAGTTTAACAGTTAAACTTGAGTCTCCAAACTCCATCTAGTCCACCTGGGGTATTTCCATATTTTAAATTCATGTAAACATCAGTGAAACGAACGACTTTTATAACCCCAAAAATTCAACCGACATACTTCAGAGCTGTTCTGAATTTCTGTGCTTTTAACATAGTGTGGATGCAAAGCGTCAACCAACGCCCCTACATATGGCAAATTGACATGTCTTCCCCATGTCTACCTAAAACTCCTACCATTCTAGGGGTCATGGCGCCTGGTTGAGAATGCAACTCCTCACGATCAGTACCAACAGCATCAGAGCGCATACGCACTTCGCGATCTAAAACAGCAACAGCTGACTTAGGAGGATATGCCGACAATAGTGTAGTTTAGTCACCTCCACTACATGTCTCTATGTCTTCTCCTCTTGAACACAATGCGAGAAAAAATTCATTGAATGAGCCATGTCCCGTCAGTAAAACCCAAGACTCTGGCCAAAGCCGAAGCCATCTGGGCGTTTCCTAACAAAAGTCGCGTTACATATCAAATCAAACATCGCCCGCTCGTTATCACTTTCTACACTGATAGAAAAAACTTCGTCATGACGACGAATTTGTACATCATCACTATAATTTTTTCGTCAAAAGTCAGCTAACGTATGGAATAATCCTCTTGATGAATTTGTTCGTCACCATGACGAATCTCTGTTTCCAAAAACGTTCGTCCTCAGGATGATCACATTTCATCCCTACGATGAATCGAGTTCATTACCACGACAAATCCCATTCATCATCACGATAAACACCATTCATCCCTAATATGAATCGAGTTCATCACCACGACGAATCCCATCATCACCAGGACGAATTCATGCCACGACTATTTAAGTTTTAAAAATGTCAATAAATATTCTTCTGTTTTTAGACCATTAAAAACGGTATGAAAAATAAAATTACTTGACTGCTTTGCAATGTTCAGTTGTGATTATTCGGTTCAAAACGCAGTTCTTATCAGGAAAGGCTTAAAGCAAATGAACGAGAAGTTTTCATTACTTCTGATATTTTAAATCAAAAATAATCTCATCAAGTAATGTATTTGCCAAGAGACGAATCCCATTCATCACCACGACGAATACCATTCATCACCAGGATGAATTCCATTCATCACCACGACGAATCCCATTTATCACCACGACGAATCCCATTCATCACCATGACGAATACCATTCATCACCAGAATGAATGCCATTCATCACCACGACGAATCCCATTCATCACCACGACGATTCCCATTCATCACCACGACGAATCCCATTCATCACCATTATTCGATTTTTTAAATTAAACTTTTACAAGAAATTATTTAACTAAGGTAATCAGAACGCATATAGAACAGTACAATTAAGCAGAAAATATAAATTGATTGTTTCGTTTTATCATATTTTGAGCAAAATGGTCAAATAAATCTTTTCGTCGTGGGAATGAAACCTTATCGTTCCCTCGACGAATTTCGAAATCACCAAAAACATGGGTTGATGATCGTGTTCGTTCTATTGACGTACAAAAAAATCGCATGTACGGAACTTTTCGTCACCAGTACGAAGATATATTGACGAAACTGATTCGTCATGGTGACGAACGATTTTTCTATCAGTGTATCCATCTTGCCCGTCACCCAAACACAAGACTCTTATGTTTTCATAAAACAAGAAGTTCCTCCTATAGTCCCTCTCTACCAAGTGATCTGCAGAAAACCATCCCACATTAAGGTCCCCTTGATCCTGAATGCAATACCACGACGTATCACCTCCAGGTCAAGTGGAGATGCACATGCCAATACCTGAAATGCGTCTGTGGACACGGTACGACTTATTGGCATACATTTTAAACTACAGATACATTTTAATGTTTTAAATGACGACAGTCAATATCCTCTCAGAGTTACCAAGGAATTTCCTTAGGAAGTAGTAGCTTCCTACAGGGAATACGATGTTTATTCCGCAGGGACAATTCAAAGTACCAACTGTTTGGGAGTTCACTTCAATTCTTGGTAAGGTTTGTGAGGTTTGGAGGCGTCCAATAACAGAATGAGATTAACAGACTTCGCCGCGTCAAAAAATATGATAGTCGCCAAACCAGGTTTCCACATCTCGGCACTCATAAATCCCAGTTAAAATGTTTTCAAAGAGTGAATATTAGACCGTTTATAGCACAAGTTGCTGCGATCTTTGATTTCCGGACCGAAAAAGTTTCCATTTGGCCTACAAGACTTCCATAAAAATTTTTGTGCCGATCGGAAAACCCTAGGGTCTGCCCAAAGTTAATTCAAAATTTAGAACACACTTTATAGGGGAAATATTTTTTTTATTCAAAAATCGTAAATAAGTAAAATTACAATTACAAACATCGAGAGTATCAGTACTCAATCCAAAAGCACCGAAAAAATGTTTGGTTTTGTATGAGACGAAATCGCTCAAATTATTACACAGCAATAGTTTCGGGTCGGAGAATTTTCGATCGTTTTCCAGATTTACGGGCTCTGTTGATTGCAGATGCCTAACCATTTTTCGTTTCTCTTCGAGTGAAACATCCGAATCGCAAAATGCCAAAGCCATTGATTCTAGGGCCAAATACCACAAATGATTTTTCCATTTCTTTAAAACCGCTTCAGACACATCTTGTCTTTCAACAAGTGTATATCTTGATTTGGTGCTCGTATGGCATTTTGCATGTAAACCACGGCCACTGGACTCTCGTTTTGTCAATGCAAACTGCTCTAGAAATAGGTATATTTTTAAGGCATAAATGCCTTTTACCATGAACCTTGCGTGGGATGTTGGACCTGGTGTTCGGAAGTTATCGCCGACACCACCAAGAAACATTATTATACCCTACACCACACTGTGGTACAGGGTATTATAAGTTTGTTTCACGGCAGATGTTTGTAACACCTGAAAATAACACAGCTAGACCCACCTTAAAGTGTACCGATCGACTCAGAATCACTAGCTGAGTCGATTTTAGTCGCGGCTGTTAAGATCGCTATTGAATTTGGTTGAGATCGGTTCAGATTTAGATATAGCTCCCATATATATCTTACGTCCGATTTTGCTCTTTAGTCCTGTAGAAGCTGTATTTTACATCCAATCATGAAATTTAAAATAGTATAGTTTCTTGATCCATGAACCAACATTGCCGAATTTGAAGAAAATCGGTTAAGATTTAGCTATAGCTCCCATATATATGTTTCGTCCGATTTTGCTCTTTAGTCCTGAAGAAGCTGCATTTTACATCCAATCATTTTGAAATTTAGAATGGTAGAGTTTCTTGATCCATGAACCAACACTACCGAATTTGAAGAAAATCGGTTAAGATTTAGCTATAGCTCCCATATATATGTTTCGTCCGATTTGGCCCTTTAGTCCTATAAAAGCTGTATTTTACATCCAATCGTTTTGAAATTTAGAACGGTAGAGTTTCTTGATCCATGAACCAACATTGCCGAATTTGAAGAAAATCGGTTAAGATTTAGCTATAGCTCCCATATATATGTTTCGTCCGATTTTGCTCTTTAGTTCTATAGAAGCTATATTTTACATCCAATCGTTTTGAAATTTAGAATGGTAGAGTTTCTTGATCCATGAACCAACATTGCCGAATTTGAAGAAAATCGATTAAGATTTAGCTATAGCCCCCATATATATGTTTCATCCGATTTGGCTCTTTAGATCCAATCGTTTTTATACCCTACACCACACTGTGGTACAGGGTATTATTTAAGTATAAAATGTCCCAAAGGTAAATTTATGTAAACAATTAATACATGAATTACAAAATTTATATATCAGAGTTATTCAATATTACGAGAGTGGTGTAGGGTATTAAACAGTCGGCCCCGCCCGACTTTAGATTTTCCTTACTGGTTGTTAGTTGTAATAGTTCCTTGTAATCAGCTCGGATTTGTGTTTCATTTAGCTGTTTAATGCAGAATTTCTTAATGACTTCGCAGTCAGCATTACTTATTTTTGAGCGTACAGTTGGATCTTCGAGTCCGTTTTTAAACGATTTGTGGTCGAAACTTACCCAAACGGCAGCAAAACGATTAAAAATAGGCACTTCAGGACCACAAGTCGCCGAAGTTTAACCTCAAACACATGTTTCAATACTATCTCCATCATGTGATGAGAACATGGGAACTTGATTAATTTTCGATCTAATTTGTTCTGCAACAAAATGCACGATCCATTGTTTTGACCTGTATTTGATGAGTGTATCATGAACGACTTTGGCCATCTTTTCTCCAGTACCAGCCGGGATTTTGGGGGCGCCCAAAAATTTTGATGTGTAGATCGATTAATCACAAGCTCACCAACAGTGGTTAGAGGCGTCGCAGCATTATACATTACAGTTATCACATCATGAAATATCTGTCTGTTTGACGGCAGTTTGGCTCCAGATATTGTATGTGATACATGCCCAACTGATTCTACGGTGCGAAATTTATCACTGGATCTAGTAACCATTTTGGATGTGGTCGGTCTGGAGACAAATAAGAATATGACAAAAATTAAATTTTGTGCAAAGCTGTCCCTTTCTCAATTCACTTAGGCTGGAGGCAGAGCGCGTTCTGTAAACGACCCTGTTGCATGGCCGTATAGCGCGCTGCAAAGTTCTGCTTATGTTTTCTTATTTGACCTGTTGCGAAAAATCAACTTTCATGCAAATCCGTTGTTTTTTTCATGCATGCACAAGCATGATCAATTTTTTTATTGTGATTGCATAGAGGCCATGTCGGTGTGCATGCATGCCCTGTCATGACGTAAAATTCAAATGAAAACTTCTGTAACTTTTTCGTTTCTCGGTCGATTTTGATTGTTTACGACTTGTAAGAAAGAAAATTTTATTCTAAGATCATTTAAAAACTTTTCATGGTAATAAAATATTTTTTAATTACTTGAACATGTGACATTTAATAAAAACCCAAATTTTGTTCCTGTAAAGTGAGTTTTGTGTTTTCGAACAACTTTGGGCAGACTTTAGCGTTATCCAATCGGCACCAAATTTTTTATTGAAGGTTTGTAGGTCAAATGGAAACTTTTTCGGCCCGGAAATCAGTACCGAAAAAATAATAAATGGTCTAGTGAATATACAGATGGAAGACTTTGGTGCAGACATTTTCTGCTACAGATTGAAAAAGGAAATCTGATGACTAATTCAAATAACGTATTGAGGTTATACGAATATGTAGGTTAGTTTCTGATTAGAGTGACAGCCTGTTTGTTTGGCTCATATAGGCTATGTATTTCATTGTGCTGCCACAGGGACGTAAGCTTTTCGTAGCCCCTCGTGTTGAAAACTCAAGAGTTGGTGGATATTAACATCAGCAAAGTTTGCTACCTATCCAAAGCAAAGAGAGACCATGGAACCCTACCACCATGTAAAGAGAGTGAGTCGCAGAAGTTATTATAATGATTCCTCCTCCTCTTCATGACAGCGGCTTCTGCAAAAGCCATTTCGCAAGAACTTTTGCGTACAGTCCAATAATGAGACATATGGTATCGATAACGGCAGCAGGACATTGGTGCGTTTGGTGTTGAGGCAGCCCATCAGCCTGGATGTATGCACAGGTTGGCGCAGAACGATGACTTAAATGGTTTATAACTTTTTTATTTATGTGATTATTATAATTTTTTTAAATACAGTATATTATATATATTTGCAATTAGCTTTGAAAAATGATATCCTGTAAGAGATGTCCATTTTCTGCTTCGCACATACATGCGAATAATAATTAAAAAAGTTATAAAGAATTCAAACCATATAGCTCATTCTGAGCCACCCTGTATTATAACATATTTTCCATAACTTTTCCCAAAATTTCGGAAAAATTTAATTATTTTTGTACGTTGTTCGATTCATAATTAATTCCCCAAGTCTCATTCACAAAATTCTGAAAAAACAAAGAAAGAATAATAATAAAAAAAAGTTATAAGGAATTTAAAACATATAGCTCATTCTTCGCCACCCTGTAGTTACTGGCTAGTAATCACCTATCTTTTGTTTTTTGCCATAGAGCCCTGGTATATGTCTGTGGACGGCACTAAAATCAGAAGAATTTTAACTTTTCAGACATCTCATTAAGAGGTCTGCGAATGTCGAGTGTGGTTTTTGAAATCTGGAAGACAGTATCCAGGGATTTGATAGGAGCCCGACTATTATAAAGTTAATTCTCAGACATACTGCTACCTCTCTAACAGCTAATATTTTTGTCTGGTAAACTCCACGGTGATCTGGCAGACCTTTTGCAATGGATAGCTTTTGTTCCTTAGAAATGACACAAAAGCCCACTTTGTTGTTGAGTTTGACATTTTCTGTATAGAGGTTAACCAATCTTCTATGCCCTGCGTTGCTACCATCCTATTCTGATCTATCAAGTATACGAGTGAGATAGTTGTTGTCAAATAGTGATTCAGATATAGTGTAATCAAAAATGTGAAGAAGGTCAGGCATTGTGTCTAAAATTACACTACTTCAGTAGGAAGTAGTGACACTTTCCTAAGTCTAATAGCCGTATATGCGGCTTACATTTAAAACATTTATTGAATTAGTCGTTGCCGTTTTTAGCACACCAGTTATACACATACCACTAAACTTTATTTAGAATCGCACAGAAGGTGAGTTTCTGTAGAGCCTTCCACCAGACGACAATGTCCTACAGCATTAGTAGTCGAACTACTGTGTACTAAACCCTGGTTTAGAACCCAGTGATTTCTACTAGGCCTTCTTTACAAGTATATAGCGCTGCAACTGCCATTTTTGGGTATTTCCAGAATCTTGTTTTTATTTAACTTCCAGTTTAGTAAAATACATAAATATTTTCGACTTTCAAAGAAGGGCATTTCAATACCTCTACGGAGACAGTACAAATTGATGGGATCAACATACATAATTACACGTCTCGTTGGCTAAAACTATGGTGGGCTATCGCACAGAGGGCAGCTTCGATGCGACGGCCACCACCCCTTAAATTTATCAAGAAGATCCCATACAAAGTGGTTGCTTCCCACAAGGAATCCGAGTTATATTTCCCCAATTCGAAGCTTAAATGTGTTAGCGTACACTTTACCCCTTAAGTACTTATAGTATGGGGTCAGGATCACCTTAATCCTCTGCCATTGTAAAGGTCACAGCGCTCTTTTTCTTAGGCAACTCCACCTGTATCAAGGGATCTACCGCGATTTGGGTTGCACAACGAAATTATCCAAAGGTCCATTCCCTATTATCAGGCTTTAACCGAGATAATAGCCTTATCCACCATGCTACCATATAAAATATGTGGTCGGAGTTCATGGATAAATCTACTATAACTTTTTGCTATACAACGCGGAACTAATCACCCAATGAAAAATTAAATCAACGATCGTGATGCAGATGCAACAGTTGGTACATAATATCTCCCGCTGAAAAGAACTAGTTGTGTATTGGTCGGGTTCTCACCAAGATCATTTTCGGAAGCCCATATTTGCGGTGGTATGAAGACCTTGCTGTACGGTTTCTCTAAGAGTATTTGGAAATGTATGCAGAGAGAACATAATACTGTTCGTGGAGATATTCCATAGCATAGGCGACAGATCACCCTCTTGTGGCGTTTCCCCGCTGGCTTATCCATGAGATCAATTGACCCTAAGTTAGTCGAAAGGCATCTCTTAATTGAAAGATTATGTATGAATATTGCTTTCAACTCCCAGGGTTGCCAGAGCCGTGAATATTGTGACTGGATTTATGTTATTGAAGTCCCACATCCATTCCTTAACAGAGAGAGATTTTTCAATGAAGCTCGTCTTGTTTTTATATTATTACACTAGCATTTAAATACCCGGCGATGCCCGGGTTGCCTTTGAAAACAGTGATCCAAACATTAGTATTATTTTTGATTTTGAATAAAAAATAAGGACCCAAAAGCTAAAAAAAATGTTGGCTATAGCAAAATTTATATAAAAATACGTATTTAAAATCTTTGGTTTACAAATACCTTCCAATATTTGATCATACGCCGATCATTAAAAATTTGTTTAATATCCATGATCAGTCTACTTGAAAATCTATCAAACTCCAGATGCTCTCAAAAACTCAAACAAATTCACTGACAACAGTAAAAAATTCTGTAAATATGAAAGCACAACCTCAAATGTACGATATGTGTGCAAACTTTCAAATTAATACTTTTATGGGGTCAGTGGTCAAGAGGTCACCAAATAAGTGGCTGAGAAACAAATGCATAATATGCTATGTATGTTTCAAATTTCGATATACTCGTATACATTTTTGTTTAAATATTACCGGTGTATATAGCGAGCGATAAATTTCGAAAAGACTTTTAAACATTATGTCTCCGTTTTTGTGTACCTCTTGTCCTCAGGCCGGACGACGCATTTCCTTGAAGATCGTTTTATGCACATATATGAGCAGCTCCACAGATCTTTATGGAATTTTTATTGCATGAATGAAAAAATCTTAAAGAGTTTTGAAATGTAGTGGAAGAATGAAAATTGCTTTGGTCACTACTGACAACAATCTTAGAATTCAAAATTTTTCCTGTGTATACTACGTACATATTATTTTATCTTTGTATAATTTAAGCGCGAGAGTTGACCACTGGCCAAAAAACGACTATGGTAATAGTCCGTAGGCTATACCACACTGGAGTTTCTAGCTTTCTATCTGTTATATGAGCCGCAACGGTCAAGAGCCCAAAAGTCGCTTGAATTAGTATTAACATTGCCATTTTGCGCCCTTTAAAGTACAGAAAGAGTGGAAATTGCATTGGTCACTGCTACACTGACAAAAGTCTGAGATTTGACCGAATTGACAACGTTATATATGTATATCTTACCACATTAAGATGGTGAGAGATATATTTTGAACAGAGGTTAGAAGTTTTACAATCTGTAAAATAGTGAACATTGTTTTGGCCACTTCTTCACTGACCACAGTCAGAGAATTCAATATTATTATATTTACAAAGTTTTAACTTTGTGTCCTATAGGAGGCTTCAGAAAGGACAAAAACAATTGATAGCGCTATAACTGACCACTGGCCGAAAAATGTCTACGTGAGTAGCCCGTGGTTTATACAACACTCATGTCTATGAGAGTGGAATTTATGGGATTTTTAATGTATTGAAAGAATGAAAAACTCTTAAAGAATCTTGAAATTCAGTAAAGATTGAAAATGGTTTTCAAAATTGGTTCAAAATTGCATTTCTCGGGTATAGTACTACATATTATTTTATCAGTGTATCATTTTAGGCGCTTCTGAAATACAAAAAAATATTTAAAAGTTTGATAGCGCGACAACTGACTACGTGTCAAAAACGACTGTGTGAATAGTCCGAAGGGTATACAACACTCAAGTTTATACCAAAGCAAAATTTAAAGCTTCCTACTTCTTAAAGGTACCGTAATGGTCAAGTGGTCAAAAATCGCTTGGTGTAAAATCGCATCCCTTGGAGATCAGTATACAAACATAAATTATTAGGATTATAGCTCTTAAAGGACTATTAAAGTACAGAAAGTGTGGAAATTGATTTGACTTGACCACGAGCCTCTGTGGTCAAGTGGTCGAAAATCACTTGGCGGAAAATCGAAAATCAAAGTAGCCTATGGCACTTCCCAGGCATTGGACTATCTGTCCACCAAGTTTCAAGAGAATCGGTTCAGCCGTTTAGGCGTGATGCTGGAACAAACAAACAAACAGACAAACAAACGATTTTATAATATTAATAGGATAATAGGATAATGCTGAACCCTCGAATTTGTTCATCGGAGAAGACCAAATTTTCGAAAGCTGGTCCCAAATAGTCCTCTGCTAATTAATAGATAATCCAACTGGCACCCACTAGATTGTAGATAACCCAACTAAATACTAAGGAATATGTAACCTAATTAGTCATCTATTAAGGCGTAAATAACCCAACTGGTACCTACTAAGGAGTATATAACCAAACTGGTAGCTTACTAAGAAGTTAATAACCAAACAAATAAATAGATAAACCAAATGGACCCCTAGACAATTAATGAGTAGATAACCCAACTTAACATCTAATAAGGAGTAGATAACCCTACTGGTCCTCTAATTCGAAGTAGATAACCCTACTGGTCCACTACTACGGAGTAGATAATCCAACGTCACATCTACTATGGAGTAGATAACTCTACTGGTCCTCTACTAACGAGTAGTTAACCCTACCGGTCCACTACTAAGGATTAGATAACCCTACTGGTTTTGTACTAGGAAGTAGTTAACCCAACTAAGGAGTAAATAACCCAACTATGGAGTAAATAACCCAACTGACCGCTTACTAAGGAGTATATAACAAATTCATATATTACGGAGTGGATAAAAAAGGTAATCTTCTATGGAGTCGGCAACCAAAATGGTACATTACTAACGAGTAGTTAACCCCACTGATAGTCAATTAAAGAATATATAACACAAATAGTCCTCTACGAAGATGTAGATAACCAAACTGGCCACTTACTAAGGTGTGGATAACCCAACTAGACCTACTCCAAAGCGCAGATAACCCAACTGGTCGTTAATTAAGGATAAGATAACCAAACTGGTTCTCTACTAAGGATTAGATAACCCACCTGGTCGACTACTAAGGAGTATATAACCCAACTGACGGTTACTACAGTGTATAGAACCTAACAATCCCTCTACTTAGTCGATAACCCACCTGGTCGTAAAATTCATGATTAAAAAATCAAACTGGTCTTCTACTAAGGCGTAGTTATTACAACTGGTCATCAATTGAGGAATAGATCACCAAACTAGTCCTATGCTATGGAGAATATAACTCAACCGGTCACCTACTAAAGAGTAAATAACCGAACTGGCCGCCTACAAAGGAGTAGTTAGCCCACCTGGTCGTCTGTTATGGAGTAGATAACGCAACTGGTCGTCTACTAGTGAGTAGATAACCCAACTGGTCATCTGCAAACTAGTACATTTCTCTAATGTATTCGAATATCACACCCAGCAATATTGTTTGTTTACCAAATAAGGAGTAGATAATCCAACCAGTCGCCTACTGAGGAGTTGATAACCCAACTGGCTGCTGGCTATTGGGTAGGTAAACCAATTAGTCTTCTAGTACGGAGTAGATAACGCAACTGGTCGTCTACTAATGAGTAGATAACCCAACTATACCTATTCTAAGGCGTAGATAACCCAACTGGTCGTCAATTAAGTATTAGATCACCAAACTGGTCCTCTAATAAGGAGTAGATAACTCAACTGGTCGATTACTAAGAAGAAGATAACCCAACTAAGCAGCCTACTAAGGTTTAGATAACCGACTAGTCCTATACTAAGGTGTAGATAACTCACATGGTCGCCCAATTTGTAGTAGATTGTCGTCTACTCAGAATATGTTAACCCAACTGGTCGTCAATTGATAATTAGATAAACCAACAACTCCTCTGTTAAGGAGATATCTAATGTAGTCGAATGATGATAAAAACACATCCAGACATATTGTGTGACGCATTTAAACCCAATTAATTGATATAAATCAATCCCTACTTCATCAGATCACTGACTGGTCTCATTTAAACCAGTACTCGAATCAGTAGACTCAAGTGATTTGGGACTTCATTTCCCGTAGGTAAGATATAAGGCTGTTGCGTTTGAATTTCATTTTGATAATATTTTACATGTGACATAAAACAAGATGCTTATGTAAGCTGGTAAACAATGACTGACGGTTGTCAAAAAGGAGTGCGTTGCCATTAATCGTATTTTTGCTACAGCAGCGTTAAGTTGGAAACACCCGAAAAATTAAGCAATATTGTCTTGTTTATTTCAACAAGAATGTATCTTATTTCGTTGACGACAATATAAGACTGTGTCATCCAAAGTGCGGCCGTTTGTATGAAAATTTCGTCGACGATTTTGTCAGTTGTTTCATTTTTTGGCATTTATGTTTTTCAATTGTTATGGTTCATCAGTATAATTTAGAAGATTCGGTTACTTATTTACTGGCGGAAGTAAATCATGTATACTATCAGCAAGGATTTTTTTCATTAGAAAAAAAATTCCACAGCAAACCACAAGACGATACCAACTTCCAGTTAAACTCACTCTGTTATTCATTCACATTTTTTATTTTAAATATTTAATTTTGAATTATAGCTTAACTATGTTTGGGACATGTAATGTTTTCAGAGAAAACAAGAAAATGCACTTTACTATCATTGTCTAAGGCAACGGCAGCAACAAACATTATTAATTATTACAAGCGAAATTTGTTTAGAGAGACGAACGAAATAATCAACATCCCAAAATCACAGCGTATAAATCATACCAATCCATCGTCGTCGTCGTTGGTGTAGGACAAATACGGCATGTGTTTCCGCAGATGGATAGATATTTTTACGTCTGTGTCTGTTTGCTACACGTGAAAAAAAAAACATTATTTTCACAAGTTCGAAATTTCAGATAAACACATTTTGAATTTATGTCTATTTCAATTTTTTGTTGTTAAAACTTAAAATTTGTATTCTCCAAAAAAGTTAATTTGAACAAAGTTCTATACAAATTGTTTTCTTTCAGTGTAGTCCTGTCACATGTACATATGTGTGAACATCTTAGGATTTATTCGCACGGATGGACAGACGTCAAGTTCGATTTTACCACTCGCAGACAGTCTTTCGTCTTTTAGCATCAATAAAAGGGAACTCACCAATAGTCGAGAAGAACACAATTGGCAATTTAACGCATGATTAGATTTGAAGAACCAAACGAAACGTATAGAGACAACCCAAACATAAACAAGGCTTCAAGAGATTTTAAACATCCGTATAAACAAATAAATATATGTTCGAATGGATAGCCGAACACTCGAGTGGGTCTGTCCGGCAGCTTCCCAGTCATTCGCATAACTATTCATATTCTCATGTGTGAGGAAGAACTCTCAAGCAGCAGAAATGTTGGTATGATCTGATGACGGAATCTCTTTCATAGCTGAAGAAAAATGCGCCGATACTGAAAGTGACAGACGACATTCGCATGAAATTGATAGCAGTAGTGTGAGGGATGGAGCTTAGATCTGACAAAAGATCAATAGGGAAATATTAAAACTGCGCAGAAAAACTATTGTTTAAATTAAGTTTTATTTTATAAAATAAGTATCAGCTCAAACCTTAACATACTCACAGATTTGTCAGAAGAATTTGACCCAAAATAACACAAATTAGGCAAACAAATCGTGCCTCTGAAACAGATGTGTCTCAATAGGAAATCTGCATAAAAAACCCCCAGTAGGCCATATCGGTCTATGTTCGGAAAATAGTTCAGGATAGGTTCTACTAGAAATCGAGTACTTAGTAGTCGACCAGTTGGTTTATCTACTCCCTAGTGGATGTCCAGTTGATTTATTTAATACTTTATAAAATATCAGTTGAGTTATCTACAGCTTAGCAGATTTTCAGTTTTGTTTATCTACTCCTTAATTAGCGGTCAGTGGGGTTATCAACTCCTTAGTAGACGGGTTAGTTGGGTTATCAACTCCTAGTTAGGTAGTCTACTAATTAGTAGATGATCATTTGGGTTATCTACTACTTAGTTGCCGATCAATTGGTTTATCTACTCCCTAGTTGAGTACCAGTTGGGTTCTATACTCCTTAAAAAAATATCAGTTAATTTATCTACCGCTTAGTAGACGTCAAGTTAGATTATCTACTCCTTAGTAAGTGGCCAGTTGGGTTATATACTACTTACTACACGAACAGTTGAGTTATCTACTCCTTAGTCGATGACCAATTGGGTTATCTACTCCTTAGTAGAGGACTATTTGGATTATCTACTTCTTAGTATATGACCATTTGCGTTATCTACTACTTAGTAGCCGACCAACTGGTTTATCTATTTCCTAATCGAGGGCCAGTTGGGTTATTTAAACCTTAATAAAATATCATTTGATTTATCTACCGCTTAGCCAAACAGAGGAACGGGTTGGGTTATTTAAACCTTAATCAAATATAATTTGATTTATGTACCGCTTAGCAGACGTCCAGTTGGGTTATCTATTCCTTAGTAAGTGGCCAGTTGGGTTATCTACTCTTTACTAGACGAACGGCTGGGTTATCTACTGCTTAGTAAATGAGCAATTGGGTTATATACTCCTTAGTAGAGGACTATTTTTTTAAATTGCTTAGTATATCAACATTTGATTTATCTATTCCTTAGTAGACGACCATTTAGTTATTTACTCCTAATCAAGCATCTAGTTCAGTTATCTACTCCTTAACAGAAGTCCAGTTTGGTTATTTAATACTTATTAGCTGACCAGTTGTGTTATCTATTCCTTAATAGTCAACTAGTTGTGTTATCTACTCTACTTATATAGAACAAACAATCTAAGAGCCTTTCCAGAAATCCTCTGAGATAGTGTGTGATCTGCTCTTTAGTAAGTGGCCAGCTGGGTTATCTACTCCTTACTAGACAAACTGTTGGGTTATCTACTCCTTAGTTGATGACCAATCGGTTTATGTACTGCTTAGTAGAGGCTCCTTACTAGACAAACAGTTGGGTTATCTACTCCTTAGTTGATGACCAATCGGTTTATGTACTCCTTAGTAGAGGTTCATTTGGGTTATCTACTCCTTAGTATATCACCATTTTGGTTATCTACTACTTAGTGGGCGACCAATTCGTTTATCTATTCATGGACCAGTTGGGTTATTTAATCCTTAAGAAAATATCAGTTAATTTGTGTAACGCTTAGTTGACGTCCAGTTGGGTTACCTACTCCTTAGTTGATGACCAATTGGATTATCTACTCCTTAGTAGAGGACAATTAGTGTAATTAAAGCCTTTGTATATGAACATTTGATTTATCTATTCCTTAGTAGACGACCATTTAGTTCTTTGCTCCTAATCAAACGTCTAGTTCAGTAATCTACTCCTTAAAAGACGTCCACTTGGGTTATTTAATGCTTATTAGGCGACCAGTTGTGTTATATATACCTTAATATAAACTAGAGTCGTTCCAGACGTCCTCTGAGATAGTGTGTGATCTACTACTTACTTGACAAACTGTTGGGTTATCTAATCATCAGTTGATGACCAATCGGGTAATCTACTCCTTAGTAGAGGTCCATTTGGGTTATTTGATACCATTTGGGTTATCTATTCCTTAGTAGAAGACCATTTAGTTATTTACTCAATATCAAGCGTCTAGTTCAGTTATCTACTCCTTAACAGAGGACCAGTTGGGTTATTATATCCTTATTAGGCGACCAGTTATGTTATCTATACCTTAATAGTCGAATAGTTGTGTTATCTACTCTATAGAACTAAGAATCTAAGAGCCTTTCCAGAAGTCCTCTTAGATAATGTGTGATATACTCCTTAGTAAGTGGCCAGTTGGGTTATCTATTCCGTACTAGATGAACAGTTGGGTTATCTACTCCTTAATTGATGACCAATCGGGTTATCTACTCCTTAGTATAAGACAATTTGGGTTATAAGTTATCTAGTATATGAACATTTGATTTATCTATTCCTTAGTAGACAACCATTTGGGTTATTTACTTCTAATCAAGCTTCTAGTTGAGTTATCTACTCCATAATTGAGGACCGGTTGTGTTATTTAATACTTATTAGGCGACCATTTGTGTTACCTACTACTTAATAGTCGTCCAGTTGGGTTATCTTCTCCATTGAAAAAAGAATCTAAGAGCCTTTCCAGAAGTCATTTGTCATAGTGTGTGATATCTTTCCCGCTTTGTGTATGAACGCCGCTTTCATATACATCCATCGATTGGGAATATACGAGTGTTTAATGCAGCTTTTCTAAATCTTCTCTAACCAGGGTATAATGTACTTTAACGTCTCAAGCATTTTTACTGGATAATTTCCATCTGGTCCAGGGTATTTGGAGCGCTCAAAGCTGTCAATCGCCCAGTTAGTCAAATTTTTTCAGTCAACAATTTGGCAACGTTTATAGTCCACTTGTTTTCTTGTTGGTCCCACTGTTTCTCGAGATACTCGTATGTCCGAGTGTTTTCCGGACAATGTGTGAGATTTGAAACGAGTAAGGATACAAAGGTTATACCAACAATCTTTTAGCAGAAGTGGGACCAAAGCTTTCAATCGCCCAGTTAAGTCTAGATTTATCGGTCAACAATTTGGCAACTTTTATAGTCCACTTGTTCTCTTGTTGGTCCCGCTGTTTCTCGAGATCTGTCCGGATGTTGTTAGGACAATGTGTGACATTTGAAACGAGTAAGGATATAAATGTTATATCAAAAATTTTGTATCAGAAGTGCTTCAATGATTGGCACAAGTATATTATATCTGATGGGGTTTACATTAAAAGTGATATAATTGATATTAATAAACAAATAATTATTTTTGTTCATAAAATGTGACCTTATTTTTTTAACAAACCTCGTTTAACGGCCGGTTGATTCGTTTGATGCAAATGTACCACTTACAATATGTCAAGATTTCAATCTTTGTAGCCCCGACATAATTCAGAGCTTCCATATGCGTTATAAACACAACGTTTGTTATTATACAATTTAAATACGATCCTATATACTGTAATGTTCCGTTTGCAGGTCCGAAAATTGGTCACCAAAGTCAAAGTAACCATTCTAGATATGTCATCGCCATTTTCATTCTAATTCAGCAAGAAAGTAATCCTGAAAATTTCAGCCTAGCTATTTATGTTGTAAAAAAAACGTTGACAGTTCTCGGACCAAATGATTTCTCCTTTAGTTTGCGGGTGGAAAAATTTCTAGTCATTTATATGTGCATTTCTGAAAATGCAGCTTTAGCTCATTGTATGCTCTACTTCAAAAGCAAAAAAAATGAATATTTCGATTTGAAAGAAACCTATATAAAGTCACTGAGACAAATGTAAAAATCGTTAGAAAATATTCCAAGCAATCAATTCGGCTAGGAAGAAATGAGAAATACATATCTGTGACATTTTCTTGGTGAACATTTCAAATTTCAATGATTTTCAAATCAGGAACGAATTAAAAATTCACTATGGATTCGAGGAAAAAAATTGAGGTTACCATGTCAATGCAATAGATAACAGTGTCAAAACATATGAAACAACTGCATTTATTACATTGCTTTGTGCAATGAACAACAACAGGAGCAATGACAAAGAAGCAAGCAAGATCCACAGCAGCAGCGACAGCAATATGACCACCGTCATCATCATCAGCATCCTTACTCACATTCATCCCATCAGCAACATTATGTTGTCGTCAGCATTGTGACGCTTAACAGTGGGAGCATTAGTCACATTTGAAGCCAATTACATATGTATATGTTTAAGTCACATTTGAAACCAATTATATGGTTACGATTTAATTGTTGAACTTGTTGAACTTGTTGAACTTGGAGAACTTGACCCAATCGACCCTCTACTACAGAGTGTACAACCTAACCCAAAGGGTCTTCTACTAAGGATCATATACGTAATCTGGCCGACCACTTTCCCAAATAAGGTGTAGATAATTCAACTGATCGTCAGCTAAGGATTAGATAACCCAAATGGTCGTCAACTAAGGAGTATATAAATAAACTTGTATCTTACTAAATAATGTCTTCTAAGGGCATTACTTTAGTGCGGCCCTGAAATCGGCTCACGATTATATAAATAAAAGGTGAACCTGGTTGAGGCGGGAGGTTTTCTCTTTCAACGAGGACTAGACCCACACCTGCCCAAACCCCAACCACTATCTTCGGAACAGCTAAGAAACACTAAATAGAGAGCTTATCTCCGAAGAATATAAGTTTAATGAGGCTCTGCAACAGCCCGCGTTTTAAAAATTGAGAGGTGGACCTGGCAAATCCTTTAGTATCTGAGATTATACTGAGAACATTGCAAGTATTGAAGCAAAATTTGGCGAGTTGAAGTCTCTGTTGGTAATCAATTCTTCGCCTGAAGGAGATACCTGAAGCCATGCTTATGTCGTCGGCTGAGGCGGGAGGTTCTCCCTTCCAACAAGGACTACTACCAAAACTCGCCAAAACTACACCACCAGAACATCTTTTTGGCACTCAGTAAAGCGCTTGCCTCCAAAGGACTTGAGTTGAATACGGCGCTTAAAACAGTCTTCGTTTCTACAAATCGGTAAATCCCTGATTATCTGGAAGCATGTTGAGGTCTTTGCTGATAGAACTCTATCACTCGTTTAAGAAAGCTTAAATTTATTTGCATTTCTTTTTCAAAATTCTCCCACTGTTCAACGTCGCGACGATTCGCGCACAATCATCAGTTAAATCAAAAACAAATCCCAACACAAGAAAATCGAATATAATAAATATAAAACTGAACGCTTTGAAAAGAAAACAAACAGCGTAAAGCGTTTGCTATTTTTTTCCTTCTCAAATATTACTCATTCGTATGTGCGCGACATAGAAAATTTATTCAAAAATTTCAGCTAGCGACAGCAAAACTGCATCTCTCCACAAGCGGTAAACGGTGGCCATGGTGGTGGCTTCCACACTGCCTCTGAGACCATAGGAATGACGGACGACCAACTAAAGGCGCCACCAGCAGCACTTTTGGTACAACACACGGATGATCATTGCACACCACCGACACAGACACCATTTCGGGGCAGTCATCGATGATCCATCCATCCATTGAGAGGCATTGTTTCGATCATTCCTTCAAAGCAAGCCATCCAGCCGTGTATGCATCCATCGTTCATTCTTTCATCCCATTTGGAATCAGTTCAAAAACCCACAAAGCTAACATCTCATACATCTTCATGGACAGCAGACTAGAGAAGCGCGACTTCTTCTGTTTCTTCTTTGGTTTGATCGTGGCCACAACATTATGGTCAAATGGAATTTGTACGTTCACAGCTTATGAAATGCCATAGTTTCCATAGTGGAAATAAGTGATTTTCTCTCTCTCGTACTTGTCTAGGAGATTTATATGTTTGTTTTGTGCTATGATGTGATGTGACTTAGAAAAGGAGTTCAAATTGTCATGTGACGACAAAAGAAGTCATAGTCATATACTATAATTGTTCCATAAAATCAAGAGATTGCCTACCACAGCTCTAGTGAGCTCGGTAAAGATCATCAAACAGTGGTACATTTTCGACAAAACGGGAGTAGAGATCAGGTTAAGTGGAAAATCAGGAGACGGTTTTGTACTGTATGAAGTCCTCGGACACTAAGCCAGAAATTCGGCGAGCGTGAAAAGGATGAGACGATTGTCTCTGCTAGATACCTTCCAGAAACACGAGGTGAGTGGACTTCCCTTGGGATTCGTTATCAGTGCTTCTCTATGATAAATATTTAAGGGTTTATCCCTCATCACTATTATCCACCTTCACGTAAAGCTATGTTATGGTTAGATTAACATGAGTCACATTCTCAACCAGAGACTCCTTTACCTGCAGACTCTTTAGGTGTATCTATTGTCGCTGTAGAACACCCTAAGACGAGAACAATAAGACTATTATCCACCTTCACGTAAAGCTATGTTATGGTTAGATTAACATGAGTCACATTCTCAACCAGAGACTCCTTTACCTGCAGACTCTTTAGGTTTATCTATTGTCGCTATAGAACACCCTAAGACGAGAAGAATAAGACGGTAATGTTCACCATATACCTATCATACACTTGCGATGACGAAGCTACCTCTAAAGAATATTTAATATTATATCAACCGATCCTCAAATTGTCTGTGGAAAGCCGAGATTATACACTTGTAGCATAGAGTGACCGCAATCCATCCATGCTCCCTCGGCAGAAACTGGATGCTCTCTCTTTCAACAAAGCCAAGAACCAACCGAACCTGGTCAAATTTAACCCACCATCTTCGGAGCAGCTTCGTAGCTCTCAATAAATCTTCCGAATGTCATGAGTTAAATTCAGATCTGCGAAGCTCTGTCTACTTACTACAATCTACCGATCTTCACATTTTTCATGCGAAGCCGGGATTACGCACTTGTAGCGTATAGAGCCCGCAATTCATTCATTCTCCCTCGACTGAGATGGGACCAAATTCCACCCATCATCAGCTTCGTAGCTCTCAATAGAGATTGTGTCTGAAGAGCATGAGTTAATTGCGGTCCTGAAACCAGTCAGTGATATAACAAATGGGAGGGGACCCGGCAACTCCTTGAGTAACTGGGAATACAATGTGGACTTTGCGTTTACGGTGTAGCTGTTCCTGCCTCTGGGAATATTACCATCCTTTTTTCTCCTGTTGATAACCACCATCGCCAGGTTGTCTTTGAATTCCCTGGCCCTTTTAGGTTGCGGCGGGTCGTCGGGCGAGAGCAGCTTTTTTGTCCGATTGCTTTGATGTCACAAAGAATATATCATTTTGTTGGTCAGCAAAACCACGTTGCCATTTCAAAGATTATCCTTACTGAGCTTTCAGAGAACTTGGATGAGCTCCGTCAAGTTTCAAAAATGTTGGAGACATTTGCGCCGATCATAATTCTGCGTCCATGCGTTTCTTTCCGGACTTAGTAATCTTCTCTTATCGAAATAGCTAGTTTGATCTCTGTGCACTTTGTCTGTCCCGGACCTATATCCTTTGCAATTAATGTTTTTCTTGGGTCCTTTAATCGTCTCCAGAGATTGTGAGTTAGTTGGACTAGATTTTTTAAAATTATTTTAGGGATAATCTTAGATTAGTGATGGGACTATTAGAGCCGTCACGCCACATCTCTCAAAGTGTGACTGGGTTGTTGCTGAGAAGTCCAGGTATCAACAAGGGTCTCCGTTAAAGCACAGTCTACGGTAAGCACTGACCAGGAAACGATACCCTGATTTTTTGGGGTTGCGTGTTAAGTAGAACTACTACTGATAGACCATTAAGCGTTAGACCGCACATTATGGAAGCGGTCTATATATATCATTGGACATGACGGATTGAAATGTTCTACAAAAATGTTCCACGGTGCATTGTATGGCCAACGTTTTTGTATGTACATCATATTCTTTGTGTTGAGCTGTATGATTGATATGATGATAGGGATTGGGAAATTATACGACAGCTGCTCAAAAAGTTTCACAAAATCACTACTTTTCGATATATTGAATAAAACGTATCAGGTGAACAAAAATTAATTTAATTAAACAGCTTTGTCGATTTCCTTGCTAAAAATCTAAGATAGTTTATTTATTTTATTTATATGAATTACAATACAAAGTAAATAACTATTCTAATTTTACGTTCCAGGGAAGCCGGGTTACCATATGGCTAGATTTTGCAGCGACTGATCAGAGCCTCTGGTGGGAATCGAACCCACGACCCCCAAACACATAGGCGAGCACGCTACTAACCAACCTACTGGGGCGCTCTGAAAAAAAATTTTAAATATGGTGTTGACTATAAGTATTTAGTCTGAAACATTCTGGGTGAGATTCTTGATGCGTAAGAAATTCTTGTGCCTTTGAATCTGCGGTCACAGGACTCCACATATTATAGAGAGAACTACGGAAGCTCGTTCTACACGCCGGATTGATCCGAAGTACTGCCACCTTTGAAATATAGGTTTTTTTGGAAGCAGCAAATCCCGAAATGCTTGATAGGCACTAGAGACCGAGTTTATAACCTTTGGTACATCTGTTAGGTGCACAAGATGTCTGGAGTGGTTCAGCTTCGACAATTGTTGTGGCCTAGGCCATCTAAGAAAATATAGAGATATGGATTATCTACCTGTATTCTGAGTCAATGTAGTCCCCATTAACCTTCATCGGCGGATAATGAAAAGAAAAGCATTATTTGTTAGAGCCATTTGACAGTTCTATGTTTTGTTGAGTAAATCAGGATGTGTATTATTGGTGATTTCCACGGCTCACCCCATCTGTTGTCACCTAGCAGCAAGCTGTTTCATAATTATCTAGACCAGCTCCCCATAGTACTTTCCATTGGCAGATATTAAGATTGCCTCATCTCCGAAGGTGCCACTTTTCTCAACCAGAAAAAGGGTATTCTGAAGGGTTCGAAGAATACACCAATCTCCGCTCTAATGACCCTCCTTTAAATGTTCCGGTAGTGTAAAAGAAATGCCGGATAATTCGAATACTCGAAATATGACCAAAATTCTGTGCATACGCAGAGAAATTTGCAGATAATGATATTCCTTCTATAAACCCTAAAGGTACTATAATTTTCCAATTTTCCTGGGGAAGTGAGTACATTTAGGATTCGGATCAATGCGTATCGTATGCGTTGTATGATCGAAGAGGTACCACATCAATTTTTCGTTGCTGATGTTACGGATGTCATACACAGCATGTGAAGTCATGAACGTCGAAAAGGCCCTACGGTATATCTATGCTTGTGTTAAGTCACTTGAACATGGAGTATAGTGTTTGCCGAATATTCTCACACAATATGGAAAAAGTGGTATCGCTACTGCAAGCAAGTGACAATCGATCTCGCCAGTAGCGAACGCCTATTCATCAGTACAGATTGCGGAAGTAACGTAATACAATCACTATACTCGCCTTAGCGAACGCCTATTCATCAGAACAGATTGCGGAAGTAACGTAATACAATCACTATACTCGCCTTATCAACTCATATAAGCCGTGATCTTTACCAAAACAGCCCATAATAAATTAGGTGATCCTCGTGGTATTTGAAGGAACTCAATATTCTCAATTTGTCCCTTGCCACTTTTACAGTACGCGATAACTGTAAAATGACAAAGCGGACCGCTGCCGAAACCAGGAAAATACGAGAGCAGGAGAGAATCGTTCAGGCCGATCTACCTCTTTGCGCCAGTAGTAAATACCTGTTCCTAAGTACGGATTCTGGTCGCCATACCAACTCATAAAACCCGAGACCTTTACCAGAACAGTCCACCATAGTTAGCAAATTTCTTCGCAGCGAAGAATCGGAAAACATCCGTCTCCAAAACATCAGCTACTCTGTTTTCTGCTCCTTCATACGTTCACATAGCAGAAGAGAAATTCGGAGACATTATTAACGCAGCACCCACTTGCTACATTCTAACTGATCGATAACCTAATATACAATTAATCTTTCCAGCATAACTCCCGGGCGGGCGTGATAATATTCAACATATGGATCCAAGAGATTTCAGAATTATGGAACTAAATCTAAAAATGTACAGAATGGTACCGCTACTGAAAACGGGCATTTCCCGGAACAAGAGAGAATCGTGCAAGTCGGTATCCCTCCTCTCGTCAGTAGAGAAGTCCTGTTCATAGGCATGTCAGGAAATAATACAGTACATCCACTGAACAACAACTCATATATGCCTGTACCTTTACTACAACTTCCCAGAATAGGTAAGATGATATTCGTGGCTTCAGAACTTTCAAAGGCTTTTGGTACTGTCATTTAAAAATGTATGCCTTATATTCTTGATTAGGGCTAAATTTCCTAATAAATGTAGCGAAAATAGGCCTCTATTTTGCCACCCAAATAATTACTTATTTTATAATTTCGATAAAAATATGTTAAAGTCAGTATAGTTAAACAGACTGTCCCTCAAAACCAGGTAAAATCGTACATGGTGGGCTTCGCATCTTTTACTTATATAGTACCCATTGACTGCAAAATGAAAAAGCGCCTCCGGTACTGATACCAGGAAAAGACAAGAGCAGGTGATAGTCATGTAGGTCGATCAATAAACAGGTCGTTGCCAGTAGCAACGACATGTTCATAAGAACGGATTCTGGACGCCTTATCCTGCCAAGAATCGGAAAACATCCGCCTACAAAACATCAGCTACTCTGTTCACTGGTCCTTCATATGTTCAGAAGAGAAATTCGGAGAAACAATATACGCGGCAGCCACTTTGCTACATTCCAGCTAAACGAGAACCTAATATACTGTTTAGTATCCTTCTGTTCGGTATTATACAATGGAAACCATCATATAAGGTGATTAGTATTAAAACTGAGGACAAAAAGGAAAACATCACCCACCTTCGGCAATGAGTAGACAGCAGATGTACGACTGCCTTTGAATACGAGGGTTTCGACAACAAAATATAAGAAAATACTAGGCCTCAAATAGACCAATCCAAATCATTTGTGAGATAAACTGCAAAACTGTTGATAACGAGTGTCACGGCTCAGAAATCATGATCCAGTATGTGTGCTGCCAATTTTTTAATACATATTTATACACCGCCATGTATAAAATACTTGTTTCTATAATAATATAGAAACAAAATGGTCTTGAAGCCGGGAGAGTATCCTACTTAGAATCAAACTGCGAACAGATAAGGAAACCTAGTTAATAAAATTCGTTGTATCATACACAATGCAATCCATGGCAATCTACGTGAGCAAAACTGCCGTCGGATCCGCTACATGCTATCCACTTATATGGTTTGTCCCAAGTTATATACTTTCCAGACAGGTCAAGAGGGTTATTAATAATCTTTTTGTAGAGGATCAGCGATAAACAAGAAAGCATATATCACAGGGTTGGCTGATACTCCCTCCAACAAGTGAGGGATTGAAAACACCCCAGAATCCCTCTGTTCAGGCGTTTCGATCCCATGTGACCTTGGAACTGGTGACCCCCGTTGCAGCAGTACGAACTTAAAAAAGAACAACGTTTCGGATTGAGCAGAAACAAACGACCAAAGCAACGACCTCCGTAAGCAGACAAATACAATGCCTTGACTTGACACTCATAGATCCCAATCGTTGTTAGGCTATCCGCACTGGAAAGAACTAAGCTGTGGTCAACGTATACCACACCCATGTCATCCAGATTTTTGATGTTCTATGTAGTAAATCAGACAAACACAAAGCACATGTAACTAGTCCCCAGAAGGAGCTACACTCGCTACCGTCGCGATGGTCATGTCTATGAAAAAATGCATTAAAATACACATGGCATCGTCTCTCAGTCATTGTCACTATTTTCCCATCTGACTTGCTACGTTGCTGGGACGCACTCGCCCAGCTGCCCCTCCAGCGACCAATTGGAAGACAACAGCGTCAATCCTCAGTTTGCCTTGAAAGATATTATATTGGGACACATAATTTCCACGCCAGACACATAATGCCGCACCCTTCAACACCTGTAGGGCATCGGTATACAAAGTTCTACACAGGGCATTCAGGCTAACTCACTACTCCTTGGCACGGAAGTACCGGCTGAGTTAGAACTGTTTAATACCATATACATGAGGCATATGTTGCACATTCTAGGAACTCTCCGCCATACACAAGACTTACCGCTTGTCTGCTAAGACCAGAATCGTTCCTTAGGACACGCCGCTCTTAACAAACTACACTTGTCAACTTCTCACGCTAGTGAACCAGACGAGGAAGGAAATGCTTCCCTTCACCCATCATCACACCCACATGTATTAGCGCAGTTTATTGGTAGACTGGCTCGGCAAAGCTTTACAATGTGGTGTCTGTTTAGAGAAAATCTGCCTTACAGCAGGATCGTCACAGACTTCGCACTTATCACGTCAACGCGAACACTAGCAACCCCAAGGTTGACAATATCCATCATTCTGGAGCCCATTTGTTCCGTCTCGGCACTAGACTAGGACTCAATATGAATGAGAAGATCATCAGCAAAGTCACACACCTTACACTAAACACTAAGTTGTCAGCAGATCCTCATAAATGGAATATTTGTCTAGGGGTTTCCTGTCCTGAGGTATGACACTACAAGACTTACGAGTCTTAGGATTATTCTCCAACGTGATAGGCTGGTAAGTAAAAGTAGTTAATCAAGTACGTTGTACCCAGTCGAGGAATATCCACGACTGCAAAATTACTACTAATATCTCCACTTACATGATGTATTCAAGGTTATCTAGTGGAAAAGGTACTCCTGTTCTGGCAGATCAGGCTAGGCCTTCGAAGTTTTATAGAGAGGATCAACGATACAAGAGAGATCATCTGGATCAAAGAGCATACCAGACTGATCTAGCTTCAACTCACTCCGACATTGTTTATATCTCAATTCATACTGGGAACTTAGTAATAAATATAACGAATATTCGTACTCCAAACGATACTCTTCTATAGTTAAGTGATCTATCAGTGAAATAGGTTTGTTGTCTAAGAACCTGCTTTTGTCTAGGGGTTTTCGGTCCTGACTTTCTAACCGGTCTTAAGTTTCTTCTCCAATGGGAAAGACTGGTTATTGACGATTATCTCTAAGCTTATATATTTTTCATAGGGAATTAGATGGCCTCTTTGAGAATAAGTAATCTCAAAATTAAGCAAACTTTAACATCAGGTCCTCGTACATGCAAAGATCACATAATGGCATAACTTAAGGTGCTTGATGTTGGTGGTGGTGGAAGCAATGCTATATTCACTTTATCGATTTTTCGGATCTTACCTATCCAATCACTCAATTTGTACTTTACTGGCGAGCCACCAACACCACCACCATCGCCACCGCCACCTCCACCAGTATGATCGTGCCATGGCTTTATGGTCAATAACAAAAGCTTTAACAAAAACAGTGGAGGGACACACACGTCCACAAATTGGAACTGGTCATCATGGACATGCTTTCAGTTAGTCAGTCTTGAGGCTGGTGATCTTCGGTGATCATGAGTCGCAAAAACATTGCAGGCAATATTGACAATTGTTGGCTCTTGTTGTTGTTTGCCCCAGGCACTGTTCCATGTTGTTGTCTCTATTAGCTGCATGTTGCTGCAGTCAATGCTATTTTTGGGCTTGTTTGACTTGTCTTTCTTGGTTGGTCATGATGTTCGATGGTGGCCTAAGATTTTGAGTTGTCTCTCTCTGGGTTCTAAAACAAATAGCGGCCCATTGTCTTTAGCATTTCCATATTTGTTGACATCACCTACATGGGATACCGTTGGCCAATTTCAAACAGCTAACATCCATCTGCCTTTGAAACAGAAACAACAAATATCGGTCAAATTCAAATACTGAGAGATAGGAAAAAAGGTTGAAAGTGATGGAATTGTATAAATAAATAAATACAATACAAAACTAGGAGAATATCCTAGATAGAATCATAAATAAACTAAGATTTGGTATTTTCCTTCGCTCAAAAATATATCCTCCACGTATTCCCAGATCTTAAGATGATTTGTTTTAATAATCATTAACTAAATTATTATTTCTTTTTCAAGCATGTGACCACATTATTCAGTCGCCAATAATCCATTCCTCGACACATATGGCCGCTGTTGCAACAAAATACCATAATTAATGATTTCCATACTCTCTCATGAGCTGCCCAAGCTCCAAACAACGCGACTACGACGAACCATAACCCACTTGTTACTGTTACTGGATTTTAAATTTAACTTGACTAATCGCATGTCATGAGACAAAAAACATAAACAGACAAAAATACCCAAAAATATGGCAACTGGTTAAATAAACCCCCAGTCATATTCATCCAAAGTTGTACAGTTCAACCGACAGACGGACGAACGGACAGACATACGGATGAAGAGACAGACAGACAGACAAACGTATGGACGGACAGACGAATAGGAAAAATGCAAGACGAGTTTATGCGATCGAAATGAATGTACAACCAAAACTTAAATGACATCAATTTTAAGCCAAATTATTAGTAATATTGGCAATATTTTCCACTGCAAAAACCATAAGCCTAACTAGCATCTCCCTACTCTCCATCCTGCTGCAAGAAATAGCGACAAATTCATTTGTGGCACAAATGCTCAAAAGTATATTTTTTGGCTCTAAAATGAAGCCCCAACACAAATACATTTAAATGTGGACAATTTAAGTGATAGGTTCGGCATAGCCGCAAATTTGACTAAAACTCCAAAGTAAACAATAAAAACAGGTACTAATGCAGCATGAAGCAATGAAGTCAAGAACGACAATATGTGTACGCTACCATAATCAAAAAATTTAAATTTTAACGTCTGGAAGGAGTTTGACTGAATAATGCCATAAATGCAGCAAGGAGAAGAACCTACATTGGAAATATGGGCATAGATCCCAATAGCTGTCAGGCTATCAGCACCCATGTCATCCAAATTCTTGGTGTAAAGCGGTCAAACAGAAAGAAAATGTAACCAGACATCAGAAGGAGCTACACTCGCTTCTGTCGCCAAGGACACTTCCATGCAAAAATGCATTTAAGGCACCCATGGACAGAAAACCTTAGCCAAATCTGGATGCTGTGAAAAGAAGCGCACATCAGATATGAATACGATCGTCACCCAGCCGTTGTCGATTTTGTCCCATCTGACTTGATACATTGATGGGACAGTCATGCTTTCCAGCCCGTCATGCGACCAATTGGAAGACAACAGCGGCAATTCTCTCTTCAGCTTGAAAGATATTATGGATCTCATAACTTCCACGCCAAGAGGTACCGCACACATCAACACCTGTAGGACTCCCGGACATTCAGGCTAAAAGCACTACTCGTTGGCACGAAAGTAGTTGCAGCAAGGAAAAGAACATCGAAGGCATGTCTGCAGTCCAAATATGCTACCTCGGAATATCATAATCTGTGAACCTACAAGTGGAAATATTATTATAGAGTCCTATAGCTGGCAGTCTATCAGCACCCATGTCATCCAGATCCTTGGTTTTCTCGTAATGCGGACAAACATAAAGCACTTGTAACCAGTCCTCAGAAGGAGCTACACTCGCTACTGTCGCTAAGGTCACGTTAAGACTCTCTCTTCAGCTTCAAAGCTGTTATGGTACTCATCACTTCCACGCCAAGAGGTGCCGCACCCATTAACACTTGCAGGACATCGGTAGACACAGTTCCTCACAAGGGAATTCAGGCTAAAAGCACTACTTGCTGGCACGAATTTAGCTTAGGGTAACCGGTTGAGTGTACCACTGTTTCTTGTCATAAATGTAGCAAGGAGAAGAACATCGAAGGCATGTCTGCAGTCAAAATATGCTACCACGGAATAAGATCATCTGTGAAACTACAAGGGGAAATAGGCTCCGACTACTAAGCCGACATACAATCAATATCGGATCCGAGTACCACATTTCACTAATAATGTGAAAATCAAAGTCGTTTAAGTTATAACCGTTGTCTCACAACTTCGCGAGTTCACTCAAAGCTAAGTGACATCACTTTTTCGTCGTCGAATTCATCACATCGCATCTATTACACCTCCCTTGCCGAGAAATCCCACACCCTACCCGAAAGGTGGCTTCGACCGAACTCATTGTATACCAGAATCGGCGGATTTTACAATGGTCACTTCGTTCCAAAGCCCACATTAATATTTGGTTTCATTAACAAAGATGACTCATTCCTGAATTATATGGCTAAACCGTTCCCACAAGATTCTCCTAGACACCCATTCGAATTAATCTTGGTTCTGAGAGGTAGAGTCGCGATGTTTCTACTGTGCGAATCCGTACGTGTGGCTCTAATATAATTCTCCGAAGGCGACAGCATACTTTTTTTGGGAACCTCTTCAAATTCCCAGAACGCAAAAGAATCTTATTAAAATTATCCTCGCTTGATATCTGAATGATAGCAGCGAAAGTTCGAACTTGGGAGGCTGGAATAGAACAGGGGACAAGCCAACCGAATATAGATTTTTGGGTAAGCAAAGATACTGACAACATAGGAATGCTGGCCTCTAATAAAATTCTTAGTAGACACGCGCCTTTCAAAATATCTACAGGCCGATAATCGAACAAATTAGCATCTGCGAAACGAAAATCTTAGATCTGCGTCTTAAGTTCTGAGATGACTTAGAAATAGGGCAAATCTCCTGAATTCGATGGCAAGACAAAAGCAGAAGTTTGAAGAATAGAATCGAAGTGTCGCTAGGGCTTACAATCTTCATGAACATATTTTCCTAGAAAAATCGAAACAAATGTTAAGTTGTACTACAGCGCAAACCCCAAGCGACTTACAATAACAACAATAGCTCAAAAGGTATGAATATGTAGGTGTTCGACACGCAGTGACCGAAGTTGTAGAGATGCAAGGGAGAAATATAATAAACACAAGAGGGTTAAATATTTTCGATAATACTAAAATCGGAGCTTTGTTTAGAACTGTTGACAAAGGAGATTTCCGTTTAGGTTTTAGCGACGCGTTCGATTCATAGAGATCCAAACGGCACTAGAATAATTACGACTTCACTCGGAGAGTGTTCAACTACGACTACTATTACAACAGGATAGCCGGAGCAAGGTCATATTAAAATCACAACAACGGACGCTCTCACTTCGACACTTGACACACATAGTCTCCGAAGAACAATGTCAGTAGGATCCAGTGATGTCAATTAACATTGACTGAACAGGCGAAGTTGTGAGACAACGTTTCTAACTTAAACAATCATATTAAAGACTGGCCTAACATGCCCTGATAAATCGGAAATCGATATAGCTATAAAATAACTAAAAACCCGACAAAACACATGGAGTGGGCAACATTAGTTCCGAGGTAAAAAAAACTAAACCTACTCTTAGTGCAAAATTAAGACAGCCCTTTTAGAACTCCAATTCATAACCCTTAGATCTCAACGTAGAAGTAATAATTATATAACCAAAGAAGGGGGACCTGGCAGAATGTGGAATCTGAAGGGGCTTAACTCTACTACCAATGGTTAATAAAGTCCTGTATCACTTCATTCACGCAAGGCTATCCGCCTCAATTTCATCAGAATTTCGTAAAGAGCAAGGGGTGCAAGAGCTCACCGCTTCTATAGTAACCACGTAAGCAGCCCTCGAATTACTGCTGAATGATCAGTAGAATGGCGCGTAGCTTTAAATTGGATATTCATCGATTTTGCTTAAGCTGTCGATACGCTTCAACATCAACCCATTTGGCAAGCAGAAAAATGCACATGATAAGGCCTTGAAAAATACAAAGCACCAGGTGTGGATAAATGCAATGAAGTCCCAAAGAAAATAATCGAGTTAATCAGCGTAATGTTCTGCCTAAACGCTCTCTGCGCAGACATTTTACTTTTTCCGTCGCTCTTCAATACAGTACTGGACGTTATTATGTTACACGCAACCACCGTGAGAAGGGACATCACATTTGGCCTAAACAGTCAACAGTCGCCATATTAAAGTAAGAGATAGAAATAAATCATCGCAGGCCTACATATTAACATCGCGAAGATTAAAGTCGAACGCCCATATAGGTACCTGGGCATAGAGATATCCCAAAGCTGATGAACTTGCTGGGAAAGGGACGACATTACAAATTATCGAAGAATTTGCATATGTTGGTGGGTCACTGTCCACACGCTTTGGCTTAGGCATGAAACAGGCAGGCGTCAGTCCAATGAGAGATGGACATGAATCTACACCTGTTGGTTAGCTAGACAAATTTGACCAAAATAACACGGGAGAAGATCAAAATATCTCCTCGCACTAGAGAGCAAAATAGTGTCTACGTTAGTGTCAGTTCTGACGGATCTCTGTCTGATCGACGATCACGTTGGAGGTTGGGAATTGAGTTCAATGACTTCTGCAGAAGCTGTGGAGATGAGGAAGAAGTGGAATTTGTATATATTGGTGCGCCACTATCCACATGCAAGCTTTGTCTTAGAGACTGCCCAATGATATAGACAAATTTGTCGAAGATACGACCTAAGAGTTAAAAATATCTCCTCTCACTAGAGAGAAAATGCTATCTACGTTAGTGTCAGTTCCGACGGTATACTGCCTGATCGGCGAACACGCCGGATGTTGGAAATTGAGCCCAATGAAGTCTGCAGATGCTGTGGATATGAGAAAGAAATGGATAGTATTTAGCCCCTGTTTTTTTTGCTATCCCGCATTGAGTAAAGTGAAGCTGAATACAGATCTTGCCTGTTAAGATGAGGGACATCTGAGACAGTGGTAGCACTAGGGACCTTAATTGCTATATGTGAGCTGATTACTAAGGCTGTCTCCATAACATAAACCTAGAGGTTCTACGCCCAAATAAATCCATACATCGAAGTCTTAAATAAGCTATGTCAAACCCGAAGACATTCAATCATGCGAGTTCTTGGACAACATCATATCATCTATGAGAGAATATTGAAAATCGCATCAAAAAAGTGAAAGGTATAGAGGTCCCCAAATAAATCCACCCAACACCAACACTACGCCTGTGAGTATTGGAATACCTCAGTTAACGACTTACAATCACTGCAAGTGTTTATTAACCAATGTGTTAGCTGTTTGGGCAAACATCATTTCCAATCAAATAATATGGACAACTTCCGGAGAATCGCTAATTCGTAGGAAATTTAATCGGATCTGATATGGTCTGAGAAAAACATACGATGACATAAAAGATGGCAATCCTCAAGATAGCAAAAAGAGAGGGAGACCTGCAAATACCTGGAGAAGACAGCTAGAGTCAAAAGCAAGATGAACAATAATGACTTCACCATAATTAAAACGTTGTTTCTCCCTGGATCCATAGGACAGTCGGTGCACACATGTTTTCAGTAAAATTGTGTTGTAGAACCCAGCAAAATTTCCCATTACCAAATAACCTGACGGGTAAGCTAAATTCAAAACTAGTAACTGCTTATTAGTTGGCCTCCATTCGAATTATTTTTACATGTACATGTCATTGGAAGAAAGTGCTTCCACTCAAGCATACAAACAGCTGAAAAATAACCACTTACCTCAACGCTTACAATTGTAGTAAAAGTAAGCGTGGACAAAAGAAATAATTTTACGAATGTGTTGTGTTTGTGTGTGGTAGTGGATATTTCCGAATTGCTATTGCTTGTTCACCACCATCAGCAGAGGAATGTGGTGAGAAAGTAGAAGAGCGTATACTTGGGAGAGAGTAGTTCTCGATTGTTGTCGTCATATGACGAAAAATTTCATTTGCCGGCAGTTGGGATTGAACTCGCGACCTCATGGTTTCGTAGTTCAGCATCACAACCACTGGCCTACCTCGCGATTCATAGACAAATCGCTTAATAATCAAGTGCAAAAATATAACCCATCAAAATCTTGGCAAGTAAATGTCGTTACCACATGCACTACCAGGTAATGATATCTCATTATCGCCAGCATTACTTTAGGTAAATAAATAATGACTAACTAAATAATGACAAAAATATGTTATTATTAGTAATTTAATTTACAGAATCTAATTTGAATTTATAAACCTTTCTTTAAATGATTTAACTGAATACAAACTACAACGTATATACGTAGGTTAGGTTAGGTTGAAGAGAGGAGGCGTTTAAACGTCTCATGTTTATGAAAGAATAAATCGTAAATCATTTAAAGAAAAATTTATAAATTAAAATAAGATTATCTAACTTAGATTGCTAGCAATAACTTATTTTTGTCATTATTTGGTTAGTCGTTATTTATGTACCGAAAGTCATGCTGGCGATAATGAGATATCATTACCTGGTAATGCGAGTGGTAATGACATGTACTTACCAAGATTTTGCTGGGAACATCTCCATTCTACTGCAGACATCTGTGCACTTATTTTCCCTAAGACCAACCACTTCGGAATGAAAATCGATAAGTTCTTTGGGACGATTTATATAACTAAACTGCTTGTAGGCATGACACAGGGCTTGACTTTCATTGTTTGATCGATAGCCGAAAAGTGAGTCTTTGGGAACAATTCTCATAGGCTTGTGTGAGTCGTTCATTTATAGGTTAAGATTTTGATTATCAAATTATCAGTCATGTTTTTTTAAGTCAACCGTAGGTAGTTGTCAGGGCGCTTGTATCCAATCACTGACTAGTGACCACCTGTCATTTGTTGCTGTCTCTAGATAAGATCTTGGAGGTCTCAATCATTCAGCGTGTCGTCCATTAAGGCAGTTCCCGTCATGACAGACACGATGTGTGAGATGCTCGGGCTCCATCACAATATCTGGGCGTTGGTGCATTTCGAGTCTAAGTAGGACCATCAGTCTAGAATGTATGAAGTTCCTGACTACATAGTGTAAATCTGTAATTTTTTGCAGTCTCTAAAAAAGAGCATGAGGTCGCTAGAGGCGTACCTACATATTACAGTCGCCCTAGATCACGTAACTTAGTACATAGTCTTGCAAGTTTATCTGATTTACAGTTCCCTGTACGGTCGAATGCAGTTTTTGAATTCAGGAAGACTATTTCCAGAGACTTTATAATAGCATAGCTATCAGAGAAAATATTGATTTAGTAAGAAAATTTATTCTCAGCCATTTTGTTACATCTCTAATAGCTAAAATGTCTGTCTGGAATACACTACATGCTGTCTTTTTGCCATGGATAGTACGTGTTGCTTAGAAAAAATACCAAAATCCACTTGAAGAGTGTAAAACTTCTTGTGAAAAAGTCGGCGTCCGCAGGCCTGAGTGACAGTTTGCTATGTCTAATAGAAGTAGCTGAGCTATATTGCCCTGCTAAAATTCTAGCGACATTAAATGTAAACCTACCGACAAAAGTGCATCCAGTGCCTTATAAATCACAAAAATACCCACAAAGTCATAATTATGATGATGGGTACCTGTAAGTAAAATATTGAAAAATATGTATACGTATAAAACAGAATGGAAATTGCTTCAGACCCCAAAGAGATATTCCGTACGTTATACCGAGAAAAAATACAGAAAAAATATTAATTGAGCCAACTGGACTAAACGAATGATGCAGAAGTTATTATATTTGGGGCTACTTTCACGTCCAATTCTCAGAATTGAATCCCAAATCAATGAGCTGAAAAATGCTGTACTGTGTAACATTTAGTGCCCGGCGTTGGTGTGGTATGATAGGTCTGTTGTAGGATGTCTCTACGAACACTCGGAAACTTCCTTCCAGCCAATGTTATTGTCATCTGCATAGGCAATAACCTTAACATTCATCCTCTCCAGAGAAAGCTGAGTTATTATTAATGGAAAGATATCATAGAAGAGGAGTCGGAACGCCAGAGTCGAAACTATTGTAGATGGATATATGCTATTGAAGGTCCCCTCTATATATAGGAATGCTGCCATTGTGTAGACCAAAGACTGTTAAATACCAAGACCGGAAATTACACTTTTCTCCTGTTATGATATGAGCTTACATTGGGGGAAACATTGTCTACAGGACTGTTAAAATTTAACAGCTTTTTCAGATTGAATGTAACGTTTTTGCAGAGCTGCAAGTCATCATATGCTCGACCGATGAATATGAAACACAGGTAATTGAATAGATAAAATGTTATTGTTTATTCTCTGCATAATAGAATAAACCCACTCAACAAGTGTCCACAGGATGCAAATTTCAACAAAGGTTTAGATGACACTACTGTTTGATACCAGTGCCGGAGAGATTACCAGACTTTAGAATTAAAAAGATTACCAGACTTAGAATTAAATAAAGATGACTAGATCACACACGGCCGTTTCGGTGGATTTGCACTTGCTGTAAATTCAGGTAATTTTTGAAATTCGAATCTTTGATTTTGAACTCAATTTGGTCCCAAGTGTTGTTTCAGTCTATACAACCATTGATGTTCACTATAGAGTACAATAGGAATTTTCTTCTCAATAAATATTTGCTGCAGTGTGAGAGGAAGAGAAAAAAAAGAAAAAGGAAACTATGGCAGATCATTTGGTCGTAAAACAATTTTTGAGTTATATGCAAATATTGAACATGTATCGGTAAACGACCGATCGTCGATGGACAGACTGACCGACCACAGTCAGCCGCCACACTCTTGGTCATCCCAAGCAACGTTTTTGTGGCATGACCAACCAATTCCAAAACACTGACACATGCAACAGCAACAACAACAAGTACAAAAACAACATTGTATGTCAAACATAACAGAAAAGGCCGATAAGCGGCATTTGGACAAGAGAAATAAAACAAAAACAACAAATAACAGCAAAAAATCTATGACAACAAATATTTGCCGTAAATGTTGTTGTTGATGTTTTTGTTGTTAAAGCTTTTTACAGCACCAACAACTAAATTCACAACATTTTGCGAAAGTTTTCACGACGACAACAACAAAAGCAAAAACGAAAAGGAAACGCATTTTCACATAATTAACACAATGTTGGCAATACAACAACACGCCACAACACAAATTACGTTTGGGTCATAAAACGATCGACTGAGTTGAGTCTATTCAAATGGGTATGACCAAAGTTTCGATGGTCAACAATCAAGCAGCATCGCATCAGCCATCAAACCACAAACCATATTGAGATGGGATGGGAATGGTGATGATCACTGTCTGTCATTCGGATCATCTTCCTTCGCATCATCACTATCCATTGTGTAATTTCGTTATGTTTATTGTTATTGTTACGCTGGATGAATGCACTTGGCTTCTTGCTTGAGCATTTTTCCCACTAATGATGGTCATTCTCAAAACGTTGATGAAAAGTCGTAAAAATTAGTTTGAAAATTGATGACATTTCGATGAGCAGGAATTTAGTATTTGTGATTATCTCTTTTACTATCTTTAGAATTGTGAAGGGTTTACAGGAAAATATGAAAACGATGACTGAATCCCAAATTCACCATTTATCGCTAACCAACAGTTTAAAATCTATACGAAGTTAATTTTTGTTGCGACAGACCAGAGCCACTGGTGGGAATCGAACCCTCGACCCCCAAACTCATAGGCGAGCTCGCTACCAACTCACCTACTGGGGCGCCCGTATTACGAGTATATATATTTTAATAGCAAGTCAAGACTACGTTCTTTACACTGTAATCCGCAGCCAACCTTCTCATCAAGCTTTGAACCATCAGTATAGAAGTGGAGATACATACTTATATTTAGTTCATATTTCTTGTTATTCTGCGAACCCATTTCCTCCAACAGGTATCTAAGGTTACATTTCCTCTCGAAGGTGTATACCGTTGGTATATAGTCGGTAGGTTACCATGGCCCTACAATGAGATATTTCCATGTGTGTACCTTCACATTGATAGACAATTTAATCTTAATGCCGCTCTGTTTGCAGCTACTACAATCGCAATACGTATTAATTGACAGTTAATGAAGTAGGACTTGTAGATATCGACAGGAGACTACAAATGTTACTCGTGGACCTTATAAGACTACACATATATTACTCGTCGACCTTATGAGTCTATCAAATATTATTCATGGGCCTTATGAGACTAATATTACAATTATTACTCGTGGACCTTTTATGTCTATCAGATATTATTCATGGGCCTTATGAGACTAATATTACAAATATTACGCGTGGACCTTATGAGTCTATCAAATATTACTCTTGGACCTTATAAGACTACCAAATATTACTCGTGGACCTTATAAGACTACCAAATATTACTCGTGGACCTTATGAGACTACCAAATATTACTTGTGGAAATAATGAGACTAAAAAATATTATTCATGTGTCTTATGAGACTACAAATATTACTCGTGAACCTTATAAGACTGCAATTCTTAAAGTTCTGCATATGCTCGGGCAGGCAGTTCTCTTCATACCACCCTGCCGTACAATAGTATTGGCCGAACTATTACTATGTATATCCAGCGGACTATTTTAGGATAGAATCCCCAACGCACCCCTACAGGAATATAAGGCGACATTGTTCTTCCTTACCCGTTCCAATACATTAAATCTAATGTAACATATTCTAAAGGGGTTTCCAACAAGAGGTGTTATTTTGGTATTCAAAGAAAAATGCAATTTTTTGAGATAAATGATCGGATGTTTATTTCACAATAAAGAGGAAGGTATGCCGTTAATAATGAAAAACAACATCAGCCAAATGGCCACCACGACCACGCTTACAGGACCATATCCTTTTCATGAAATTTTTCATAACCAGATCGCAAAGTGGCTGCCCTATGTCCTCGATAGCCTCACGAATTCTATCTTTGAGGTCTTGAATAGACGCTGGGCTGTTGGCGTAGACCTTATCTTTAACGTGGCCTTGGGGCCAATAAGAAGTCCCAAGGTGTTAAATCACAAGATCTCGGTGCCCAATTGTGATCACTTCTTCGAGAGATAACACGGTCCGGAAACTTTTCCCGTAACAGAGCAATGGTTTCGTTGCTTGTGTGGCACGAAGCGCCGTCTTGTTGAAAGTAAACATTGTCCAGATCAATACCATCCAACTCCGACCATATAAAATCATTAATCATCTCTCGATAGCGCTATCCATTCACCGTAACTGTTGATCCAACCTCATTTTCGAAAATGAAAGGTCCAATGACCCCGCCGGACCATAGACCTCACCAAACAGTCACACGTTGAGGATGGAAAGGCTTGTCAACAATAACTCTTGGGTTTTCCGAGTGCGACAATTTTGCTTGTTGACGTAGCCACAGAGGTGGCCCCGGATCCATTCCATTTTTAGTAATGGCGTAGTTTCTACTTGTCAAATGTCAAAGAATAAAAGCTTCAAAAGTGACAGCTACCGAAATGCCGGGTGATTCAAAATAACACCTCTTGTTGGAAAACCCGATATCTTAGACTTAGACTACGCGATGACCCGGCGCTCATTTGGGCTACTAAACAATGTATGCAACGCGTCACATATAACAAGAAGAACCAAGCTCTGCATATATAATTCGAACGAGAAGTCAAACGGATGCGGATACGGATGTGAAACATGAATTGCAGCAGTTCGAAATATAAACACTCTTCAATCATTTGTCAACCAAAGCCTAAGAATGATAATGAGGATTGTTTGGCCGATCACATCCTTCTAAAAATTCTACTTTTTTGCCCTGGCAGTAATTTATTAGGTATATAAGTATTTGTGGCGGTGGCTCTACAATGTCACCATGCAGAAAGTATGCCGAAGCAATTATATACTGTCATGGGTTAATATTTATAATCATAGTCCTTTAATTGTTCTTACAAAACTGGTGTAGAATATAACTCTTACCGCCTGATCTACGATGTCAAAAGTTAACGTTCGCATGACTTCTTTGCGAGCAACAACTGATTTTCGACCAACTAACAGGCATCGGGCAGTATGTTTTCATTCGTTTTGCCGTTCTGATGATTTGCTGTAGGTCAAAGACAGTTTAGGTTATATGTAGACACCCCAGTGTAATTGCAACTTTTTTCCCACTAGAGGGGGTAAAAGTCAATTTCGCGTACGTTTGTATGCGAGTGAGAAGATTTTTAGGTAGCCAACTAGTGTTTGCAGACGCGAATGGACTTCTGCACAGGCCTTTAGGGGGTGTCTAACTACTAAATGGTCTTTGATAGGTCGCAAATCATTCTTTGCATAAAAGTCATGCGAACGTTAACTTTCGTCTTTATCAATATCCAAGTTTATTTTTTTTCTATTTTCTAAACAAAGATTATATTCTTGATCTTCCAGGTCATTAGTGCTGTTCCCTATTATCCAGGCTTCCTGGATCAGGGCGACATCTATGTTTTCTCAATTTAAATGAAGGATGAGATTAGTGGAAGCCAGTTCACAATGATGGAGGTTTATCTCAATGAAATTTCTGGATCGTATCTGCATTTACCGCTAGTATGGTGCTTCTACCAGCTTCATTCGGCTGGTCCATTTTAAGATCTTCAATCTTCCCTATACTCCTCCAATCCTCCCTATGTAGTAGTTGGTCATGTTCTGCACTATCAGCATCTTCAGCAGACGATCCTTTGGCATTATACGGCCGGTTATAAGTAACCTAACTCGTGGTTGCCCCTTCAGTTCATTTGCCGACAGAAGCTTTAGGTTCACACCTTCCCACAACTAAAGACACTTTACACAGTTCTCCAGCTTGTTCAAGGTTCCTTTTGTTTTGCTGTGGAGAATAGTGTAGCCTTGCTTTGTTTGGATATTACCAAAGTATGGAGTTACGGCTATACCCCTGGTGTATTATCTCCGATATCACAAAAAGCAGTTTGCATTCCAGTCGCTTCCAATTTTCCACTTTAATTCTTCGATCTTCATTGCTGTCATCTACTATGGCTACCCTAATACATCCCTCATTGTAGAGATTAGCTCCTTGATTCCTTTTGATTTTATTAACAGCAGTTATTTCCGCTAAAAAAAGGGTCTTTATATTTCTTTTGTGGCCTCCATATTCCTCGGAATCAAGGCTCAGTGACAAACATCTGCCCGGCCTTTAAACCCATCGGTTTTCTCGGCAGAGATTTGAGCAATAGACGTCGGTCTTCCTTTCGATGCTTCTAATAGGCTAGATGCACACAATATCTTATTCGAGGCTATCTTTTCCCTAGCCGTGAGGTGGATAGACGAGCATGGCTTATCCATCTCATCTCTTGTAAACTGGACATTATCAGCTATGGCTAAATGAGCACACTTGGTAGAGTTAAAGTTATTTTTATATGGAATAGTAGACATAACTGTACCTTCGTATTCCATTATCTCTTTATTAGTTGTTTGCCATTTCTCAATAGTTTCTCTGGCCTTCTGTAGTCTACGCTTCTCATCCTCTGTCAGACTTGCTTTATCTTTCGTCGATAGCCTCTGCTTTATTTTAAGTGTTTCTTTCACTTTCAGAACGAAAAAGACCTCCGCTGAGGTCAGGGCATTGGTCAACGTCTCTCCTGGTACGCCTATGTTCTGTCACAGCCATTTGTATTGTTTGCTTTTTCATAATCTTCTTCGATCTTCTTTGTCGTATTCAACCGTTTGCTTCTGTTCTCGCTCAGCTTCTCTTTATGTACCCAGTCTTCTTATGTTGAGACGTTCTCTCCGAAGAGGTGCTGGAAATCGACTCTTCCGCCTTGATGACGTCGGACAGATCTGTTTTGAAGTTGTCACAAATTTTTCTCTAATTGATTTAAGAAATTTTTTATGATAATTTGTTCATAAAGTCTATGAGATCGCTGCCAGTTATTGCAATTGCAACGTTGTGCGCATATGCCACGACGTTCTAAGCTAACAGAATTCCATTCACCGCAATATTTCAAATTAGTTGAGACAGTACTCCTCCTTGTGGGGTCACTCTGTTTAGAAATCTTGGTTGAGTTGTTTCCACGAGACTTGTTGCTACGAGTCTTCTCAGCAAACGCTGAGCTAGCCTAATCAACCATATCGGAGTGAAAGTTGTTACAAGCCCCTTTTGTATCGAAAAATGCCACCATAATTGAATTCCTTAAAATGTAGGGACGATTCGATAGTGGCCACAAGTTCGTGCAGGGCAGAGTTGGTTTGACGACAGGTGTTTTGTATCCAGGTTTTCTCTATTGAAAGAATCTTATAGTCTGCCCAATAAATGACCTGAAGTCCTTTGGCCTAGTGTGTGATAGTTTTCCCACTACGGGTATGAATACCACATGGATTGGGGATATAAGAGAGCGTAATACAGCCTTCATATTTTTTCCCTGCCAGGGTATAATGACTTTGACATTTTCTGCATTTTTACTGTAAAAATATTCGTACCATATGGTCCACATGTTTTGTAGGGTTCAAAGCTATTGAGCGCGCAGCTTACTCTGGATTTTCGGTCAACAATCTAGCGACGTTTATAGTCTACTTCAGATCCCGCCCCTTGACGAAAATGTGGCTGCAGCATCCACTTCGCGTAGTTATTTTTTGATTGAGTTTGAATTCAATATAATGATGATCTTCGCAGCAAAGAATTTATGGTTAAGGTTAAGTTAAGTTAAATTATAACATTTGAAGTACTTCCAAAGATGTTCTTTTGCAATAGTCCTGAACATATTTATATTTTATGAAAAAATATTAAAATGTTGTTATGGAAAATAGATTTTAAACAATTTAATACGTTGGAAAATTTAAAAAAAAATTAAGGGAAAAAGTTAAATACCCTCTGCGTTATTTAAACCCGGACACCCGTATTAATAATACTGAGATAAAAAGAGCATCCAATGCAGTGAACAAGATGCAATTTTGCACAACTTTGTTCAAAAATACGAGTGGTCTTTTATTACATCTCAGGGCAGTAGTAAATCGAACTCGTTTGTGCCCATACGCGCTAATGTGTGATGTTATGCTGATGGGGTGCTAGGAGGGCCGGGTTAAAATCACGGCAAGACCAAAAAAATTATCTTTGAATAATTTTATAAAAATGTTTCTGAATATAAAATTAAAAAAATAAAGGAATGATAAAACAAATTTTTAACTTTTTGAGGAGATATCGTTACCTCCAATTTTTAACAACTTCCGGATCATTATATTTGCCCCTTTTTTGGCTAGTCATAACTAGTGGTCGCACAGTATAATCCAAACAATAATTTTGTCTGGAAACGAGTCAATTGCTAACGTTATTTCGAGTACTTCCTGTCTGCCTTTACGAAAGTAGTTCTTTCTACAACTCTCCTGAAGATAGCTGGCGGTACTATTACCTTTTCATAAGGCAATTAACCATTCAGTATCTCCGATTACCCATTCTATGGTGACAGTTGTGTGGTCTTTACCACTGAAATTAGGTAAGAGAAATGTGGTAAGATCCATCCAGGCCAAAATGTAGGTCCTTGGAGTACCTTCGGTGTTAAGCATAATAAAATTAAAGTTAGCACACACCTTCCATCTTACTACATAGGGTTCCTGTACAGGAAGATGTCTACTGCACATGTGGACGGGAGCTGCTGAGGCTACTTTTACGTGATGAAGGTTAATCTGTAGAATACTTACTATCGTTGGTAGCAGGCAGATTAACCCCCAAAAAAGATTTTATCGAAGTCCTCATCCGTATCTTGATAATGTCTTCATCAGATGCGTCGAGGATGATCGGTAATAGTCTGAGGCCCCAGAAATTATTTCGAGATTTCAGCATATCCAGAAAACCACAGATGTATCGTTTACTACGTAAAACAATGGTGACACGTGGAATGATTAAATAATACTCTATATATGTCTGGCGGAAATCCGTTTGAGGAAATTGCTAGCCATGTGAGCTTTGTCCGTCTGTGTCGCTGGCGCGCAATACAACTCTCGAAGCAGTAGAAGATTTACTTCTTGAATTTTGTATGTGGTAATATTTTTTTCTATATCAGATTAAATTCTAAAGTTCTTGTATCTCCTCCACAAAGCTTAAACTTATGTAAAAAATCTGCTTTTATATATTGGTATCATATAGTTGGCCCTGCTTGGCTTGGATCTTCCCTCGCAACGTAGAGCTGTAATTTTGTTAATACTCGTAATAATACTCTTACTACAAGATAATACAACATGTTATCAATCCTCATACTACTTGAGTACGTCTTATGAAACATTAGTATTGAACACATTTCTTTACAATTTGTATCTCTTCTGCATTTGTAAGTTCTTCTTAATAAGTTGTAAACGGCTACCTTGTCTGGAGTTTAACTCTCCATAGTCATCATCAACAGTGTAATCATTGCAGTTTCTTCTCTTCCTAACTATTATTCGATAATTAAACTTAAACGCCGATCATCGAACAAATACCCCAACCGAGAAACCTAAGTCGCTTGTGAACCATCAAAATTCAAATGGGCGCATATTATTGGCGCTTTTTATTATTATATCCAAAAGGAGTACTCGTCGCCAGCGTTGTTGCTCTGGGTTCTGCTTTCATTTGGTTTCATCTTTGTTTTGGCCATAAAGTTATTAAAGTCATTGACTCATTTATGGTGAGTTGAATGAATGGTCGATGGTAGAAGATACGAGAATTTGTAGGAAAATTAAAAGACAAGAGGTAAAAAGAGGTTGGTAAGGCAATTAATCATGATCAATGATTGAAGGAGTCATGGAAGGATTATAGATATTAGGGTTTCTTTGGGGACTACTTCTGTAAGATGAGATGAATCATGAAGCGAAAGAGGATTACTCTAGGTTCTTATTTCTGTAGTCTTTACTTCTTCGAAGGAGGCCTACTCTAGGTTCTTACTTATTACATCTATAGAATTTGTCCAACTCTTCCATGTATCAACTTAAGGACCTTTTAAGACAATCGCTGAACGGTCCAAAGTTGAGCTTATCAAACAGCGGCTCCCTAGTGAGCTTATTCGCTACTCCGACGTTTAGCCGTTTAGAGTTGAAAAATTCAAGATTTTTATTATACGGGGATTACATTTAGAACACAGTTTCGCAGAGCTTCAAGAAACCGTAGAGCCTAACGTCTTAAAAGCCCTTGTCTAGTGGTTCTGTATCTCCAGGCCATGACGCCAATTTATGGAATTTTTTAGGAAATTGCAGTTGTTCAAAGGAAGTGTCTAGTGATCAGATAGTTATACAGATAGTCATGACTCCGTAGTGAGCCTATTCGCTACTCTGGTGGTGCCATTGATAGTTCAAAAATTCAAAACTTTTATTATAGAGAGGAATTACATTTAGGACAATATTTTCTTAACAGGACTTAAGAAGCCGTTGGGCCTAAATGGCTGATAAACCCTGGTCTAGTGGTTCTTTATCTCCAGACAAAGTGTCATCACAATGGCTTTCACATTCTAAGGGAGCCTATGTATAGACTTTCATTATTACCTAATATAATCATAGTATATTCTGGACATTTAAAATGTTGACTGTAACGCCATCTATAGGATATGGTCCTGGATGATTTTAATGTATCATACATACAGGTTTCAGGGATTATTTGGAGACTAATGGTGTTTTCTTTTCTAAAAAAAGGTATTGCCCTGTCAGAGAGAAGCATTTTAATAATGTCGCCTACACCCTCTTGTACTGCTGCATTTTTTATGTTCAGAATCGATAACAAAAATGCTCAAAACTAGCCTTTTAACTCACTAAAAGTAAACTAAAAACCAGTATGGAAAGGCTAAAGTCGGGCGGTGCCGACTATATAATACCCTACACCACTCTCGTAATGTTGAATAACTCTGATATATAAATTTTGTAATTCATGTGTAAATTGTTTACATAAATTTACTTTTGGAACATTTTATACTTAAATAATACCCTGTACCACAGTGTGGTGTAGGGTATAAAAACGATTGGATCTAAAGAGCCAAATCGGATGAAACATAGAGCTATAGCTAAATCTTTACCGATTTTCTTCAAATGCGGCAATGTTGGTTCATGAATCAAGAAACTCTGACATTCTAAATTTCAAAACGATTGGATGTAAAATACAGCTTCTACAGGACTAAAGAGCAAAATCGGACGAAACATATATATGGGAGCTATAGCTAAATCTTAACCGATTTTCTTCAAATTCGGCAATGTTGGTTCATGGATCACGAAACTCTACCATTCTAAATTTCAAAACGATCGGATGTAAAATACAGCTTCTATAGGACTAAAGGACCAAATCGGACGAAAGATATATATGGGAGCTATATCTAAATCTGAACCGATTTTCTTCAAATTCTTCAATGTTGGTTCATGGATCAAGAAACTCTACCATTCTAAATTTCAAAACGTTCGGATGTAAAATACAGCTTCTATAGGACTAAAGGACCAAATCTGACGAAAGATATATATGGGAGCTATATCTAAATCTGAACCGATTTTCTTCAAATTCGGCAATGTTAGTCCATGGATCAAGAAACTCTACCATTCTAAATTTCAAAACAATCGGATGTAAAATACAGCTTCTATAGGACTAAAGGGCCAAATCGGACGAAACATATATATGGGAGCTATAGCTAAATCTTAACCGATTTTCTTCAAATTCGGCAATGTTGGTTCATGGATCAAGAAACTCTACCATTCTAAATTTCAAAACGATTGGATGTAAAATACAGCTTCTACAAAAGATATATATGGGAGCTATATCTAAAACTGAACCGATTTCAACCAAATTCAATAGCAATCTTAACAGCCGCGAAATACTCTAAAGTGCAAAATTTCAGAACGATCGGAGTGAAATTGCGACCTGTAGTCGACGAACAACTTTACATGGACAGACGGACGGACGGACGGACGGACATCGTTAAATCGACTCAGCTAGTGATTCTGAGTCGATCGGTATACTTTAAGGTGGGTCTAGCTGTGTTATTTTCAACAAACTTATAATACCCTGTACCACAGTGTGGTGTAGGGTATAAAAAGCACGCACGGACACACGCGTATATTTAAGCTATTCGCTCGACGCTGAAAAAACATCTGTTTTGTAGGGCAGCGTCCACCCCTTCCATTAAATACAGGGCTGAAATGTTGCATTTTTGCCACGTGCAAGTGCGACATTTTTCACAAAAGAAAACGAAACCCTTTCACAGTGCAGCATTTATTTTACAATCGAAGACAAAAAGGCATTTTTGGGGCGAAATGCATAAAAAATGTAGCATTTCTTGGCACAAAAGAAAACACCATAAGTCACTAATTATTTATATATCATGAATAGGAATCGATTATCTCTCTAATTGTAAAACCTAGTACCGATTCACACGAGGCATCTTTAGTTGCGGCATTTCTGCATAAGAGAGAGAGGCAGGAGGAATTATATTATTCCTCCTGCCTCTCTCTTCCCTATGATATGCAGATTTGCCGCTACTAAAGATGCCTCATGTGAATCGGTACTAGGTTTTACAATTAGAGAGATAATCGATTCCTATTCATGATATATAAATAATTAGTGACTTATGGTGTTTTCTTTTGTGCCAAGAAATGCTAAATTTTTTAATGCATTTCGCCCCAAAAATGCCTTTTTGTCTTCGATTGTAAAATAAATCTTTGGAAGTATAGCATAACTTCTGACAATCACCTACCGCAACGGTTCTGCGAAAAGTTCTGGAGTTTCTTTATCTCCAGGTTCTGTGACATCACAGTGGATTCAACAGTCTGAATGAGTCAGAATAAAATGAGTGCAGACTACCGTTTTTTCCTAACATAAACTAATCATGCGTCATGATTATTTAAAAATATCATTGCAACGCCATCTGTTGGCCTTTAGCACAGCTTTATGATCATGGAAATCTTGAATACATCATAATATAAATAGATATTATGGATGGATATTGTTTATATAGATATTATGGAGATTTTATAGAGGGGACTTTACAACCTAAATGAGTCAGAACCACAAACTACTACTGAAAATATTTACTACAACGTCACCTATGCTAATTTAGCACAGCTTCATGATCATGGAAGATTTGAATTGGGAAAACAGCTGATTTGCGTCATACAGCAAATCATCAGAACCAAAGACAATCGAAGGTATAGACACTTTATCGCAGTTAACTTTTAAAGTAACAACAAAGCTTTTTGTAGATGGCTACCTAAAAATCTTCTCACTCGCATACAAACGTACGCAAAATTGACTTTTCCCCCATCTTGTGGAAAATAGTTGCCAATACACTTGGATATCTATACTTTAAATTGTCATTGATCAGAACGACAAAGCAAATGAAAAAATTCTGCCCAATGCCTGTTAGTTGGTGGCAAATCAGCTGTTGTTCGCATAGGAGTCTTGTGAACGTTAACCTTCGATTACTTATACATGTGAATATGAATTAATTACACTATGCAACAAAAATGTTGACCAAGGGATGTTGATAACTGTTTCTGGTGCAATTTGCTGTCACAAACACGAAAAAAATATTTAAAAATGTATGGGACCATAATTATTTAAAAAAAAACGCTTTTTCCTGGTACAAAAAATAACCATCAAAATAGAAAAAAAAGTAGAAAAAATTATCACATTTTTAAAAAGCCAGCATGCTAACGAAGAAAACACTGTCTATTTGAAAAAAAATCTATGGACAGATGTAAAATTTATGAGCCATTTTATAAATGTTAGGGAAATTCAAAAAAATCTTGTTGCCTATTTTGTCGTTTTTAAATTATGTTTTTGCTTATATTGAATTCGCCATGTGTGAGAGAGACATATAAGAGACATTGCATTTACATTTTATTTTATCAGGATTGATGTCAGACATTATAAAATTATAGAGAGGACGAGGTTTTATGGGCGTTCGTAGCCCTCCATGTGAGAGCTATATTGGATGAGATCCGTTCAGTCTTGAAAATATTGGGTTTCTACGTTCGAAGCAAAGTATATGTCAGCTACTGGTACTGCAACTTATGAACCTTTAACTCGGAATTTATGAATAAAATTTCTTATTAATAAATTAGTGTAATTCAGCGCCTTAAAGAAATAAGTCGATTTTCTAAAAAATATTACAAAGTTATATTTCGAAGTATGAGTAAGAGACAAAGAACTTTTCAATGCGTAAATGATCCCGACAATTTCTGCTACATCTGCGGAAAATATGTAATTAAAAAAATCGACGTGCGTTTAGTAAAATTATAGAAGAAATATATGTGTAATATTTTGGTATACGAGTTAAAAATATGAACGAACCGTGGACACCTAGTATTTTGTGTAATTCCTGCCATGTAAATCTTACTCGTTGGACTAGTGGAAGCATGCGGTAAGTACTTTACAATTAATGCATTACAATGTTTTGTGGAATAAAACGTTTTAATTTTAGACATCACGTGCAATTTGGATTGGCAATGATTTGGAGACAGCCATTCATTCACGATACGGACTGCTATTTTTGTCTATGTAAACAGATTGGAGTAGAAAGGAGCATTCGCTGGAATTACGGTGAAGTAAAATCTGTCACTTTGCCAGTTGCACATTCGGAAACAATACCAATTCCCAAGTGTCCAAGCCTAATTACGGAAACATCATCAAGTTCAACTGAGTACTTCACTCTGATCGATTCAAGTTTGAGACAGAAGTCATCGCTTTTAACTCAGTTTCAAGTCATTGATCTAGTGAGAGATTTGGAACTGACCAAAGATAAGGCAGAACTACTTGCATCTCGGATGAAACAGTACAATATTTTGGCCCCAGATGTTAACATATCATATTATAGAGTCCGTCATATACCTTACAAAAAATTTTATACAACTGTGGATAACAGATGCTTTTGCAAGGACATTCCCGGATTGAAAGAAAGTTTGAAAGCAGTACTTTTGCACAATGGAAATCAGAAACCGTCGATTCCCATTGCTCATGCTGTCAACACTTAGGAATCATACGAAACAATGGCTAAATTGATAAAATACATAAAATATGAACAACATGACTGGAAAATTTTTGCGATTTAAAAGTAGTTGGTATGTTATGTGGAATGCAAGACGGATATACAAAATATTTCATGTTTTTTATGCCTCTGGGATAGCCGTGCTCGCGAAGATCATGATTTGTTAAAAAAATTACACCCAGGAAAATAATTGGTTGGAATTCGATTGTAACAATAAAAAAATAGTACTAGCAACAAAAAGTATATTGCCTACACCGTCTGTCGGTTGTATTTATAAATAATTAGTTGAAACAACAATAATAACATGGATACGATCGAATGAAAATGCTTGCAACTAAATCGATGGTTGTATCAATCGAATTAAGATTGTTTTTTCATTGACACTCGGTTAGTTGTGGTAACCGATTTTAAATTTTCATTATAGTACCATATGATCGATTTTTGGTTGTGTCAACCAATGTTTTATTCTTGACAACAGAAATTGTATCAATAGACCAATGATTATTATTGCAACGAATAATTGGTTACTACAACAGAAAAAATATTAATAAATAATCGTTTATTGGTTATCCCAATCATTTCGCAAATGTATTTTGGGAAATACAACCGAAAGATTGGTTGCTGTTCATTTGCTGATACATGACAAACAAAGAATAAAATTACTCGACATAAAAAAATCTATCAAAAATAATCTCGTGTGGATATTAATATGTGGAATGCAGAATATGTTGTGCAAAATGTTTTACATACATAAATAATAAAAGCAACAATCATGAAATTGAAAGCACAGGGTTAAGCGAGCGATATTTGCATAAAAGTTTTGTGTTTTTTTTCGTGTACTAAAATGTGTGTCAAATATTTCCACATCTCATAATAGTGATGAATTTGTAATATGGGATTTTTAATTTTGTTATGAATTGTTTTTTTGTTCAATAAATAAAATAAAAATTAATGAAAACTGTTTTTAATTAATTGTCGGTAGTAATGACTGACATATTGTCAGAACAACCAAATTTTAAAACAGTTGGTTGTGGCAACTACAACAGATAATTTAAGCCACCATTTTCGTAGTTGGCGCAACCAAATATGATTGTTGTCAACATGGAAGCAGAAGTACACCACAACCAAAATATTGGTTGTCCTGATGGAATCGCACGATAGTAGGCAGAACTACCAAAATTCGGTTGGCAAATAATTCGGTTGAGGCAACCAAACTGTATTCTGTGTGTATGAAAAAATTGGTAAGAAATATATTTTTTCTACATTTATGTATATAACACATATGTATGTATTCTTCTAACTTTATTTGCGCTTTATGTATTCCAACAGATGTATATACATATGTGCCTAAAAATTCATTTCTTGCATTCTCATTTAAACTTTTTCCCCGGGAATCTCTGCGACGTAAGTGACGAACATGGCCAAAGGTTTCACCAAGAAATGAAGTCCACCGAGCGGTGTTACAAAGAGCACTGGAATGAAAGAATGATGGGAGATTATATTTGGTTCCTCATTAGAGAAGCCGATTCAAAGCTACAAACGTCAACAAAGAACTCACAATTACTTCTAATGAAACTTGTTCATGTAAATAAACTCAAATGCACATAATATAAATAAAAGTAACAATTCAAATCGTTATTTAAACTGAAATTTAAAAAAAAATGAAATTCGCTTACCTCTACCAAAGGGCTATAATTTCTACATTTATCCATAGATTCTTTTCAAAAAGGCATTGTTTTCTTCTCTAGGATGCTAACTTTTAAAAAATTGAATAAAATATTTTTTTCTATTTTTTATGTTTTTTTTCGCCCCAGGATTTTTTTTTGAATAAAATCTACTTTTTCCAATTTGTTTAATGACTGTTACTAAACCACTGTTTCTAAGTGAAAGGGGTATTTCCAACATTGTTAGCCCATATAAATAGCTTCAATTTAACGTATAACTCGACCTTATCGGACATATACTCCAAAAATTATAGTACAAATACAAAGGGTCATTCGGCGATAATAGTATTTTCAATAAAAAAATTTAAAAAAACAAGTAAGAAAGTTTCAGTCGGGTAAACTGACTAAGGTATACCCTCACTTTGTGAGTAATGTAATATTGAATATTACACAAATTATTCTGTCAATTTTTGGGGGAGGTACCAGAAGGGGTTTAAGAAAAGTAGATACTTTAAATACATTGCACTGTGCCGAATTGTAACCGTTTATATGGACTGGTATATTAACGTTGAGATATGAAATTGTGGTATAATTTGGCCATTTTGTGTGGGAGGTACAAAAAGGGGCGTGGTGATAAGGCCCATTTTTCACTGGACTACAGGCATTATACAAAATTTCAAGTAATTGTATACACTGATATTAATGTTATAAACTGTTAACTTTTGGTGCAAAATGGTACCTTTGTGAGAGAGGTACCAAAACGCCCATTTTACAATGGACTGCAGGCACTATAAAAACATTACGCTGTACAAAATTTCAAGTATTTTTATACACTGGTATTAATGTTATAAGCTTTTAAGTTTTAGTGCAAAATGGTGCATTTGTGTGGGAGGTACCAAAAGGGGCGTGGCAATTTCACCCATTTTCCTCGAGTTGATAGCGACTAACAAACTAATACTATGTGTGGAATTTCAGAAGATTCGAATACGTATAATAGCAGTTATTAAAGAATCAATATTTCACAACATTTTAACTCTTTGTGGGGGAGGTACCAGAAGGAGTGGACCAATATGGCCCATCTTCGAACTTAGCCGGAGATAGGAAAAAATATTACCACTTACGAAATTTGAAGTCAATCGGTTACTCCTTTCGAGAGTTATCGTGCGCACCAGCCAGCAGACACACAGACAGACAGACGGACGGACATTGCTCATTCGACTTAAAATGACCCAAAACGGATTTCCGCCGAACATACTTGTGGTCTTAGGTCACTCCTTCGATGTGTTACACTTTTTTCCGTAGCAAATGATATATACCCTCGTCACACTAAAGTGAGGGTATAAAAAAAACGTATCCATAAAAACATTTTTGCTTTTGATTTTATATAACAGTATGCCACAATCTATACAAAAAAATAATTTTTAGGTCTGGGACACAAAAAATTTTTTTTTCTCTTTAATTGTAAAATCGATTAATGTTCTGTTAGCGTTTCCATCTTTAGGAATTTAGCACAGTTTCGAACCAATATCACCCCTTTATCGCAATGAAAACCAATTTATAGAATAATGGTTAATTCATAAACACGTTAAGTTAGATTTGTTTCTAGATATTGTGAAATATTGTTAGCAATTTTCCTTATGGATAATTTGGCATATGGGCATCTATCGCTACCACCAAATTGCATACCACCCTCTTAGCAACTAATTGCCAAAGTACCCTGCTGCTGCTGTTTCTACTACTACTGCTACTACTACTACTATTTGCTTCGGTAGGTTATTTGGTATGCATCTATGGTCAAGGAATAATGATTTTCTGCTGTTTACGTTTGATTCCTTTATTGGTCGTTGTTGACTGTTTAATGTTTACCGTCTCCACCGCCTTTTTGGTTTTGGGCCAACTTGAAGTTTCATTTAGTGTTTCGTTCATTTGCTGTTCTTTGTTTGGGATTTTCTGTTTTTGCTGCTCCAAAGTCATAGTTTGTTTTTGTTATGGTGTAGCCAATTAAAAGCCATAACAAAAGTGGCATTTCATTTGGGAGATTATGAGGTAAATAAAATTTTGAAATTTACTTTTTATTGGGAGGCGTTGACAGACCAAAAATATCTGAAGGAATTCCAGAGGCGGCGAGTGATTAACTGAGATTAAGAAGCTTCAGTCATAAGGGAAGTATTTTGATTAAATGGTCAATAATATCAAAAGATTTGAAAAACAAAAACAATGAATAGACAAGAAGAAGATAGTTAATTAAAAATATTGAGAACTATGAAATAGGATGACCACCCGATAGAAAAACTTCAAAAATTTGATTATAATAAAGTCTGTTCTCATAATGAGTGATTTCATTCCCCCGAATTATTTAAAAATAATATCTTTTTATTTCAACACTTAAGGTATATGGGCAAATATCAAAATTTTTTAAAGCTGAGTTTAGACGATTGCCAGATCGGCAAACATTATCAACCCTGTTAAAGTGATGCAAATATACGGGCAATGTCAGATTGTTGGGCAAAGGTGAATTGACAGTTCAGACGATTGCAAGAAAACATTACAATTTCATATATTTTGTAAATATTTATATGCAGGATTGCCATTAAAAATACATTATAGACAGTGTTGCAAATAAAATGATTTTCTGGCAATGGCGCCGTTGTCACATGCATAAACTTCGCACATATAACAATCAGCAAATTATCTCGCAATGACTTTTCTGCTAACGATGCAAAACAAAAATTGTATGTTCACACGGTTGTAAATTCACAGGGTTGCATTTTTCCGCCATTTTTCTGGCAATGTTGTCCCATCTGCAAATCGTCTGTACTTACCTTAACACAGGGGTAATGTATGTTGTTTTACCATTTTCTCGCTATGTATACAGATTTCGGTGCATAACTTGATGGAATTAGATAAACCACAAACACAAAAGTTTTTTCCCAAGAAAGTTTGTTATTATCTAAAAAACTTTAGAAGTTACAAGCACATACATTTCAAAATTGTGAAAAAAGTCATAGAAATGTTCATGTCTGTATCCATTCTTTTATAAGTTGTTGCCAAACTATTTATTCTGAAGTTACTGTTCAGTTACAAAAAACAAGAGGGACACATGGAGGAAGAATTTTTCGTGAGCACTGTTCAAGTGAGATCTTTCCGCAAAAAATTATAGCTCATAACTTTTTGAAATGCGATTTCAAGTGTTTCTTGTTATACCCTACACCACACTGTGGTACAGGGTATTATAAGTTTGTTTCACGGCAGATGTTTGTAACACCTGAAAATAACACAGCTAGACCCACCTTAAAGTATACCGATCGACTCAGAATCACTAGCTGAGTCGATTTAACGATGTCCGTCCGTCCGTCCGTCTGTCCATGTAAAGTTGTTCGTCGACTACAGGTCGCAATTTCGCTCCGATCGTTCTGAAATTTTGCAGTTTAGAGTATTTCGCGGCTGTTAAGATCGCTATTGAATTTGGTTGAAATCGGTTCAGATTTAGATATAGCTCCCATATATATCTTTCGTCCGATTTGGCCCTTTAGTCCTATAGAAGCTGTATTTTACATCCGATCGTTTTGAAATTTAGAATGGTAGAGTTTCTTGAGCCATGAACCAACATTGCCGAATTTGAAGAAAATCGGTTAAGATTTAGCTATAGCTCCCATATATATGTTTCGTCCGATTTGGCCCTTTAGTTCTATAGAAGCTGTATTTTACATCCAATCATTTTGAAATTTAGAATGGTAGAGTTTCTTGAGCCATGAACCAACATTGCCGAATTTGAAGAAAATCGGTTAAGATTTAGCTATAGCTCCCATATCTATGTTTCGTCCGATTTTGCTCTTTGGTCCTGTAGAAGCTGTATTTTACATCCAATCATTTTGAAATTTAGAATGGTAGAGTTTCTTGATCCATGAACCAACATTGCCGAATTTGAAGAAAATTGGTTAAGATTTAGCTATAGCTCCCATATATATGTTTCGTCCGATTTGGCCCTTTAGTCGTATAAAAGCTGTAATTTACATCCAATCGTTTTGAAAGTTAGAATGGTAGAGTTTCTTGATCCATGAACCAACACTACCGAATTTGAAGAAAATCGGTTAAGATTTAGCTATAGCTCCCATATATATGTTTCGTCCGATTTGGCCATTTAGTCCTGTAGAAGCTGTATTTTACATCCAATCATTTTGAAATTTAGAATGGTAGAGTTTCTTGATCCATGAACCAACACTACCGAATTTGAAGAAAATCGGTTAAGATTTAGCTATAGCTCCCATATATATGTTTCGTCCGATTTTGCTCTTTGGTCCTGTAGAAGCTGTATTTTACATCCAATCATTTTGAAATTTAGAATGGTAGAGTTTCTTGATCCATGAACCAACATTGCCGAATTTGAAGAAAATCGGCTAAGATTTAGCTATAGCTCCCATATCTATGTTTCGTCCGATTTTGCTCTTTGGTCCTGTAGAAGCTGTATTTTACATCCAATCATTTTGAAATTTAGAATGGTAGAGTTTCTTGATCCATGAACCAACACTGCCGAATTTGAAGAAAATTGGTTAAGATTTAGCTATAGCTCCCATATATATGTTTCGTCCGATTTGGCCCTTTAGTCGTATAAAAGCTGTAATTTACATCCAATCGTTTTGAAAGTTAGAATGGTAGAGTTTCTTGATCCATGAACCAACACTACCGAATTTGAAGAAAATCGGTTAAGATTTAGCTATAGCTCCCATATATATGTTTCGTCCGATTTGGCCATTTAGTCCTGTAGAAGCTGTATTTTACATCCAATCATTTTGAAATTTAGAATGGTAGAGTTTCTTGATCCATGAACCAACACTACCGAATTTGAAGAAAATCGGTTAAGATTTAGCTATAGCTCCCATATATATGTTTCGTCCGATTTTGCTCTTTAGTCTGTAGAAGCTGTATTTTACATCCAATCATTTTGAAATTTAGAATGGTAGAGTTTCTTGATCCATGAACAAACATTGCCGAATTTGAAGAAAATCGGTAAAGATTTAGCTATAGCTTCCATATATATGTTTCATCCGATTTGGCACTTTAGATCCAATCGTTTTTATACCCTACACCACTCTGTGGTACAGGGTATTATTTAAGTATAAAATGTCTCAAAAGTAAATTTATGTAAACAATTTATACATGAATTACAAAATTTATATATCAGAGTTATTCAATATTACGAGAGTGGTGTAGGGTATTATATAGTCGGCCCCGCCCGACTTTAGCCTTTCCTTACTGGTTTTTTGACTGCGGTCAGCGCGGCCCGCGATGTAATGAAATAACACCAAAGAAGCGGTTATAGCGGCTTGAAATACCTATAAATCAATATAGGTGTCGATGTGCTCTTAATGGAACCACCGCTATAGCTTCCCAAACCTTTATTAAATTTGTGTGAATTTTTTTTTTGATAGTGTATTTCGCGGAGCACATCGACAGTTATGTATAGGTTGAGCTGAATTAATTATCCCAGATGGCTTCTGACCTGGTGAATCCAAAAATCAGGGGGCCGTAACAAAATAATGAATCGCTGAAATTTTATTCACTTTTTTCAATTTTTGCAAAAATTGCAAATTTTGTCCTTGGCATTTTTAATAGTATAAACATCTCAAATTCATTTCTATGTTCTTCGGGCGTACTGCTGTGGTGCACTTAACAAGCATGGATACTTATTTGAAGATTGAAGTCTTGTACGCGAAGAACGTGACACTTTTGTCTCAGCAATGATAGTCAAGGCACACCCAGTGCAGGGTACGGATATGGCGGAAGTGTATATGAAATAAAAGGATTTTTAACGCTCTATTCCGAAATCGGAGGGCCGTCATTTTATTTTGATGATTGTGCATATTATGCACGTTGCAAAAATTATATTTCCAGAAAAATAATGTTCGTATGAAAAATTTACCTTGTCGATTTTTGGATTTTTTGGATTCGCCATATTTATCCGAATAATGAAGCTTTTATCCGCTGAAAATTGCATTTTATAAAATTTTTTTATATTTCAATTTGGAACCGCCATAACTTTCTCGGCCTTTGATGTAATTTATTCACAACAACGGTTTTTGCATGTTTATATTTTTATCTTCGTCTGTTGTAAAAGCCGTTGATGTGCTCGCCAAAAAAATCTCGAAAAAAATTTTCCTCAAAATTAAAAATTTTGATATTTGCCCATATATAATTTTCTACGAAAAATGCGTAACAAAGGACTAATATAAGGCCTTATTAATATTTGGCTGAAATCCGTTTCAGAACATTTTAAGTAAGCTATGTCTGTCCGTCCTGTCCATACGACAACTCTCTAAAGGAATCACCGATAAACTAATTATACATGTGGTACTATTTTCGCCTAACTTATGCTAAGTTCGAAGATGGACCATATTGGGCTACTACTTCTGATACATTCCCACCGAGGTTATAATTTAATGAAATTTCATTTAACTTCTACTTAAGTACTTACATTCCTGACCTCTTCTACCTTGAAGTATGGATGTATTACAGAGCCTTCATCAGTATCATCGGTTCTGGGTTGTGGTCTTTGCATTATTGGCATTAACACCACGTCTCGTAGGGAATTCGTTCATGGAGTCCCAGCAGGTTAGTCTCATACGCCCTCTGTTGAACCAGTGAACCAGTTGGTATAGATAAGAGTATAAGTGTTGGTAACTCCTATATTATATTGCCAAGAGCATCTGTCTGTTAGCTACTTCTTATCGTATCGTTTTTTGATTCTGCCCCTTCTGGGTTTTCTGTCGCCTCAATCCGATTCTTCCTGTATGATGTATGAGACAAAAATAGGCGTAGGTCAGAGTAGGGATATATGGAGAATTATTAATTTGATTCTTGTCGAAACTTCTCGTTCACTTATGAAGTTTCTATTTAATGCATGGTTCTGTAGTTACGGATATTTTAGCATTTAAATCTTTGTCAGGTTATTCGACCATATTATTTATGGCTGTAATTTATTTGCACTGCTAAACCCGCTTTAGAGGTTCTGCTACAATACGTATTGTATGCAACTCCATATCTCTGCGTAGGATCATTGTCTTGATTTTTTCCACTCACATTATTATTTTCTCGGCTTACAGAGGAGGGAATATGTCATGCTACGAGCCAAAAGTGTTTGGCGGAAATTCGATTTGAATCATTTTAAGTCATTAGAGCAATGTCCGTCCATGCGTCTGTCTGCTGGCTGGTGCGCACGATAACTCTCGAAGGGATTAACCGATTGTCTTCAAATTTGGTACGCTGTAATATATTTCTCTATCTCCGGCTAAGTTCGAAGATGGGTCATATTGTTCCACTCTTCTAGTACCTCCCTCATAAAGGGTTAATATTTAGTTAAATATTGATTCTCTAATAATTTCTATACTACTTATTCAAATCTTCTACAATTCCACACATAGTATAGGTTTTCCAACAAGAGGTGTTATTTTTAATCACCCGGTATTTCGGTAGCTGTCACTTTTGAAGCTTTTATTCTTTGACATTTGACAAGTAGAAACTACGGCATTACTAAAAATGGAACGATACACGATCATCGAACGATACAAAACGATCGAACAAAAAAAAACACACTTATTGTTAAGGAAATTCAAAAGTTTTTTATTTAATGAGAAGTACAATTTCATTCTATTTATTTATTTATTGTGATTTCCATCACAGCAAGATATGAATCTTATAAGAGTAGTACTGGAATTTATGTGTTACATTGAGTTGTTGAAAACATATAATCTTTACAAAATTATTTAAACAAATGCTTACAAGGTAATTAAATAATAATTAGTTTTCTCGTTTACAATACGAGTAATAGATTTTAATTAATAGAATTGAAATGACATTTCATGTAGTGGTATAATATGTGAAAACACACCTCTTGAACTTTGTTGTGTTGCTTATTTTCTGAAGATTGTTTGGAAGTTGGTTCCAGAGACGGATTGTACGGATGAAAAACTGTCCCTCTGATGTTTGCCGTCGATGGAATATTTGATTAATATTATTCCCACGATTTGATCTTGAAAAAGATAACTTCTCATGTAGATATTTTGGTTCGCCTGAGTATATTATGTTATGTAGAAAATTTATGGATCTATATTTTAAGTAGTTTTCCAGTGGCATTTTAAGTATTTGAGTCGCATAACTCGATATCCTATCAAATTTTCTTAGACCATATATGTACCTGGCTATGTTGTTATATGTTGTGGTCAGTTTTCTTTTGTCATTGGCATTACATCCAGAATACAACTCAGCGCCATATAGGAGTGTAGGTATGATATAGCTCTTAGCTAGGAGTAATCTAATATGTAATGGAGTAAAGGACTGCGTCATCCACAGGTTCCTTAACATAGAATATACTTTACCGCAAGTAGTGTTTATATGGTCTGACCAGTTGAGATTGTTGTTAAACACTACACCAAGATTTTTAGCCTTATCAACAACTTCAATGCAGGTACTACCGAGTCAAAGGTGGACAACGTTTGGAATTTTCGCTTTTCGATTGTGAATTATAAGAGCTTTTGATTTATTTGGGTTAAGATGTAAACCGTTGTTAGACGCCCAATTACTTATTCGTGATAAATCTTCGTTGAGATGTGTAACAGCTACATTGATGGAGTCGACTCGACAAGGTAAGTAAAGTTGGACATCGTCCGCATACATTTGTATCTGTGCGTGTATAACTTGATTTGGAATGTCATTTGAGTATAGAGAGTAAAGTAGGGGCCCAAGAATTGATCCTTGTGGGACACCTCTTTTAAGCAAAAGTAAGGCTGAGTGATATTGCTTATTGGAAGTATATTGGGATCTTCCTGTCAGGTAAGACGACATTAGCTAGATCGCTGTACTAGAAAATTTAAACTCCAACGAAAGTTTTTGGCAAAGCATCCGATGGTGAACTGAGTCAAAAGCTTTAGAATAGTCGAGCAGGACCAGTAGTATGACCTCACTATCATCCATTCTGGCCCTTATGCCTTCCACGACGTCTGTTAGCGCTGTCAGACAGCTGTGCTTCGACCTAAAGCCTGATTGTCTCGGAGATGGCAAATGGTTTTCCGAAATGTAATATTCTATTTGATTGTGAATAATTTTCTCAAACGCTTTCGATAAAAACGGCAATATTGATATTGGTCTAAATTCGTTATTACCCTTTGGTATAGGAATGACCTTAGCAATTTTCCAAGCAGCTGGGAATGTACTGCTAACTATTGCTGTGTTACAATTAAGTTCTAAATAAAACGTCATTCAAATGGCCTCCACGACTTCTTCTGCAGGAACGAATTCGATGAACCCAATTTTCGAGCATTTTTTCCACTAAATCAAGTCGTATGTCATGAATGACACTTTCAATATTGACTTGTAATGCTTGAAGAGAGTCTGGTTTATTTCGAAACCACAAGAAATATTCTAGTCACAATTTCTTGAAATAATCGAATCTCCAAACATTTCTCGCAACAATGCAATTGTTTCATTTGCTGTGTGGCACGTAGCCACAATCGGTCAATGGCAAAAAGATAGTTCTTAATGAGAGCTAAAATATTACTCACGGGTGTCAAGGTCGTAGGTAGACTGGAAAGTGTTTTTTTTTTTGGATTTAAAAAATGGACTTAGCGTCATTTTTAAATGTGAACGGAAAGCTTATTTTTGCTCTAGCTCCTTAACGGTACGGCGGATCGGGACTCGGTGAATGACAAAAAGATAGCTCTTAAGGAGAGCTAAAATGGGGGTCAAGGTCGTAAGTCGACTGGAAAGTGTTTTTGGATTTAAAAAAAATTTACTTAGCGCACGAAAAGTTGCAATTGGAGAACGATTATTTTGATAATAAAACTGAATAACTTGTAAACGTTGTTCTTGTGTATATCTCTCCATGATGAAATTGTAAACACTACTGAATACAATGAAAAACAAATGACAGATCATGACATATTACAAATGGCCGAAACGTCACTTCAAACTCATATCATCCCAGTTATTAATTTATTAGTCGCTATAACCATGAGGAAAATGGGCGAATTTACCACTTCCTTTTGGGACCTCCCACACTAATGAACCATTTTGCACCATAAGTTAACAGCTCATACAAATACTTAACATTTTGCATAGTGTAATATTTTTATAGTGCCTACAGTCCAGTGAAAAATTGGCGTTATTGACACGGCCTTTTTGGTACCTCCCACACAAATGGACTATTTTTTCTCCTGTACAATTTCAACCGCTTTCTCAAGATCGATACAACGCGTATGTACTTTTCTGTTATATTATATGCCTTTCTCTGCTAACTGGCGCATTGTAATCGGAACCAATCTGTTTGATATATAAATCTATCAATTATATGAACATCGGTACCGACATGATTTGTCAGACTTCTTAGGAATGCCGACCCCAGCATATCCAGAAGTCGTTTCCTAATGCTGGACAGTAATAAAGTAGTTGATCAGTACTTTCCACTTCCTCCTCATCGCCATAGCTTCTGCAGATGTTATTGGACTTAATTCCCAACCTCCTGGCGTGTTCGCCCATTAGGCAGTGTCCAGTCAGAACTGACACTAACGTAGATTGCTATCTCTTCTGCTCTCTAGTGTGCGACATTTTAACCTTCGCAGAAATCTTATCCAGCTGGCTGAACAGTTCAATATTAACCTGATTTGTCGGTTTCCGGGTCACAGGAACATACATTCCAGGTTGATGTGACCCTACATAAACTCAAAAAACGACCTGCTGTCTTCATCGTGATCGAACGTTTCACTTATTGTGTCTGTCATGACAAGTCACGGCCTTAATGGACAAATGCAAAGAGATTGAAGATCCTGCGAAATTATTTTTGCAGAAGCTCCACAGATGAAGAGGAGGAATCAGTATCTTCTGTTTCTGGGTACCGCTCTGTCTAGAATGCGGCAGAGTAGCATAGCCTCTCATTTATTTCGCCAACCTTTGAGCTTTCTAAAGCAATCAAAATTGTACAACGGGTGGGTCTTGAAAAATCTTATGTACCACAACGGACTAGATAGTATAAGTGAGCCTGAGATAAAGGCTGCAGTCCTAATTTAAATCGAATAGGTCGGTAAGCATTTGGGGGGCAAAACTCGTCTTTATAATTTTGGGTATTAACAACACCCTTTATCCCAGCCAATTTATTTAGGTACTCGTATAGCCTTGTATAAGAAGTTGTGTGAAGAATCCATGAACAAGTTACTGTTTAATTTTATGAACGAATAATGAGAGTTGGCGAATTTGATCTTGTGTAGTTGCTGCTCTGTTCAAGCGACACGTAGTAGTCGCATAGGCCAAATACAACTCAATATATGTTGATCTGTTATTGATGTTATTTTGTGATTTTCTCACTGTGGAGCTGAGCTGAAGATCAAAGGGTTTCCTTGTAAGTGAAGGAATAATTTGAATACGTGAAAGGATTTTTTCATGCGTTTGGATGATGCCTCTGTTAGTGTTCCTATGAAAATATGTGTTTTTGATATATTTAGTTTTAGGCAAACAGTAAATTCTATAAAAATATATAAATACGGGTAAACATTAATTTGTACCAAATAATATTTTCTTTAATAGAATTTTTTCAGTGTACATACTCTGATTTCCCTCAGAGATCTCAAATAAACAAAAATTTATTTTCACCCAATATTTCGATAGCCAGGAAATGTAATGAACGCACCTTATTTTAATGGATGAAAGCTGGCAGACAGAAAGACGCTCTCACAAAATGCAGATGCTTCCCAAAATCAAAAACATAATTCCCACAATATATCAAAATCAAGAAAATCCACAGAGGCAGTCAACCACTCAACGCCAGCGGATTGAGTGGGCTTTTCTCCACCACCACTACTCTTAAGAGAAGATTTTTTCTTTCCTCCTGTCCGTCTGTCTGTCCGCCTGCCTGTCTCTCTGTCTCATTTTCCTTTGTGACAAAAAGCCTAGCGCTATGATAAAATGGCAAACGTTAATTGACAATTAAATAACAATAATAAACAAACAAATTTTCCAAATCAACAACGAAATTCCACGCAATACGAAACGAGTGAACGAATCTGATGAAAGGCCTACCTCAACTCATAACTCTGGAGACACCGCCAACGCGCCAAATACTTAACGGCAATATTTTGTTTGTTCCAAAGGAAACGGCGAAAGACGCGTTTCTTTGGCGAGTCAAGGAAACAACGACACAGCGATGATCAGAGTCTCTGTTACTGACTGATACACATGAATTCAATCCCAAACAAAACACAACAAACCGAATTGAAAGGAGTTTATGCAAAACTCTTCGAGTAGACTGCGTGTGGCCTCAATTGTTGCACAGTGTTACGGCTCTATATGAATACTTCATAGAATGAATATTGTGGGAAGTTTATGTTCTAGATGATGACACCAGATCAGATTTAACGTAAGTGTATCCTTCCCACAAATTGCTACTCCCTCGTCCTACATTAAAATTGTATTGTTAAAAATTTAAGAATGTAATTAAATTTAATGGTTGGTGTATACATAATTCTTAGTAGTATTCCCACCGAATTATGTTTTATGTTTTCGCAGCTCACATAGACCCTAGTGTTACCACACGCTCAGATGTCTCTCATCAAAACAAACCTTTTTGATATGCAATGTTATCAATAGTACGAATATCGTTACTGGAAAAATCTGTAAAAATTCCTAGAAAGGCCGACCTCAATATATCCAGACGTCGTTAACTCGATGCGGGACAGTAACAAATCAGGTTTTCAATGTTCTCCAATTCTTCCTGATATCCACAGCTTCTGCAGAAGTCACTGCACTCAATTCCAAACCTTCTGGCAATGTTCGCCGATTAGGTAGTGCCCCATCAAAACTTACACTAGCATAGACAATATTTTCGTTTCTAGTGCGAGAGGATATTTTGACTTTATTAGGTCGTATTTTAAACACATTTTTCTAGCTACCGCACAGGTTTCGACTTCTGTTAATCTTACATTGGACTGCCTCTTGCCCAAGTGGACAGTGGTTGGCCCAACAGTACATGCAAAATTGTCAGAATTTGTCTTGTCGTCCCATTCCTAGCAAGTTCATCGGATTTGCAGTTCACCGGGACATCCCTATGTCCAGGTATATGTTAAACTGATCAGCCATTTCGTTGAGAGATCTGCAGCAGTTGAGGTCTGTTTTGAATTTAGGTATGTAGTCTCCAGAGATTTATTGACAGCGTGTCTGCCGGAGTAAGCATCGACGCCAGTGTTGGTCACTATTTTGCGACTCTGTCACTTGAGAACATCCTTTATTGCCATTTCTACATATTTCGAATTGATATACGCAGTAAGTATCAGGTAGTCTGTGGCCTATATAAAATCTAGGTTATCTACAGTGTAAACCGAAGCCAAGATTCGACACGTCTGTATAGAAGTGGAGATATTTTCTTTTTCCGGTTATTCTACCAACCCCGGTTATTCTATCCCCTCTAGGACAGTTATATTAATGGCAAAGTTTCTCTTAAAGATGTGCCGTTGGTATACTGTCCACTCAGTCGGTTACCATTGCGCTACAGTCTGATATCCTCATGAGGCCGTAGTTCTTGTAACTCCACATTGATAGACATTTTAATTTTAAGCCGCTATAGTTGCAACTTTTCTAGCTACAATATCAATCGGCAGTAGATACAGTATGACTCAGTCGCTGTCGTCCTTAAAGCCCCTCGTATGTCCAGACAGACAGTTCTCTGAACCTTTATAACTTACTATGTTGCGACTCAGCTACTTGGCGACTTCCCATATTGCCATTATTTCTGCTTGTAGTCTATGAACTATATCCAAACTAAGTTCTTCACAGTGTACTCCGAAGTGGAGATGGTTTCTATTACCTGGTATTCTGCCAACCAATTAATCTCTAGCTGGTATCATAGTGATGTAGTTCTTCTCGATGCTGTACACCGTTGGTATATAGTCCACTCTGTCGGTTACCATAGCACTACACTTTTATATTCCCATGTGACCGTAGTTCTTGTACCTCCACATCGATAGGCTGGTTAATCGTAGTGCCGCTCTGGTTGCAACTTCTCTCGCCACAATATTAATCGGCAGTATATGGAGTAGGGCTTGTAGAGACACCGTCGTTGTAGTCCTTAAGGCTCCGCTTATGCAGAGGCAGGCAGCTCTCTGAACCCTTGATAGTAGGTGATGGTTAGTCCAGATTCACACTAGACACTTTTTTCCAAGCAAGTGTCGAAATTGGTAGGAGAGAGAAGCAGGCGGAAAGAGCTCTCTGCCCCTCTCTCCTTCAATATCGAGAAAGGCCACCATAGAGAATTTCTTGAAATGAAGGGATGGTTAGATAAAGCCCATGCTGGGCTGATTCTGTAGACTTGCCCTTATTGCAAGCACGTTGGTTTCCCGACAAGAGTTTCATATCAAGGTTTTCTCTAGAGAAATAATCTAAGAGCCATTCTAGACTTTTTAATAGGAATGAGGATATACTAATTTGCCTGAAGTCCTTTGGTCTATGGTGTGATATCTTTCTCTCTTTGGTTATGAAATGCGCTTTGGTGTCCTTCCATCGATTGGGGATATAATAATAATTATAAGCCCTGTTCGAAATAATTTCGAGCTACCTCAATAAAAAATATCGCCATCTCGATAAAATATCGCCATCTGGATCTGCGTTTAGCTGTCTCCCTCAGTTTAAGCAGATTCATAATTTTTCTCACCGCATTGGCCGGCAAATTGTTGAATTCATCTAACGTAGGACGTCGCCATGAGTTATTCGGCCTTACTCAACTTCTAGATCCCTGTGAGTAATATGTCAATGCTCTTAAACAAATACAGTTGCCTTCTCTCCGTATTTCTCCTCGGTTTTATACACGAGAGCCTAATGCGGCTCTCATAACGTGTTTTGCAATAGGGATGATATGATTTTGAAGTGACGTTTCGGCCATTTGTAATATGTCATGATCTGTCATTTGTTTTTCATGGTATTCAGTAGTGTTTACAATTTCATCTAGAGAGATATACGCAAGAACACCGTTTACAAATTGTTCAGTTTTATTATCAAAATAAACGTTCGCCAATTGCAACTTTTCGTGCGCTAAGTCCATTTTTTAAGATCCAAAAAATCCACTTTCTAGTCGACCTACGACCTTGTCTTTTTGCCATTGACCGATTCCCGATCCGACGTACCGTTAAGGAGCTAAAAAAAAACTTTCCGTTCACATTTGAAAAATGCTGCTAAGTCAATTTTTTTTAAATATAAAAAAAAACACTTTCCAGTCGACCTACGACCTTTACACCCATGAGCAATATTTTAGCTCTCGTTAAGATCTATCTTTTTGCCATTGACCAATTGAGGCTATGTGCCACACACCATATGAAACAACTGAATTGTTGTGAGAAAAGTTTGGAGATTCGATTATTTCAAGAAATTGTGATATTGAATGGCCTCCAAGAAGTTGTGATTTAACACCATAGACTATTTCTTGTGGGGTTATTTGAAGTCAGTGGTATTTTGAAATAAACCAGACTTCTCTTTACAAGTCAATATTGAACATGCCATTCATGACATATGACTTGATTTAGTAGAAAAAGTGCTCGAAAATTGGGTTCATCGAATTCGTTCCTGCAAAAGATGTCGTGGGGGCCATTTGAATTAAGTTTTATTTAGAACTTAATTGTATCGATTGTACTTCACATTAAATAAAAAACTTTTGAATTTCCTTAACAATAAGTGTGTTGTTTTTAAGAAATCATAACACTCTTATTGGAAAACCCTGTATATTTTCTCTACTTCAGCAGTTTCTGAATTTCTATTGAAGAAATTCCATTCGGTCAATGTTATTTGATCGGCCCAATGCTGTTAATCGCCAAGCTTAGTCCGGATTTATCGGTCAACAAATTAGCGACGTTTGTAATCCAATCGCTTTCTTGTAGATCCTGCTGTTCCTAGAGTTCCCCGGGAAATGTGTGTCGATTATCCAGTTGTTATCCCATGTCTAATAAGTCTAGCGGCATTTAATACAGTATAACATTTAGTGTCTCAGTTGATATCATTCTCAAGGCAGCGGTGATGCACGTACTAGTAAATTGCAAAATTTTAGTCTATATGGCGCAGAAGGTCGAGTTCTGCAGAGCCGTCCATCAGACGACAATACCATACAGCATGAACCTTATCTCGCTACACTGTGCGTGGCATGACAATTTTCATTTCTGTCGAAAAATAAAACATTATCTTTCATTGGCGGTTGTTGATGAAGCTAAAAACATAAAAAAGGCCTATCACACAAAGAAAGCCGGAGAAAATGTTTGGACATTAGAAGGCCAGTCAAAAGTGTAGCCACGATACAAGTGTACAACAGAAACGCATCGTTGTTTCCTTCCCCCTTCCACCGAAAAAAGAGTGTCACATGAAGAAACATTCAAAACCGTTGAAAAGCATAAAGCTACTAACGAAAATAAAAAAACACACATGCGATTATAGTTGGCCAAAAATATTCAAAAATTATTGTCAGTCAATCACACACTGAGTGTCCTCTCTGTTCACCCTGTTCCCTATGTATGACGGCCGGGTGTATTGCTTTCAATCAACCGCCACAACTGACATCAATCATCATTCATTCGCACAGCCGTAACGGCAGAATGGTTGACAGTGGCAATTGTGCAGTGAATAAAAGTAACCATTCACCTTGGTTGGTTCGATAACGAAGGTAGGAAGAGGTCGATTGATATCTACTCTACATACAGAAATTTAATATTTGCTCCACACTCATTTTTGTGGTACAATTTTCGGGCTTTTAATGTTCTGAAATTGTAATAAAATATATACCAATGGAAACGCTTGCTTTCAAAGATGCGCAGAATCATATTTGTGATTTGCTTTGGTCAAACTTAGTTTCAGGATAATGTTATTTTAAAATATTGTTAAAACTGGAATCTCAAATCTGCTATCGATCCCTTGTTGCCATTTAAGACCCAATATATATTCGCGGTAAACATTTTCCCATTTGAGCGCCCCAGTAGGTGAGTTGGTAGCGTGCCCACCTATGAGTTTGGGGGTCGTGGGTTCGATTCCCAGCACAGGCTCTGGTCTGTCGCTGCAAAACCTAACCCCTGCCTCTTCGTATTATAATTCATATAAATAAATACGAGTAAATAAATTAATTTTCCCAGTTACCATTTCTCTACATCCATTCAGCATAGTGTCTATAGGGTACCAACTCCTCAAAACAATGACACCACACAAAGACGACAATGAAGATCGCCGTCATTAGGCTTTACGTTGTAGCCGTTGTTTTGCTACTCGCCATTGGCGGTGAGGAGCAGTTGCGCCTTATTTTGCGGCTGTATTGTTTTAATCCTTTGGGGCCAATAAAGTGACCAACAATACAGGAGTACATCGTAAGTCGTACGTGGCATACAACTAACAACAGGCAAAATGTATGCGAAATTGCAAAAACGGCAGCGAACAGCGTCAACGAGAAGCCAAACCAACATTTGATTGTTAATCATATGCAGCGAAGTTTCAAATTGACCACTGTCACCAGGATCCGGACCTCGGCCAGGTGACTGTGAGTGATGGTCATGCAAGTGATGGTGGAGTATGTGTGCGCGTGGTTTTCGGCTTAGTTGGTGTTATTAGCGGTATGCTAGGTCATATCGTAAAATAGGAAAATTTTAATTTTAAAATTGAATTAAAGCTGATGGATCATGTTCAGGGCTCTCTCCTAAAATCGTCCATAAATTAAGCAGTAGTTCGTTCAATACTATTGTACGACATTGTTTTATGGTGGAACGGCGACTGATAAGCGACCCATCACCAGTCAGCTAAGCTTCAAGGAATTCCCTGCCTTAGCATCAGCGGAGCTTTAAAGACTATAGCGATGGAATGCATACAAGTCCTAATCCATTTAGTGTGGCTAGAGAAGCTGCAGCTCTGAGACTAAACTATCTATCACTTTGAAGCTACAAGAACTTCTGTTACATGAACGATGTACATCTTCGAGAGGAACTTTACAACTAAAATACCTGCCAGGGATGAATGGGTTGGCCACATACCTTGAAATATAAATTAACTACACATATATACAGATGTGTAGATAGATGTCTTGATGAGAAAGGATCGCTTCTCATGTAAATCACCTAGTTTTGGTATAGCTCACATACTGCAAGATACATGCAGGCTCTATCAAGCCGAAATAATAGCAATAATGAAAGTCGCCTTGTGGCTGAGTCGCAGCATCGGTTCGGAGCTTGATGGTAAGATTGGCTTCGAATTACAGTATAAAGAACTTATTCTAGCTTTATAGCTAATATACTGCCAGATACTTGCAGTCTCAAGTGAAAATAATGGCTATAAGGGAGTGGCTGAGTCGCAGCATAGTGACCAAAAACTGGCCTAATAATTTCCTCGGACAGACATTCTTTTTTTATTAATTCTTTTGTGTAGTTTATTGACAAATGATTGTATATTAAACAATAATAATTGTTTACAATATAACAGTTATCGTCACATAAATTACTTCTCCTAGTCGGACCATAGGGCGGGAACAAACAAATTCCATTGTTGCCTGTCTTGTGCAATTTGCTTTATCTTTATCTCTAGCCATGTTCCTCTTGACAGACATGCTGTCATTAAATCTCTGGAGGATACATCCCTAAATTTACAAGCAGCCCTCGACTGCCGCAGATCTCTTAGCTTAATATATACCTCATATCCATGGGAAATCCAAAGCCGATGAACTTGCTAGGAAAGGGACAACATTACAAATTCTAGAAGAATTTGATATATTGATACGCCACTGTACATATGAAAGCTTTGGCTTTGGTCAGAGCAAGTAAAGCTGTCCAATATTGACTCCTGTAAGGTAGCTAGACAAATCTGGCCAGGATGCGATAAGGTCAAAATCTGCTCGCGCTAGAGGAGAACAGCTGTATACAATACATTTAATGTTAGGTTACGTTAAACGTGGCAGCCTGTATAACAGCCTCACTTAAGGCCGGGTTAGGCAAACTTAACCGTAATTTAACTTTAGATCCGCCATAACATTGCCCGCTGGAGCAATTAACGAAAACTTCAAAAACGTGACATATGTCTCACACATTCACAACAAAAATAGCAACAAATTCATTTTATTTATATTTATTTGCTACTAATTTATCATTTTATTACTTATTCATCATTACTTTTCAAAATTTTTGCATAATTTTTACTGATTTTGTTTGCAAATGCACGTAAACGTACCATCCAAATCAAATTTCAGCAGATTCAGCCGTCCGTTTACGTTTCGTTTTCGTTGGCTAATCGTTTACACTGATTTCCATATGTCTGATTGAATCAGCTGATTTGTTACGCGTGACGGTTACGTTTGCCTAACCCAGCCTTTAGAATATACAGTGCATTGTGTTACCACAGGGACGTAAGGGAAAACACAGGTTATCCCTAGCCCCTCCCGTTGAACCAAGTTGATTGTTTTAAAAAAAGCCCAAAAGTTGGCGGAAACCAACATCAGCCAAGTTAGCTAACTCCCCAAAGCAATGAGAGCCTTAGATAGCATGCCGCTTTCTATAGAGAGCGGAGCACAAACACAATAGGTGCTCTATTGATTCCTCCTCATCTTCGTCTCCACAGATTCTGCAAAAGACATTATGCAAGACCGTCAATCTCTCTGCGTGCCGTCCAATGTGGCAGTGACGCGTCATGACATGACCTCAAGAGTTTTTGGTTGGTTATACATGTGGGCTAATAGATGGGCCTTAAGCATTTATTAAGGAAGACTTCGAGTCTACTGGAGATTGTGTACGTTATCTTCCAGGTCTTTTTTTACACACTAGCCGTAATGAAACATATTTTTGGTTGATACGGTTGCTAACATTGTCATCGGCCCCTCCACTTTTACTTATTATTCTTCCTAGATAAAGGAATTTATTCACATCTTCTATGACGTTTCCGTTCAATATGATGGAGTTAATATTGGTGGTACAGATTCTCTTAACATTTGATTTTCGTAGGTTTATTTTCTTTGCATTTTTTTAGCTATTTGCATTTAACCTTTTAGCTATTTGCATTTAACCTGTTAATCTTAGCTTAGATACCACATTCTGAGTGCGACAGAGACAAATGTCATCAGCGTAGTCCGGATTATGAAGCCGTTGGTTCAGATGCCATTGCCATGTCTTCTCCTGCTGCAGAGTTTGTTTAGTGCATAAGCTGTCCAAAACCAGTATGAACAAGAATGGCGAAGGGACGCATCCTTGCTTTACTCCGCGATATATAAAGAAGCCATCACTCTCATGTCCCGTGAATGGTGTTTTTTTCGGGAATACGAAATTCTGTTACATATTATGTATGCTCTCTCAAAGTCATCAAACATATTATAATGCAAAGTTTTATTCCGATGATTTTTTTTTATTATCCATTCCGTCTGAAGCCAGTTTGTTATTTGCGTAGATTGTGTTCCACTATCGGCTAGGTTCTGTCCACTATTATAAAGGCCATAATCTTTAGAATTGTCACAATAGCAGCTTTCCTGACATTGGAGATATTATCGGTATTCCAAGACGATTGAATCAGAGGCAATGTGTATCTGGATAGCGCCGTGGTAGCTTTAAACAATTCTGGAAGGTTATCTGGACATGCTGCTTTGTTGCTTTAAGTTTGACAATTGCATTAATAATCTCATCCAAGGTTGGTTCAGTAGTTGCGATATATCTTCCTGAGTTTCTGCGAGCAGGGGACATCTCAGAGTTTATGCTAATGGATGTTTGTTTGGGTCCTTCGAAGAATTTTTTCTATCTCATTAGTTGTTGTTCCTTGGTTGTGAGTATGTTTCCATTTGCTTTTTTGATGTTGGGTACCGTCGCACAATGGGAAAAAGGGGTAAATACGCGCGCATAGCCGTATTTTCTATCTCATGATTATACCGTTAGAGATAGAGTCCTACGGTTTGGACCATTTTCAAGAGAATTCTTTGGAGAAGAAATTGGTATACCCAGATTTTATTTTACTGTTACCATGTACCGCACAGTGGGGCTACAAAAGCGACTTTGTGGAAATTAGTGTGAAAATCAGAATATCTTACCAACTTCAGTGATCTTGATTTTATATCAAAGCTGACAAAAGTTAGTTCAAAATCTCTTTGAGTTACTTAATTGTGTCTTGCATAAAGACTTGGTCTTAAGGCTTATAAAGTTCAGTTAACACAAGAACTCAAGCCGGCCGATCATCAACAACGTCGTGTCTTTGCTGATTGGGTCCTTGAAATGCATGAACATGTTCCGGAATTCCATCGAAAAATAATCTTGACTGACTTGACCATTTCCACCTCAGTGGCTACTTCAACAAGCAAAATTGTCGCATCTGGGTCTCGGAAAACCCAAGAGTTATTGTTGAGAAGCCTCTCCATCCTCAACGTGTGACTGTTTGGTGCGGTTTATGGTCCGGCGGGGTCATTGGACCTTAGGTATAGGTATAGGTTAGGGTGGCAGCCGTATTTTTTTACAAGCTCACATACACCAGTTTTAGGCTGAAATGCCCAAAACTAAAGCAACCTGTTTGATATACAAATTTATCGATAGTACGGTACTGGAAAGATCTGTTAGGCTGCCTAGAAAGGCCGACCACAGTATGTCCAGCCGTCGTTTACTCAGAGCGGGGCAGTCGCATAGCAAGTGCTCAATGCTCTCCACTTCTTCCTCATCTCCACAGCTTCTGCAGAAGTCATTAGAGTCAATACCCAATCTTTTGGCGTGTTCGCCGATCAAGCAGTGTCCCGTCAGAACTGATACTAACGTAGACAATCTTTGCCTCTCTAGTGCGAGGAGATATTTTGATCTTTTCAGGTCATACCTTGGCCAGATTTGTCTAGCTACTCTGCAGGTGCCGATTTCTGTCCATTTTGTATCCAGGTTTTCCCTAATGAAGTAATCTAAAAGTATTTCCAGACCTTTCAATAGGAAGGAGGATAGGCTAATTGGTCTGAAGTCTTTTGGCCTAGTGTGTGATATCATCTCCGCTTTTGGTATGAATACCACTTTTGTATCCCTCCATCGATTCGGGATGTATGACAGCCTGATACAGCCTACATAAATTTTCTCCAGCCAGGGGATAATGTATTTCAACATTTTCTGCATTTCTGCTGGAGTGATGCCGTCTGGTCCAGGTGACTTGAAGGGCTCAAAGCTATTAATAGCCCAGCTTATTCTGGATCTCTCAGTCAACAAGCTAGCGACGCTCGCAGTCCACTCGCACTCTTGTTGGTCCTGCTGATCCTCTGGTTCTGTTAGAGAGTTCCCCGGGAAATGTGTGTCGAGCAGTACATTGGACCTTACTTTTTCGAAAATGAGGTTGGATCAACAGTTATGGTGAATGGATTGCGCTATCGAGAGATGAGTAATGATTTTTTATTATCGGAGTTGGATGGTATTGATCTGGACAACGTTTACTTTCAACAAGTAAACAACTTTACGTGCCACACAAGCAACGAAACCATTGCTCTGTTACGGGAAAAGTTTTCGGACCGTGTTATCTCTCGAAGAGGTGATCACAATTGGCCACCCAGATCTTGTGATTTAACACCTTGCGACTTCTTCCTTTGGGGCCACGTTAAAGATAAGGTCTACGCCAACAGCCCAGCGTCGATTCAAGACCTCAAAGATAGAATTCGTGAGGCCATCGAGAACATAGTGCAGCCACTTTGCGATTTGGTTATGGAAAATTTCATGAAAAGGATATGGTCCTGTAAACGTGGTCGTGGTGGCCATTTGGCTGATGTTGTTTTTCTTTATTAACGGCATACCTTCCTCTTTATTATGAAATAAACATCCGATCATTTATCTCAAAAAAATGAATTTTTCTTGGAATACCAAAATAACACCTCTGGTTGGAAAAACCCTTAAATAAACTAATCGCACGTTTACCTCACAAAATAATTGCTAAAAGCATTGCCTAAACTAGAAAATGACAAAAAAATGAACAAATTGTGTTTGTAGGACAAATCTACCGCCCAGACGAAAGGTCTAATTATCTTCTTTCCAAATCGTTTAGAGATTTAAAATCGGTTAATAATTAACAAAGCCATAGGCGTTCAAGTGAAAAAAGGCAACGAAATTTTTTTTACCCATCTGGATTTTGGGTGTTGTCCGGAAAATTTCGTAGAACAAAAGTTGTTTTACTCAAGCAATAGGACATTGCTTGTTTAATGGGTACGTCAACAAACAAAATTCTCGAATATGGAATAATGCTAATTCATATGAGATTCACGACTGAGATGCACCTGAAGAAGTCACTGTTTGGTGTGGATTTTGGCCTGGCGTTCTATATTTCTTTGAGAACGTTGGTCAGGCCATCATGGTCAACGGTGAGCACTATAGTTCTATGATTACCAACTTTATTTATGACAATATGACCTAGTGTAGACGATTTCTGTTCTTATTTCTTTTGACCACTGATGATGATCTGTTTCATGTGCTTTTGTTGGTGCTGCCACTGGGAAGTTTTGTTTTATTTGTTATGTGACCATCACTAGACGTCTGCCAACGGCAGTCATTCATTTTTAGTTGTTGTTGCTTTGGTGTCTGTTTTGTTGTTGGCGTTTCCGTGTGACGAGCGTGTGATGACAATTCGTATGCAAAGTGCAATTATTACACGTCAGCGGCACAGCTAAGGAAGGACATGTGTGTCCATCGAACATGAGACTGTAGTTCATTAAATATTTGAAGTTTTGGGATTATTTGAAGGTAATCGTCTTCTTTTTGGCTGTGGAGATTTGTTAAGGGTGACCAAGAGATAGTAAAATTCCATATATTTAGATTATATTAAGGAAAGAAAACAGAATCAAACAAGCATATAATCAAATCATAGAATAATACAGGTATATAATCATAAAAGTTATGTTTATAAACATTGTTTTTATTTTTTGTTCTAAAGCGAAAACATAAATACATATTGCTTTAACAGACAATTTCAAAAATTATTAAAATAGTGTTTTCTGGTTTGTCACTGTGGAGTTGATCTGAAGATCAAAGGGTTTCCTTTTATGTAAACCCCAACACCTACAACTGCAATACGTTTCACTGGTGGTAAATCAGACAGAAGAAACAATTCGTTTCTGCGAAAAGAAATATTAGACAACTATAATTCTCTTTTACGGCGACTGAAATTTCTTTAGATCAGAACAAACAATTGCTTACGCGGAATAAGTTTCTGTCACAACAAACGAAATTTCAGTTCCGACAAACGAGAATTGTAGTTGTCTAATATTTCGTTTCACAGAAACGATTTTTTTCTTGACGTGTATATATGTATATGTAAGTTAATTCAAATTTTCATATAGGAATAACTTTCAAGTAAGAACCATCTCAAGTTTCGAAAATTTCATCAAAAGAATGACATCTTATGAGTCTCGTACTGGACAATAGGGATATTGCATGACATATTCAGTTTTTCAGCGCCAACGTTCGGCGCCATGTGTTCCTCGGTCTTCCACGTTTACGGCTGCCCTGTGGACTCCGTTATAAGGCGTATCTTGTGATGCATTCGGGTGGCTTACGATGAGTGTGGCCCACCCAACTCCACTTTCTTCTGATTATTTGCAGATAGGTAGTTCCTCTGACCTTCTTCACAGTTCAACACTGGCGATAGTCGTTGGTCAGAAAATCCAACAAACGATTCGCAAAAATATGTTTATTTGCGTTTGGGCGTTAAATATCCGTAGCATCGTGCGTATGGAGATTTGTGGTGATCTCCATACCTTGTTAAGACGTCCGGAGGCTGTTCTGACACTACCTACTTTGAAGTTTACATCTTCCTCAACTCACCTTGCACTGACATCATTTAACCCGGTTAGCAGAAGCGCTCTACGAAATATATTTCAAATTTTTCTGTATATAGTTTTGCTGGTATTATTAATACATATGGCTTTAGTCTTTTGGATGTTTACTTCTAAGCCAATTCGTCTCGAGAGGGTGACTATATCGGTGATCTTTCTCTGCATATCGTTCTATTTATGGGAAATTAGGCAAACATCATCCGAAAAATCGAGATCTTCCAGGTGACGGTGTAGCGCCCAGACTATTATTTTCAACTTTTTTCACATTCCGCTCAACACGCTGTCAAGAATAACCGCAAACAAAAGGGTTTAGAGGGCATCCTTGCTTTATGCCTACGTTTGTCGTGAACGTTTCGCTATAGCTTTCATAGTGTAGAACTTTTAATAGCGCATGGTTTTTACCAAAGTTATTTACTGAGCCGAAGGCTTTTATAAAATCGACAAAAACCAGGCATAAGGGTGTGCGCCACTGATTGTTCTTTTATGATTCGAAGCATACTGGCTTGATCGACACAGCCACAGCGCGGACGGAATCCTGCTTGCTCATCTCGAAGTGATTGTTCAATACACTGCAGTTTATTGATGACAAGGGTCGCCATGATTACACATGCATGAAAACACATGCTGTGAATATAATTCTCGTTCACTTTGTACAGCCAGTGGTATAAGATGTCGTAGATTTTCAGTCAATGGTGTGGATCAACAGAGCTACCAACCGAGTTGGACGACAAGTGGCACAGTCCACAGTCCGAATACCCAAATCGAAGCAACAGAGATCCGCCCCAATAGTCCTTTCCAGGACTAGTAGTATTAGAACGCGATTCGCCGCTTACGCGATTCGCTTGGTTACGAGGTCTGCCCTCTTACGCGGTAAGGCTGCACCCGTGGTCAACCCGCAGACGCGATTCGCTCGCTTATGAGGTTCGCCCTCTTACGAGGTTCGCCCTTCTACGCGATTTGTTCGCTTACGCGATTCGCTCGCATACGCGGTTCGCTCGCATACGCGGTTCGCTCGCATACGCTGTTCGCCCGGTTCTTCAAATAATTGTCTTTATGGCACCTCTCACTAAATAAAAGCGTCTGTTCCATTCGCAGGTTATCGTCGAAGGGCAATCTTACTCCGCTGCGCCGAAGACCAAGTCCACGCCGCATAAATCGCCAACCGCCTGTGCGAACTAGATCACCCACCGAATCCAAATCAACACACCTCATAATCCGCCAAACGCCAGTACGTCGTGTCGTCCACCGCCACCGAAATCGGCCACTCGCCTGTGTGAGGCATCCGTCAAGCGCCACGATATTCTACATTCCACCGTCTTATTGAAGGCAATACTGGTACTCTTCACTACAATCTTCATCGACCATTATTCTGCCATCTACATCTGGAACAGGCAATGAACTAGATGACGTGTATCCCATACTCCTGCGTATAGAGCGAAACTCCGTCCATACAAGAAACTATTCCATATATAGAGTGACTTATTATTTGTATAAAATAAAATACAATACATAAATACTTTAATAACTGTTGTACAAAGAAAATACGATAAATAAAACCTGGATTTCGTGCCTTGGAAAGGGAAAATAGTGTGTTCTTATTTAAGGTTTTGAGCTTTCTTCAATTGATTATGGAGGCGGCTGAACTACCTCAGCCTATGAATAAAACCCCGTTACACATACCGTGGTAAGCATAAATTGGCATATGAAATGACAACTTTGTGTTGGTGGTGTCATGACCCTGACGTGGTGGAAGATACTTTTCATTGCCTTTGCCAAATGTCCTTATATATCGTATAGAATAGATACTGGGCTCATTATTCTTTCAGGAGTTGGTTGAGCTTAAAGGGTGGGACCCCCACCTCAGATTTTAAATTTAATAAAGGCATCAGGAGAAGTAATTACTAGGAAGTAATTACTGTGGACGCCGGTCGCCATACTCAGCTAACATATCGTAACCTAATGGTGTCACAGCTGAAGTTGTGCATCGATTATTATCGAGTATTATCGTTTGTAGTTTGGATTTAAGCTGATATGTTAACGGAGGATGATTTAAAGCATGTAAGTGTAGCATTCGAGAATCGACAGCCAAGTAAATACTGTGCATTTTCATTGACAATCTCCTTTGGGATAGCTTGCTCACCACACTCGACCAGGTAGATTGCCGTAAGCTTATGCTTTGCAAACTTATTTTGATGGAAACGACGTAGTCTAGAAAGAGATGTCTCGTGGCCAAACCCATGAATCTAGTTGTGATCTATATATATCTATGGACACAACCATATACAATGGACTCTATTAAGCGTGAAATAAGAAGACGTAAATGGAACTGGATTGGCCATACGCTACCTAAACATCCGCAAGGTAGCCGCCGAAGAGGAAAGCCCGCCCATAGCTGAATGACAGTGAATATAGGAATGAATAGATTAAAATGGAGATCAGTTTTCGAGGAGCTATCTTCCTTATAAGATTGAAGGGAACATACATATGTATTTATATTTTAATTTGGAACTTCATGATGGATCGTTTGTTACAGTCACTTGCCGCATCCCACAGGTTGTGTGCATATGCCGATGATATTCTTATCTTGATCGAAGGCCAGTCTCCTGCTGAGCTGAAAAGAAAAGGTGCGGAGGCCATGCATACTATCGGTGAATGGAGTGTACGAATTGGCGTCAAGGTTTCAGAGGATAAGTCCTTGACAGTATTACAAATAAAGGCAAATTGTTTGCGAGTCGTCCTCTACTCATTCGTTCGATATGCGACGGAAGTCAAATATCTGGGAATAACCATGGGAGAGAGAATGAACTTCCTGTCTCATTTGAGCGAATTCAAAGCCATGTTGACCGAGGCTGTCGGGAGAGTAAAATGTATGCTTAGAATGTACTGGGAACTAAGCAGGATTGCTGTCCGTGCGGCTACTTGGTACGAGACGGTCATGACTGCCCATGATCTCCGAAAGGTCTTATCGTTAGCATGTATGCCAGTCCAAGACACATTGGAGGTATTTATAACTTCACCACATCAAGGAGACCTGCCTTTTCTGAATGTGGAGTGATTTTTTGCAGATCAGATTACTGACGGGACATGGCTAGGTCAATGCATTTTTGCATTCGAGAAGTCTGGCCGATAGTCCGGACTCAGGTTGTGGCAGGGGCTGGAGGCATGTACTGCCCGTACTACGATGATGATAGAGATTTTGTTAACATGGGAATCTTTCACTCGCAGGGAGAGTGGGATTATAATAGGGTCGGAGAGGACAACCGGATGAGTAATTTTGCTAGAATTTTATTTCAACGGAGACAACTCAGAAACATATAGCGGAGGCAACCCTCGGACGTATATATAAGTATATATATTTGTTCTTATAATGAGCATAGGGCTTTGACATTTGGATAATCGGTTGGTTTAAGATGAGTAGCTGATTGGGCTTCTGTATTCGATCCTGGATCTTGTAGCGAGCGGCTCACTGAACACTCTGATTTTGTTAGGAGTCCGGTGTCCCCTGGAAACCCTCTGAGACTCTCCACTTGGAAAAGTCGAAATAATAGTACTTAATAAAATTTGTTGAGAAATAATAAATTATCTGTTATATATTTAACAAGACCCAATTTACACGGCGCAACTTGTCCCTGCGACACGAGTTTGTTGACGAAAAGTGTAGAGAAGCTTCCAAGGTAGAAAAAATTGCTCGAAATGAAAATACAAGGGACAAATTAACATTTTATTTTATGAGTGACTGAATACGAAAATCAAATTCATTAAAATAAATGTTAGTGAACAAATAAAAACATAAATTTGCTGAAACTAAAAACTCAATTCTAAATCTTCTTGATACATTTGACACCTTTTTATTTTGTTTAAAAAATTATATCTACCTACGCTGAATGTGAATTTTGACTTTGTGCTAAGCCATCTTTATTTTTGGGTTTCTTATGTATGGCAAAGGGAATTTATTGTGGCGTCTGTTGATATACATAGTATATGTATATCCCCCTTGCTTCATATTTGGTTACATGAAAATATTCCATGGGATTTTGTTTATTGGACAGACAATTTAATTGAATGTAACGAGGGAACTATCACCTGGCTGGTCACCTTTTTCAGCTATATTGAGTTGATGAGGATCCTAGTGATTTTTTTGTGTTCAGCTCCTGTTAAAACATGCAACAATTGCACATCTCAACCTAAACACTGCCACGAATTGTCCAATGAGACGAGCATCATCTGCTTCACCAATAGCAGCAGAAGCCCTGCAGTATTTACTCCCTCTTCCAAGGTAATGAATGATAAACTCAAAATACATTCCGTCCCGCGGAGGTGGGTATAGTGAAACTGTTTCTCGACTAAATTTCCAACTCAATTGACAATATTTCGAAGCCCACAAACGAAAAACGCAAAGCAGCAGTGAACAGGAGCTGCAGCTTATAGAAGTTATAAAGGCTGATGCTGGAGTTCCTGGACTCAATGCTTGGAGGGGATGAGGACGGACAAGAGGGCAAACACAGTATTTTAAATCATATTGATTGACAGTTGAATTGAGAAAAAGCTAACATTGTCGACATTTTTGCCATTATTTGATTAACAGTGAACGAAAAATACTTTTTGAAGACAAAAATACTAAAGGATGTAAGGTTGTAGCCGGTTTAAATGTACATACTATGTATACATTTTTTGTTTCTTGATCAGTTTTTTCTTAATAGAATTTAAGTTGTAAGTACCTACATTTGCTTTGTGTTACCTTAAAGAATAGCATGCGCATGCGCAGCCATCATACCTTGGATGGGGGACAAACGAGAGGACAGACAGACAGTTGAAGAGATGGAAAGAAGGGGTAGCAACAGAAGACTGGACGACATTGCGGAAGTGTCTCACTTGATGCAGAGTGCGCGCGCAGTCGCTGGAAAAAATCTCGGTTTTACGAACACGTTCGATATGCTGTCCCACTACCAAAGCGCAGTTAACTAAAGCTGAGCTTCGTTGTCCACTTATTTTTATTTCGTTTCAAAAATTGTTTTTGTTGCCTCATTTCTTGAGATATTAAACACGCAAAATGCATGTTTAAGCATGCTTATGTTTGCACAATGTCTGTTGGCAAGTGATGACAAAAAAGAAATATGATTATTATTAAACAATTTTATTTCATTTTTCTGTTGGTTTTTTATTTTTTTTTTGTTTGTTTTCTTCATCGCGCAGGTTTTCTTTACGGCGACGAGCATCACAAGAAAATGTTTCATGTTTTGTAAATGTCACATGAGCGGTTGTCACAGATAAAGAAACGTTCAGTGAAAAAATAATATAGCATTAATATCGACAACGTTTGCAATAACTGAACGTTTTATTCCCAAATTCACACGTTCAACTCGACAGTGGATGGAGATTTAAGGAAACTATTGTGATAAAAATTATGTGCTGCAGGTGTAAAATATATGAATCTATTTGTGGCTAACTATTTATAATTATGAAATAATTGTTGAGGCTTATATTTAAAATTTGTATTGCTTCTTTGAATACTCGAACATTTTCTGTTTACGATTGATCTTTACATACATACCTCAGAAAAACACTTCATTATATTCAGCATGTTGGTAAGGGAGAAATGGTATAACATTCTATCTTTGGAGAATACGAATTCTTGACACTTAAATGGTTGCCTTTTTATATATAACACTACTATAATGGTTTAAGGATCGACGAGACAAAATATTTTATTTATTTTCATAAAATATTTTATATTAAACGTTCAAAGTGAACATGAGTGGCGCACGAGTCGGATTAAGGTTTCACAAGGCCGACGTGTGATAAAGAATGAGGAAAGGGCGGCTTAATGGCCTCATGTTTCGCCGACAAACAGGTAAATTCGGCGCCCGGAGACACTATGATAGACCTAAGGAACATCGATGAGACAGTTACGCCCATGGAGATTCTGGAGCGCCACTGAGATTGATAAAGCCTGATGAGATAGGGGCAGTCCTGCTTCGCCTCAATAGCAAGGAAAACAGTGGGCCGATAGCGTCCCGAATTACGTTTTTAGGAGGACTTACCGGAGAACTTGGGATTACTTGGCGGTCCTTTTCAACCAGTGCCTGAATGCAGAATACGTCCCTAGGAAATGGAAGACGTCAATAATTATACCCATTCTGAAACCTGAAACAACCAGACCATCTCTTTACAGACCGATCTCTTTGCTCTCTAGCCTGGTTATGTTGTTTGAGATCTTCATATTGGATAGACTGAACGAGCACATCGAGGCGGCGGATGTGCTGAAAAACTCCCACTTGGTTTCAGACGGGGATTGTCGATAGCAGATCGCAAATTTTTAATTTTTAAATTATCCCTGTATCTCGATAGATTGAGAGAATATTTCGTCAGGTAGAGATTGGTCCCCAACATCGTCAAGTGCAAATCGATCATCTTTAGAGGAAGGAAAAAGAGAATTTTGTGGTTCTCAATATCCTCCCATCAGATGGAGAGGATAAGGATCCTTGAGAGAAAGACCTTGCACTACTGCTTGAGCTTGATAGTGCGAAGGACGGAACAGGGGCGGTTTATCAGTCCTTCCTGCCAACGGATTTACAATGATGCGTCCCTGGATCGTATCGACGGGTTCAAGATCATCAATAACCTCTCAGTGTACCCTACGCATCCGAGAACGATGGTGCGGGGATGTTGGCTGAAGCGAGGTGTGTTTGACCGCCTGATAGCCTCTCAGTGTACCCTACGCATCTGAGAAAGATGGTGCGGGGATGTTGGCTGACGCGAGGTGAGTTTGACAGCCTGATAGCGACCGATGACAATTTGTCTCCGATGAATATTCCACACTTGTCCGACAGCCACATGATGTTCGTTGCCGATAATAGGTTGGTGTTTTACCATATGCGCTTCAAGACATACGGCCTCGACGACCTGGTATAAAACACGGCTCTGTAGACATTGGCCTTTCATTTCGTTTTGATTATAGATGTAGGTTAAGTCAGTTGAGGAATAACGCCGTTTTCCGCATTTTTTCGAGGAATATTGATTTTGAGAGATTTTCATTTATCACACGAGAGCATCTGCCTAAAGTAAACACTTAATGAAATACTACAAAAACAAGTAAGAAAGTTCAGTCGGGTAAACCGACTTATGAATCCCGTAACCTTGAGTCCCAAAAAAAATCGTACTCGTAAATGTATTAATTTTTTTTAATTTACGCCAATGACGTTGGCAATTTACCAATTGGAAAATAATGTAATTGCCAGATCAATAATTTCACAACTTCCGGTCTGAAAAAGCACACATTTTTGTATGGTCGACCTTAGCAAATACATCTCTGCACTATTTACACTAGCGGTGGCCAAAAAACAGAAACAGGCTGTATATATTATATATAAACCTACCATTATTACTAGTAACATGAGGTGTTCGATGTTATTGTTGAATGTTGTCATGGGCATTTTGTCATACAAAAATACTATCTTTGTATGGAAGAAATTTTCATCCTATAGGTATACGTATTTCTTAGATTTTGCATATATTTGGAGACTCATAGATCCGATGATCGAATCATTGCATACAGATATAACCCTTTTATTCGTAAGTCGGACCAGACAATTTTTCGCCTGCGAAGCCAAATGCGGTGGCTGATACACTGGCTCCCTGGCTCAGGGACCACTACACTTGTTGCACCAAATAGGCCTATATACCAGTAAAATGGTTACGTTTATTCCAAAAGTGGAAAAAACCTTCCCACACAGGATTTCCGGCCACTTAGTCTATCGTCATTTCTCCTTAAAACCTTAAGACTAAAAATGATCATAGGCTACTGTTTAATAAACGGCAAATCCACCTAAACCGCTCTGAATGATCTAGACCGATTTATTGAAGAATTTCTCTCTCTGATAAGGAATATACAAAGGTAGGCTTCCTTAGATATAGAAGGGATCCTAAATAATTCAAATACAGCTGTAACAGTTAATGCTCTGTCGGGGCCCCAATTGGTCGTTCCGCGGAAACACTGTTCTCTCCATGAACAGTGTTCATATTTCTCTAGAGATAATTAGTGTTAAGGTTGTTCTCTATGCACATGACGTGTCAAGCGAGGCTAGAAACATCCTACAACAGGTCCTTCCTCTTATTCCTATGAGGAGCATATGGCCATTAAAGAAATATTGGCTATCGATAATCACCTTGGTGGGAACTAGGGATGTCGACCGGGAAATCCTGATGCCTTAAGTCCCGGGATTTCCCGAATCCCGGTATTTTTGAAGATCAATCCAGGGAAATCCTGATTTACATTGGAGTTTTGTTTGCTAGCGGAAATTAGTTAGTTTTAGTTTTAAATTCTATAAAATTAACTGTGGAAGTGTTATGTCGTTGTGATATGAATCGGTACAACTAGGGTGATCAAAAAAACGGTTATTTTGAAAATACGGTTTTCGGTTTCTTCGAAAATAAAGTTAACTCTAAAACCGGTTTTCGGTTGAACCGAAAATAAAAAACCGGTGAACCGGTTGTTTTCGGTTTTTCTTTTTTAATAAAAATTCAATAAATGTTTAATTTTTAAAAAGATTTCTTTAAAAAAAAATTGATTATGATTTTTATAAAACTTGACTAATAGTAAAGATCAGCAAAATCTTAGCTTTTACCATTATATGAATGGCTCAAATGGCAAACCGATTATATACATATATTATCAGTAGTAGCGGATTCTGGCTTGAGCATACTATAGAGATGAAAACTTGTCGAAATGTGAAACTGGACATACAAGGTGGTGCAAAAGTAACCTTTCGATGTTTTTTGGCTGTAATTTAAAAAAAAAAGAAAAACTTTGATTCTTCTTGTGGATTATTTTTATTTGGTCTTTTAATTTTTTTTACATCAAGTCGAGAATATGATGTCATGTAAATGGCCGCCGCCACAGTTGATTGTCATTTGAGCCCTTTTTATGGCATTTTCCATCACTTTGGCCAAAACTTCCGGCGATAGGTCCTCACATTCTTAACGGATATTGTCTTTAAGAGCTGCAAGAGTCTGAGGCTTGTTGACATAAACCCGCGACTTCAAAAAGCCCCACAAAAAGAAGTCTGGAGCGGTCAAATCAGGCGATCTTGCTGGCCAGTGCAAATCGCCAAAACGGGAGATTAGGCGCCCGGGAAATGCATCCTTCAGCATATCGGTTGTGGCACGTGCAGTGTGTGCCGTTGCACCGTCCTGTTGGAACCACATGTTTTCCAATCCCAATTCATCAAGTTGCGGCAAAAAGAACTCGTTGATGATTGCTCTGTAGCGCTCACCATTCACAGTAACCGTTTGGCCCGCGACGTCTTCGAAGAAAAAAGGTCCGATGACTCCTCCAGCGAAAACAGCACACCATACAGTGACTTTGAGCGGGTGTAATGGCTCTTCGTGGGTTACACGCGGATTTTCAGTGCCCCAGAAGCGTAAATTTTGCTTATTTACCCACCCGCTAAGATGGAAATGGGCCTCATCACTCATGATTATTTTTGATGAAAAATCATCTTCCTCTTGGTGGTGATTAAGGATGGCTTGAGCGTATGTTAGACGCGATTGGCGGTCAGCAGCTAACAGCTGATGCACCGTCTGGACTTTGTACGGAAACATCTTCAAATCTTGTACCAAAATTCGCTGTAGAGACCGTCGACTGATGCCCATTTGCGTGGCACGTCGTCTGGTCGATGTCGACGGCGCTTCCATGACATCCTCGGCTACAGCAGCAATATTCTCTACAGAACGGCTACTCCGGGGTCTGCCACGCCTGGCAGCATCTCGTGTTGTGCCAGTCTCTTCGAGGCGAGCGGCTAAACGTCGCAGTGTTTCACCAGTAGGCGTTGGACGGCCAGGAAATCTGCGACGAAATTCACGTTGTGCCAAAGTCACCGACCGATTATTGGTCAAATAAATAGTCAGCAATATTCCGGGTTCTGGAGCAGTGTAGCGTAACATTGTTTATAAACGTGTATTTCGCATGTGTTTACTACACAAATGTCAAAACAGAACTGCCATTAGGGGCCAATCGCAAAATTTATAGCATTTTCTGATAGGAGGATTACTTTTGCGCCACCTTGTATGTATTTTTATTTATACCTACATTTCAATTAGAAAGGATTGTTAATTAATTTCTATACGGCAATAATCACCTAGACCCTTGTTAAAATATGCAGACGAAGTCTATAGGGAAGTTAGCAATGTAAACAGTATAAATACATACAAATCTGCATTTTGAAATCGATGGATATGCACAAATGATGTCAACGGTTTTTATATTGATGTTTTCAAAATTTTAGGTAGGTTCCTGTTTCAAAAATAATATTTTCTTTATCATTTTATAATGGTTTCAAAAAACCGAAAAGTCAAATAAACCGAGTTGAAAAAACCGACGGTTCGAGTTATTCAAAAATGCAGAAAAACCGATAGGCGGTTTTTAAAGAGAAACCGATTAACCGGTTAACCGGTGCGGTTTTTGATTACCCTAGGTACAACGGATATGCTGCACTGTAATTTATGTTGAAGGAAATATCTGCTATTAGTTTCATATAAACTGATGGAATAAATATGTATCTTCGTAAACGAATACATGAGCGTAGAACAATATACTCTAGTCTTCTAAACTAGAATCCAAATTTAAAATCGGGGTTTGAAAATGTTTTTGTTGTGTGTCTTATTAAACAGGATCTTTAATCTGCCGTTTTAAAACTAATATTGAGCCGAATGATTCATATTAAGTTGAATGATTCATATTGAGTCTAACCAATGACAATCAAAGGTATAGACACCCTATCGCAGTTGACTTTTAAAGTAATAAAAAAGCTTTCTGTATATGGCTACCTAAAAATCTTCTCACTCGCATACAAACGTACGCGAAATTGACTTTTCCCCCATCTTGTGGAAAAAAGTTGCAAATACACTAGGATGTCTATACTTTAAATTGTCATTGGTCTAACGATTACTCAGCTGAAGAATTAGAAATATAATTCATAACAAAAAAGCTCAAAGATGTTATAGAAAAGTGCCAAACTTCTACCAAGGCAATGAATATGTCGACGATGATAAATAAACTTAATTTCAATATTTTTTTGCGAAGACAAAATTAAGTCTAAAGAAATAATAAATGGGTAAAACACCGGGATTCCAAATAATCCCGGGATCATCATTTTCTCAATCCTGAATCCAAAGATTTGCTAAACTCAGTCCCGATCGACATCCCTAGTGGGAACCCGTCCATGACAGAACTTGTTCTTTTCAGCAACAGATGACCAACTGCAGTACCTGTCTCTTGGGAGTTCTTGAAATTTCCTTCTCTGAAAGTGCAAAATACTCAGGTATTTTACTTAGCAGGAAGTTCAACTTCAAACTCAATATTCTGGAACAAGCAAATAAGGCTGTGGTAGCGCTATGTACGAGCATCTTTAACAGGTCGACAGGAAAACGATGGGGTTTATTGACAGTGTCAGACCGATAATACTGTATGTCATAGTCGTATGGTGGATGGCTCCACAGAATTAATTTGCTGCGCAATGCTAAGTCATGTTCAGCGAATGGTATGTGTATCACCGGTGCGTTTAGAACGACACCTAAATTTGATGCTACATTTAAAGCCGCTAGACAAGGCAATGTGCCGCAATGTGCTATTAGACTTAGAGAACTATCAGTCTAACCTGAACATTGTTGCTGTTACTCTATGTTTGAACCACTTTCTGACAATAAGCCTTTCACTCTTATACATCAGAATGAAATGTTCACATTTCTGGGGGTATCTACAAATCCTATAGTTACCATCTATTCCCAGGACGGGGACTGGAAGGTGATTCCAGATGGGTCAACAGTCCTAGACTTTCTGGGGTCTAACTGGTAGTATCTTCGGCTACGCAGTCTGACACCACAGTCTGTAATCTGGTACCATGGGAGTCGGGAATGCCACTAGAACTTACGTTCTGGCCTGACTATTGGTGTAGTCCTTTCGGCGGGCATCGTGGTGGCTGTGCTTGATACCAAAATCGATGGGGAGAATAGTCTCGAATGTGGAGTTGCAAACCAACCGGATGCCATGAGCTATAGAATGGTAAGGAGTTTTAGATGGGCTCCGCTCCTTACCAAGAAGTAGGGAAAAATTATGTTCAGTTTGCTACACAATGTGAGTGGGGGCGTTGGTCGACGCATGTATTCACACAGGTGTTAAGAGCACGATAGAGTTAACCCAAACGGCAGGAATTTACCTAAATCCAGAATACATATTGTCACATTTCTTGCCATAGAATATTCGTGAACTATATTCTTCCATAATTCAACAAACCACCCTCGACTGTTGCAGATCTCTTAAAGGTAAGGCTGAGCAGTTCAATATTCTCCTGATGAACAGACAACTGCAAAGCAGATGTATTTGCAAGTCTACCTTACACGTTCCACACGGAATATGTGCTCATCACTTCCTGAGAGATAGTGCACTTATGGCAACAAATGACAGGCCATTAGTCAGGAAATGCATACATTCCAGGCTGACGTGGCCCTGCCTAAAATCCAAACATTCCTACGTCCTGCTGTCGTTATCGATACTGGAAGTCTCACTTATAGTGTGTATTATGACGGGTCTCTGCCTTATTGGACGGAAAGCATAGAGATTGTCATTCTTGCAAAATGGCTTTTGCAGAAGCTGCGGAGACGAACAGGAGTAGGAATCAATAGACCGCCTACTATTTCTCCAGAAGCTGTAGAATACCAGGCTCTCTTTTCTTTGGAGAGTTAGCGAACTTGGCTGATGCTGATATCAGTCAACCATTGAGCTTTGTTGTAAGGGATACAAATAGGTTCCCGTTGAACCTAAATGTATGCTTTTCCTTACGTCCATGTAACACAATGGGCTACATAGTCTAATGGCGAATTTGTTTCTGCAAAAAAGTGCAACATTTTCATTGCCTTTTTTCGAAAACTGCACTTTTATTACTTTTTGAAATTTGGCAATTAAGTTACTCGAATTTAGGACAACTAAAATTTCCAAATTTCAAAAAGGTGATACAATAGTGCAGTTTTCGGGAAAACGGCAATGCAAGTGTTGCACTTTTTGGCAGAAACGAATTCGCTATAAGAGTGCTTGACATACTCTTAAACTAAGCCTAGGTCTAACACAGATATTGTTTTTCCTTGGCAGTATTTGTTGTAAACATCATGGACTATTATTTTAAGTCAATAGCTATATTTAAACAATTGATTAGAAATTTTGCTGATATCATTTAGTACACGCTGAAAAAAATCGCTTCTGTAGTATATTTGGTACACACACAAATTATATATTTGGGAAGATGTTGTTCTAAACAAATCCTTGTTTTCACCCTAATACCTTTTATTTGGGATTTTAATTCCGAAACAAAAATGTATTTAAATTTAAGTATTCCGAAAATATCGAACATTAATTGTGTTAAGTTTTCCAGTATTTTAATGATAATTTTTTAGAAATTTTTAATTGAAATCGTATAATTTTTGATAACATTAATTTACTCGATTGAAAAAAATGCTGACATGAAATACCCATAAATTTAAAATGAGTCCCTTAAAACAGAATGCAATGATGCTAATGGTATTTTTGACTGGGAGAAATAATTCGAAACGAAGGAAAAATTAAAAATGAAATTAGAAAAATTCACCAAAGTTTTGAAAATCTTTCTTAAATTATATATATTTGAAGATATTCCTAAACAATGATTTTATTGGTATATAAATACATATTTTATTTGAGAAAATTATTTTGCAAATATATTTTGTAGTAATATATTAATATATGCGTTCCAAGTAAATTAAATTCAGAAATATAAAACATTAAAAATTTGTGTTCCAAATATATTTTCCTTCGATTCAAACATATCCAAAAAGGCGATTTTGCCCCGTGTAGCTTGATAGGTTCATTTTCAACTGTATTACCTAATTTTCCAACAAACTTTTCAAATCATAATGTGATTGCGAATTACAGCGGTTTCAATGCATGGAAATTATACAAATTTTATGTTATTTATAGTTATTTATGAGTTGGAAAAAAATCGGGGAATTTATTAAAATATTCTCATGAAATCGATTCATAAATTTAAAGAATATTAATTTATTTAGTGTATTACAAAACTAAATTTCGATTTCAAACTATGTGTTTGTATCGGTTTTCTAAGCAATCCATCGTTATTAAACATCAAACAATAACTGGTTATAAAAATTCGATTAAAAATTCAATACTGTTTGATTTTATTTAATTCAAAAATTAATTTGAACATCAACACCTTTCAGTCAATCAGTCGCACGCATTTCAGTTTCAAGGAGCCATTTATCAAAATCATGGGTGTCGATGTTGAATTGGAGGGATCGGCGCTGTTCGTGCATATTTTATTGCATCTTGACTTGACCGTACAATATACTAACGCAGTCGTTGTTGCGGCAGCTCTGATTTCTTCATAACCATTGGCCACAAGCATGAAAAATTTTAAGATCTTCCCCATACCAATTTCACAACTTCAGTTGGCTTTAAACGAGTCTCCCCCATTTAAGCCGCTAACAACGTACACAACTACTACCGCTCCATCAGCTGTCATGTATGGGAGCGCTTCATATCATTTGGCGGCGCCTTGGAAATGTCTGCTAGATGACAGCATGAATGAATGATTCAAGCCAAGTTTTTAGTCGTTTTCTTCGAACTGGCCAGCAGCAGCAACAACTACAGAACAGTTAAGAACGCTCACACAGCCCAGGCGTCAAGTTCCTCTTGTTCACTGTGTCAGTGTTTCATTTTTTTGTGGTCATGGCGGCGTTATAAATTTAAATTAATAGAGCCTTTAATTAAAGCGAACCCGAAAGGTTTATCGCATCATAAGGATTCTCTGTTTCTGGGTGGTAATTATGGTCCGGATGTTTCTTCAGCGACCCTCTTTTTCTCTCGTGAAGTTGGCCCGACAAAAATGTGGGTGTTTATTTGGTAATTACATGTTTTGTTTGAGAATTTAGTCATAAAAATACGAAAAGGTGTTCATTCGTTGGTTGGTTCTGTCCAATCCCTTTTTTGGGGAGAAATGTGATTTAACTTAAAGCTTAAAATCTTCACAACAAGGGATTAACTTTAAATTGCTGAGTCATAAATAATAGTAACGATTTCCGATGGGGAGCGCTGAATGTTTTTTATTTTCTATAACTTATTCTTGAATAATATTAATTTCGAAACTTGGTAGTAATTTAAAATTAGTATACAAACACAGTAGATCAATTGAGTAAGATCAACCAAGTAACAAAATCGCACCATTTCCAAAGGAAAAGTTTTCACCACCCTTCTTAAGGAAAACCTTTTTTTAAGGAAAAGTTGTCAGAGACAACGTTTTCTTAAGGAAAAGTTGTCAGAGACTATCTTTTCTTAAGGAAAAGTTGTCAGAGACAACCTTTTCTTAAGGAAAAGTTGTCAGAGACAACCTTTTCTTAAGGAAAAGTTGTCAGAGACAACCTTTTCTTAAGGAAAAGTTGTCAGAGACAACCTTTTCTTAAGGAAAAGTTGTCAGAGACAACCTTTTCTTAAGGAAAAGTTGTCAGAGACAACCTTTTCTTAAGGAAAAGTTGTCAGAGACAACCTTTTCTTAAGGAAAAGTTGTCAGAGACAACCTTTTCTTAAGGAAAAGTTGTCAGAGACAACCTTTTCTTAAGGAAAAGTTGTCAGAGACAACCTTTTCTTAAGGAAAAGTTGTCAGAAACAACCTTTTCTTGTCAGAGACAACCTTTTCTTAAGGAAAAGTTGTCAGAGACAAACTTTTCTTAAGGGAAAGAGAGACAACCTTTTCTTAAGGAAAATTTGTCATAGACAACCTTTCCTTACGGAAGAGTTGTCAGAGACAACCTTTTCTTAAGGAAAAGTTGTCAGAGGCGACCTTTTCTTAAGGAAAAGTTGTCAGAGGCGAAAATTTCTCAAGGAAAAGTTGTCAGAGGCGAAATTTTCTTAAGGAAAAGTTGTACGAGACAACCTTTTCTTAAGGAAAAGTTGCCAGAGACAAACTTTTCTTAAGGAAAAGTTGTCAGAGACAACCTTTTCTTAAGGAGAAGTTGTCAGAGACAACCTTTTCTTAAGGAAAAGTTGTCAGTTTTCTTAAGGAAAAGTTGTCAGAGACAACCTTTTCTTAAGGAAAAGTTGTCAGAGACAACCTTTTATTAAGGAAAAGTTGTCAGAGACAACCTTTTCTTAAGGAAAAGTTGTCAGAGACAACCTTTTCTTAAGGAAAAGTTGTCAGAGACAACATTTTCTTAAGGGAAAGTTGTCAGAGACAACATTTTCTTAAGGGAAAGTTGTCAGAGACAACCATTTCTTAAGGAAAAGTTGTCAGAGACAACCTTTTCTTAAGGCAAAGTTGTCAGAGACAACCTTTTCTTAAGCAAAAGTTGTCAGAGACAACCTTTTCTTAAGCAAAAGTTGTCAGAGACAACCTTTTCTTAAGCAAAAGTTGTCAGAGACAACCTTTTCTTAAGCAAAAGTTGTCAGATACAACCTTTTCTTAAGGAAAAGTTGTCAGAGACAACCTTTTCTTAAGGAAATGTTGTCAGAGACAACCTTTTGTTAAGGAAAAGTTGTCAGATACAACCTTTTCTTAAGGAAAAGTTGTCAGTTTTCTTAAGGAAAAGTTGTCAGAGACAACCTTTTCTTTAGGAAAAGTTTTCAGAGACAACCTTTTCTTTAGGAAAAGTTGTCAGAGACAACCTTTTCTTTAGGAAAAGTTGTCAGAGACAACCTTTTCTTTAGGAAAAGTTGTCAGAGACAACCTTTTCTTTAGGAAAAGTTGTCAGAGACACCCTTTTCTTTAGGAAAAGTTGTCACAGACAACCTTTTCTTTAGGAAAAGTTGTCAGAGACAACCTTTTCTTTAGGAAAAGTTGTCAGAGACAACCTTTTCTTTAGGAAAAGTTGTCAGAGACCACCTTTTCTTTAGGAAAAGTTGTCAGAGACAACCTTTTCTTTAGGAAAAGTTGTCAGAGACAACCTTTTCTTTAGGAAAAGTTGTCAGAGACAACCTTTTCTTTAGGAAAAGTTGTCAGAGACAACCTTTTCTTTAGGAAAAGTTGTCAGAGACAACCTTTTCTTTAGGAAAAGTTGTCAGAGACACCCTTTTCTTTAGGAAAAGTTGTCACAGACAACCTTTTCTTTAGGAAAAGTTGTCAGAGACAACCTTTTCTTTAGGAAAAGTTGTCAGAGACAACCTTTTCTTTAGGAAAAGTTGTCGGAGACAACCTTTTCTTTAGGAAAAGTTGTCAGAGACAACCTTTTCTTTAGGAAAAGTTGTCAGAGACTACCTTTTCTTTAGGAAAAGTTGTCAGAGACTACCTTTTCTTTAGGAAAAGTTGTCAGAGACTACCTTTTCTTTAGGAAAAGTTGTCAGAGACAACCTTTTCTTTAGGAAAAGTTGTCAGAGACAACCTTTTCTTTAGGAAAAGTTGTCAGAGACAACCTTTTCTTTAGGAAAAGTTGTCAGAGACAACCTTTTCTTTAGGAAAATTTGTCAGAGACAACCTTTTCTTTAGGAAAAGTTGTCAGAGACAACCTTTTCTTTAGGAAAAGTTGTCAGAGACAACCTTTTCTTTAGGAAAAGTTGTCAGAGACAACCTTTTCTTTAGGAAAAGTTGTCAGAGACAACCTTTTCTTTAGGAAAACTTGTCAGAGACAACCTTTTCTTTAGGAAAACTTGTCAGAGACAACCTTTTCTTTAGGAAAAGTTGTCAGAGACAACCTTTTCTTTAGGAAAAGTTGTCAGAGACAACCTTTTCTTTAGGAAAAGTTGTCAGAGACAACCTTTTCTTTAGGAAAAGTTGTCAGAGACAACCTTTTCTTTAGGAAAAGTTGTCAGAGACAACCTTTTCTTTAGGAAAAGTTGTCAGAGACAACCTTTTCTTTAGGAAAAGTTGTCAGAGACAACCTTTTCTTTAGGAAAAGTTGTCAGAGACAACCTTTTCTTTAGGAAAAGTTGTCAGAGACAACCTTTTCTTTAGGAAAAGTTGTCAGAGACAACCTTTTCTTAAGGAAAAGTTAAAATTACCGGAAACCATCTTTTCATCTCTTTCTAAGGAACAGAGACAAAAGTTTCCTAAGGAAGAATGTTCAAGGACAATTTTTCCTAAGGAAAGTTGCTAGAAACCACAATTTCCTAACGAAGAGTTGTTGTTGAGACAAGCTTTTTATAGGAGAAAGTTGCCAAAGGGAAAGTTGTCCTAAGGGAATTTTCTCATAGACCGCCTTTTCCTAAGGAAAAACTTTGAGGGTTTCCTAAGTACAGGTTGTCAAAGACCAGCTATTGCTATAGAAAAACTTTCATAGACAGTCTTTTCCTAAGGAAAAGTTGTCATAGAACAGCCTTTCCTAGGGAAAAGTTCATGGAAATATTCCAACACCTGCAAGGGAACACCTCATGCCGTACTGCTTATATTATGAGCACTACGAAATGTTCGTAATGTCGAGAACTTCGAAATGAACCTTATTTTCCAATATAAATGTGAATTGCCAAAATAACCCCAACAGAACCGAGAGCTGTCAAATGGGCTGTCACTTAATACAGTATTGTAATTTGAAAGATATGCACCTCAAAACATTGTTTTAAAAATTTAGGAACAGCAATTTTTAGCAATTTATACACATTTAGTTACTCAATGTAATCCCAATATCTGGTATTTTAAATATTCTTACATTTTTATTCCACACTCCTCTTAAACACCAAGTACACAAATCACTAAATAATTTCATATTTAAGCTACTAAATTTAATACTCATCAATATTTCATACGGTGACCTTGTCATATGCAACGAAAAGAAAAACTTTTTAAACAAATTTGCCAACCAATTTGTTCTTTGCTTTCCTCACCAAACCTTCAAGTCAAGTTTTAAACTTTCGCTGGAAAGAAAGTCTTCCCTTCGTGCGACTACTTTGGCGTTGAAGATTGAACACTGCCAAAGTAAAGTTTTTCTGTCATAATTTCATATAAGTTTCTTGACTTCAAGGAATATTGATTCCATTCCTTTCCTTTCATATGTGCCGCCGTTGCCTGCCTATCGACACGATGATATCCTTTCATGTATACGCGTGTGCACTGCTCCTTGCCACGTAACACTCGGTAATAGACCCACTTCCTAAACACTTCAGTGGTGTAATGACGTCGATGTTGTCTATAACACACTGCCAAAGTACCTAGGAGTCGGCAGCTTTAATCGAGTTGAAGATGACACTCTATAGTTGGAAGAGTTTTATGCATTTTGATGTTGCATTAGAGACGGACTTAAGGAATAATAATTTTATAATTCATGTGTTTAATAAAAATATTTGCCTCATGGATATGAGGTCAAACACCTTGACTTGAAAGAAGCTACAATCTTACTGTAAGTGTATAAAAGCTTCAATACGCAGTTCATTGCAAAAGATCAAGTACTCCATTCCAGCTTCACTTTTAATCTTTATATATAAAATCCTTTGTACGTTTATTAGTAACGAAACCATAAGAGCGAATGGGCTAAAAATTTAAGAATAGGTTCGGTTTTGCGTCATCTGTGTTTTAGAATTATGTTCACGGAGATAGATGGCGTAGAGGTCAAGTTATTTGCAAAATTCGCATTTCCAGAGCGATTTGACTGAAATTTAAAATGTAAGTGTGGGTTTTCTTAATAAAAGTATGTACAGTAGTCGGCATAAGTATTTTGACGAAATAAAAATCGTGCATTTTTGACTTTAACTTTTAAATGGCTTAATAAAGAAGTCTTGTTTATTTTTCCTTTTTATATAGAACTAATACAAATTTAAAAATAAGCAAACAAATATTTTTTTATAGAAACTTGAAAAGATATAAATTAATTAGTTAATTCCTGTGTTGGCACAAGTATTTTGACAAGTGTATAATACTAAGAAAACATAGTTTAAACTTAACAAAAGTAAAGAAATGAAGAACAATTTAGTAAAATGTATAATCTCCATTGGCTTCAATAACTTTTTGAAGGCGTCTCGGTACTGAATCCACAAAATTTTGAAGAATCTCTGGAGATATCTCTTTCCAAAGGGAAGTTACCTCAGAAACTGTCTCCTCTCTTGTTTTATTTAACGAATCTGTTCTTTTGCTTTTCAAAAGACACGAGACGTTTTTAAATCTGGACTTTAAGGTGGCCAGTCCAAAGTCGTAACACCATCATTCTTTTAAAAGTTACTTATCGTCCGGGCTTTGTGACATGGTGCATTATCCTGTTGCAGGATAAAAGATTCCCCAATAAGCCAATCTCTGGAAGGAAATGCATTATTATTTAGTGTACTCAGATATTGACTTTGGTTTATCGAACCGGTGATTGGAACTAAGTCACCCAGCCCATTATACGCAACACATCACCAGAACATGACAGAGCCTCCACCATGACTCACCTTTTCAAAAACGGGCCGTTTTTTTTTTTGCCTTACTACCTTCGGCAGTCTTACACAATTTTTTGTTGATGAGTTATACTCAAAGGAGATTTCATCTGTTCATAGAACGCTTCTCCAGAACTAATTTGGCTTGTGCAGATGTTCCTTTACGAAGGGCAGTAGTTTAAGCTTGTTTGCCTTTTATATGTACGCACGTCCATAGCTGTAATTGTTTTAAACTCTTCTTCCTTTAAACGTCGTCGGTCTGATTGGATTCTTGGCCGTCAAATTTCATTGATCTACAGCTGCTTGAGGCTTCAGAAATATATATTTTTTAAATTCCCGTAAAAGAACTCGGTCTTCAGCTGGCGTTGTTTTGGGCTTAGCACCTGATCTCTTCAAGTTTCTTATGTCATTATGCTTTTTAAACTTATTAATTTGGTAGTGCACAGTTTGACGTGACACATTAAACTCATTTGCAATGTCTTTCACTGCCGTTCCTGCGTTAAATTTTGCTACCATTGAAGATCTGATAACCAAACTCAACTCAGCCGTTTTACCCATGGTTTTTAATAGCTTTTAATAAATTTTTATTTTTTTACCAACGATAGTTATCAATTGAAGTTAAATGCAAAAGTTGTTTGGTTTTCAAGTGTAAAACCAGTTACACAAAAATTCCGTCAAAATACTTATGCCACGCAAAAATTCGTTTTTTGCACCGTTATTTTACGATACTAAGCAAAGCTAGGTTCAGAAGCCACAAAAAGATTTCGTCAAAATACTTATGCCGACTACTGTATGTATGATTTTAATCTGTGGATGGCTCAATAGTGGACTTATGGTAATTATAAACATTTTTGAAGATTTTTTCCTGAAACTCAGGATGTATGTATTCCCAGCAAAATCTTGGTAAGTACCTGTCATTATTCCCTGCATTACCAAATAATGAGATCTCATTATTCGCTGAATTACTTTCGGCTTATTAATAATGACTTACCAATAATAACAGAAATATGTGATTTTTTATCAAAATAATTTTTGGCAAATTTTAGTATAATGCAATTTTAGCTATATGTGGGTTATTGTAGAAGATTTATTTATTTTCAACAAGTTTTACAAAAATACGTGCAAATTGAATGAAAATACCAAAAATATTTAAGTATATCGTATGATGTTAGACCACTGAAGAATTTTTCACATGGTGGTTTGGTTCAGAAATTCGAAATATACGCGACAATACGCACAAAATTACTTTCAATGGCCATCTCTACCTAAACCTATCTACCATATCTACTACGTATTTTGTAACTTATTGGTAATGCATTATTCAAGTACTTAAAATCGTGAAAACATAAGCACATATTTATGTGGTATGCCTATGCTACAAATAAGTACTTATGCTACTTTATTGTATGCTTTTGGGAAGTACTTCCCGCCAATGACATCCCCATGTTAAAATAATGAGAAAAGTGGCTAAATAATAAGTACTTACCATTATCGAACTTTGCTTACTCGTCGGATTATTTGGTAATGAGAAATTTTGCTGGGTTTTTGAATGAAATATCAATGAAAAACAAACCAATACATTCCAAACAGAAAGTTGCAGGACAACGTCTGCTGGGGTCAGGTAGTATCTTTATATATATTAATATCACTGAACCTAACCCGACCCTTCTTCGACTACTTCAATGTAGATTATCAAACGTGAATAGCACTTTCGACAAGGCCATGACTAATAATTCGTTTTCGTTTAAGTAAGTCCGCATTGAATATATGTCAAGAAATATGGCCCACTAATAGATCCCGCTGCTCTAAGCGAAGGGTAGATTCTGTAGTATTCTTCATAAATATGATGTAGGCCATTTTTATTATTTCTACGGACCTGATGGCTGAGAACTGCATGGTCCCCATCTGGTACCCCAAAGCCACTATCTTAACCTTACTTAGTGATTTAACATGTAACTCACGGACCGTTAGATTCCACCAAGTGTGACAGCCGTAAGTAATGTGAAGCCATTGATAGAATCTTGGTCGTAATTTCCTTTCTGAGACGACAAGTTTTCGACACGAATGTGAAACTGCTGGCACTGGACTTCGTGGCCCCCGTTAGGTATTATAGAGTTACTATGATAACATTACTCAGCGCTTCAACAAGCGACGCGTGGGCGTCAGATGAACCGATCTAGTCGTAAACCTCATTCTGGGACTATAAGCTTTCGAAAGCAATAATAAGAATCGAAAGCAATATTTTCCTCTTTCACCTTAATCCCAATAATTTCGCCAGTATTTTGAATCTACGAGTACACAGCGCCAGATTTGTCTTAATAGGAATGATATTTAAATCGTCGATATCGTAATCGACGAATTGGAATTGGCCTTGACCCTCGCCAACGGGTATCACAAAATTGTTGAACAACATTTAGAATTTCCTGACTAAACATAAAATGGCTGCAATTCCTTAAATAAGCCTCCTAGAGATAAACGGACGACATTTTCGAACCACTATGTTTTTAAGTTTTTTGGTCAAATTTCCTTATTAAAAACTAATATTTATGTTATTACTCGTATAAGTCGAATTATTTTGTAGCAGCTGAGAGTAGATTTTATGCGCAGCTATTTCATTTGTGTCGTCCTATGTTCTCTCAATTAAATATGATCGCTCTCTAGGAACGTTTCTTTCCCACTGATGTCTGGACGAATGAATTTGTATATCTGGGTAAGTAAATGAAATGTTTTTCTCTTTTCAGATGGAACTGCGACTGTTGGACAAATTGTGCATGGAGCAAAAAGTAGTCTGAACGGAGACTTTAAGCTGGTACTACGGTTGATCAGGTCCTCTATCTATCTATAGAGACTGATCATTTGGACAACCCTATTTTTGGGAGTTTTGTGGTGACCGTGGTTGTACAATCACAATGGCGTAGAGCTTTGTCTCGGTGTGAAGTTGTATGGCAACCGGGTGCTGTGACATATAGATCAGCAGAGGTAATAGATAGGGCTCGACCCTCACCAATGGGTATCACAAAATTGGGTTGGTGGCCATCGGTAGATCAGTGGCTAGCGTGTTAGACTTGGATTCCGAATGTTCGATACCCAGCCAGGGTACTAGACAATTTAACATCAACGTTTTCATGTTTTTATTATTTGAGTTTCTGCAGCTAAACTAACTCACCGCATACACTACCATTACAACAACATCTGAACGTCCAAGTCGATAGGGAAGCTTAAAGTAGACATAACACCATGACGACTATTAACAAAAATGCAGCGCTTCTAGTGGAGAATAACGGTAACACTAAAATAACATCTATTCCCCGAAATTAACAGATAAATGTTAATTAACATCCGGACAACATTGTGTAGATGAAAACAACATAAGGTTCCCGCGATAATCGCATATATGCCGGAACGTAGTCTGTAATAGAAATATGCTTGAGAATTACCAAGCTACTACAATAACAACATCAAAATTGTTGACTAACATTTAGAATTTCCTGACTAAACTTAAAACGGTTAAACGGTTAAAACGGAATTTTCAAACAACTATATTTTTAATTTGTTGGTCAAAATTTGAATTGCCTTACTAAAAATGAATATGGTTTTATATGTCGAATTATTTTGTGGCAGCTGAGAATAGATTTGCCACGCAGCTATTTCAGTTGCTTCGTGCTAGGTCCACTCAATTAAATAGCATCGCTAGGATCTTTCATTTTTTTCCGCTTTTTTTCTCTTTTCAGATTGATCAACGTTACTCAGATGGACATATGCTTGGACTGGTGTCTGGATGAATTCACGGTCATTTATTTGTATCCTAGGTAAGTTATGGAATTTTTCTTCATTTTCGTATCAGTTTTTTCTCTTTTCAGAGGGAACTTCGAGTGCTACAAAAAATGTGTATGGATGCACAATAACTGGTAGTATACTGCTACGTATTCTGACCGGAGACTTTAATCTGGTACTACGGCTGAGAGTAGGTTTGCCACTTTGCTATTTCAGTTGTGTCATGCTAGGTCTTCCCCATTAAGGAGAAACGCTGTCTAGCAATGTTTATTTCATGCATTTCCCGTTTTTTCTTCTCTTTTCAGATTGAGCAACGCTACTCAGATAGGGTTATGCTCTAACTGATGCCTGAATTTATGAACGGTAATTTAGTTGTATCGCTGGGTAAGTTAACGAATTTTTCTTTATTTTATTATCGGATTTTTCACTTTTCAGATGGAGCTTCGGCTGTTTGATAAAATATGTATTGAGCAATATCTGGTATAGACAGCTACGTATTCTGACCAGAGACTTTTATCTGGTACTACGGTTATCAGGAGCCCCTTTTACCTCCAGATAGATCAGTGGCCGTGGTTTGACACCAAAATGCGGGTAGATCTTCGCCTTGGCGTGGAGCTGTGATATACAGATCAACAGAGATTACATAGTTCTCGAACCTCACCAATGGTTTTTGGTGAAAATTTTTAATTTCCTTAAGAAAACTTAAAATGGTTGAAATTCCTTAAATAAGCCTCATATAGATAGAGAATGAAAATTTAGAATCTCTATATTTTGGGTCAACATTATTTATGTCATTAGCAAAACTTTAATTGCTGGTAGGTTAGGGTGGCAGCCGGTTTTACCAGCTCACATAGACCAATAGAGGTCCCCAGTGGTACCACGGCCCAGTTTCTCCGGAAGCAACCTGTTTAACATCGGTGTCGGTAAGACTTCCTAGAAAGGCCGGCCCCAGTAACTCAATGCAGGACGGTAACAACGTAGGTGGTCAATGCTCTGCAGTTCCTCCACATCACCACAGCTTCTGCAAAACGCATTGTACTCAATTCTCAACCTTCTTGGCGTGTTCGCCGATCAGGCAATGACCCGTCAGGTCTTATGTCGTATTTTGGCCAGATTTGCCTTGCTACCCTACAGGTGTCGATTTTGGCCATCTCTCATTGGACTGCTTGACTGCATCTTTTGCCTAAGCCAAAGCTTACATGTGGACACTGGCGCAACAATATATGCAAATTCTTCGAGAATTTTTAATGTAATTTCCTAGCAAGTTCACCGGCTATGCGTTACCCCGTGATATCCCCATGCCCAGGTAACAATATGAGGTATATGTTAAACTGCTCAGCCATCTCGCTGAAAGATCTGCAGCAGTCGAGGGTTGTTTGCGAATTTAGGGATATAGCCTACAAAAACGTAATGGTAGCCTGGTTGTCGGAGTAAATGACGATGCCAGTGTTGTTCACTATGGGGCAACTAAGGCACTTGACGACTTTACTTATTGCCATTATTTCTGCTTGATAGAAATTGCAAGTATCTGGTAGTCTGTGGGCAATATCAAGACAAAGTATTTACGGTGTAAACCGAATCAAACCTGTTCATCAAACCTTTTCATAAATTAAATAAATTTTTGGTAAAAACAAACTTAAAATTACTATAATTCCTTAAATACCCCTTTTCAAAGGAAGTAGGATGCTTTAACGGACATTGACAGGACATTATTAGGACATTGACAGTTGACCTTCAATATTCTTGGTTAAGGACTTCACTGCGAGAATCACTTGAAAACCCCTTAACATATGTCGTCCACATTGTTCAAGAGGTGTTTCCATACTACAACTCTATCAATGCCTATCTGGTCTAGAGCTGCATCGATAGCCGCCGAAAGAACATTGTTTTGTCGAAGTAGATCATCAGATACATTGTATAAGAGCATTACATGTGACAGATTAGTTCCATTAGCTACAGTTTCTCCCAAATGAAGAAGAAATGCAACTCACTAGTGCGGAAAGCTGCAGCTTAGAGATTTTTAACATGTAATTAAAACAACAAAATTTGTACAAGGGTTGTTATCAATTAATTGTACAGGGTTTTCCAATAAGATGTGTTATTTTGAATCACCCGGTATTTCGGTAGCTGTCACTTTTGAAGCTTTTATTTTTTGACATTTGACAAGTAGAAACTACGCCATTACTAAAAATGGAACGATACACGATCATCGAACTATACAAAATGATCAAAAAACGGTCGAACAAAAAAAAGATACGAACGATACAAAACCATTTGACTGATGAGGCCCATTTCCACCTCGGTGGCTACGTCAACAAGCTAAATTGTCGCATCTGGGGCTCGGAAAACCCAAGAGTTATTGTTGAGAAGCCTCTCCATCCTCAACGTGTGACTGTTTGGTGCGGTTTATGGTCCGGCGAGGTCATTGGACCTTACTTTTTCGAAAATGAGGTTGGATCAACAGTTACGGTGACTGGATTGCGCTGTAGAGAGATGATTAATGATTTTTTATTTTCGGAGTTGGATGGTATTGATCTGGACAACGTTTACTTTGAACAAGACGGCGCTACGTACCAAAAGTTTTCGGACCGTGTTATCTCTCGGAGAGGTGATCACAATTGGCCACCGAGATCTTGTGATTTAACACCTTGCGACTTCTTCCTTTGGGGCCACGTGGAAGATAAGGTCTACGCCAACAGCCCATCGTCAATTCAAGACCTCAAAGATATAATTCATGAGGCTATCGAGGACATAGGGCAGCCACTTTGCGATTTGGTTATGGAAAATTTAATGAAAAGGATATGGTCCTGTAAGCGTGGTAGTGTTGGCCATTTGGCTGATGTTGTTTCTCATTATTAACGGCATACCTTCCTCTTTATTATGAAAAAAACATCCGATCATTTATCTCTCAAAATGGCATTTTTCTTGTTGAAAAACTCTTTATTATTTAAATGTTGTGGTACAGTTCTGAAAATTAAATAGTTTCAAATCCTACCAATTAATAACAAAAAACGAAGGAAACGAAATTTTTTTTCCCAATTACGATAGAATGAGTGAAAATTTGTGTCGGTAAAACATGTACATAATAATAGAGTGTATATTATTCGCTCAAGTCCCATTTCTTACTACCACATTATGCTTCCTACTTGCATCTACTTTGTGTACGAAGAAAATGTGTAATACGTTTTAAACGTAATATGTAATCGTAGTTGTATTTTATTTATTTTATTTTCCATTATATTCCAAAAATTAAACAACAAAAAACAACGAAAAAGAAAATTATCGGTGCCATGACATGCTTAACAACTAGACATGATTTTATGAAATATTTTTTTCAGATACGAGGACTCTGTTGAAGATTTTCGTTTATAGACGTTTATCTCGTTCATTGTCACAGTGGGATATTTATATTCAAGAAATCGGCGCATCATGCATTTTATTGTACTCCAGAAAATTTAAGAGAACTTTTTAAATATGAAGTACTTATAAAATGTTAACACTACCCTCGTAAAGCTAAAACTAGAAAATAAGTCCTCCACAGGTTGTGATGGTCCTAGCACTAGGTAGAATAAAATGTGTTAGGGAGGAGACTATCCATTTGTACGGATGTAGTATCGTTTAGTTCTTTCGTCACAGTTTGACATGCCGTTGAGAGAACACTCAAAATTGCACCCAAACATATGTAAAGGTAGATTAAGATACTGTGGCTCAAACACTACACAAAGGAAATGAAGATAAAGTGATGGTCATTTAGTCAAGACCACAACTGTTGTATTTAAGTGTTATGCTGTCATACACAGTCAATGTTAAAGTTAAACCGACTTTATAGTCAAACATAAATATGTTTACTTTGATAGGGTTCTTTCTACAGTTTAATATATATATATGTACATATGAACTATAACTAAGCATTGTTTCGGAAACTTTTGCAGGAGTACAATGACACAAATTAGAGATAATATCGGCATCGACCACTCCAAACTTTGGAGGAAACACTAGTATTATCCCGTAATAGGTACATTGCTTTAAGCATCCCAGACTACGTTCCGAAATTCGTATCCAGACATATTGAATTTCTTTAGCAAAACTTAAAATGGCTGTAATTCCTTAAATGAGTCTCCTAGATCGAAAAGGCCAAAATTTCCGATTCACTATATTTTGATGTTGTAAAGAAAATTTTCTTAATTAAAACCAGTAAGGAAAGGCAGAAAGTCGGGCGGGGCCGACTATATAATACCCTACACCTCCCTAACAATGCGATAAGGGTTATTGCGATAATAGTTTGGAATAATTGGTAAATGAGTGAGAACATATATATGCGGATATATCTAATTCTGAACCGATACTCGCTAAATTAAGCAATATTCCTTCCTAAATTGAGAAACATCTTTCTGGAGAATTTTGTAATGGTCGGAAGTAAAGTACAACTTCTATAGCGCTTTGTAACCAAATCAGGAGGAACATATATATGGAGCTTATATATAAATCTGAATCGATTTTCCCTGAATACTCATTCATGTAAAATAGAAACCTCTGTCTGTCGAATTTCGTACTGATCGGATATAAAATACAGTCTCTACAGCGCTTGAATGTCAAATCGGTGCTAACATATATATGGGGGCTATATCTAAATCTGAACCGATTTTCTCCAAATTTGGCAGTATTCCTTCGTGTAATAAGAAACCTCTTTCTGCCGAATTTCGTACTGATTGGATATAAAATACAGTTTCTACAGCGCTTACATGTCAAATCGGGTGCAACATATATATGGGGGCTATATATAAATCTGAACCGATTTCCCTCAAATTTTGTATTGTATCTAAGTGTATCACGAGACTACTCTCTGTCAATTTTTGTACAAATCGGTTACAAAATGTTGCTTATACAGTGCATATATGCCAAATCGGAGGTACATATATATGAGAGCTATATGTAAATCTGAACCGATTTTGACCAAATTCAATAGGGATCATCCTTGGGCCTAAAAAAAGATATGTGCAAAGTTTCGTTGAGATCGGACCATAATTGCGACCTGTACTTTGATTACAAGAATACGTCTACAGACAGACAGACGGACATAGCTAAATCGACTCAGAAAGTGATTACAAGTCGATCGGGATAATAAACAATGGGTCTATCTCTTCTCCTTTTGGGTGTTACAAACAAATGCACAAAGTCATAATACCCTGTACCACAGTGTGGTGTAGGGTATAATGACAATTTTCTTTACTCCATAGAACAGTTTCTTAAAAAAAATAAAAGTATCATTGTAATAAAGAAACAATTTGTTTGGAACAAATGTTTTAGCAATGAAATATTATTTTTTCCCAGCACAGTAAACCATTGTTTTTACCTGGGTTAATCATACATTTTTGGGGAAACACCCCCCTAAAAGGTCCGGCGTTATAGGCCTTCGAGACTACGTTCCGAAATTCGAGTCCATAGACCGATGCATCCAATTCACCTTCTGCTTTATAATCAACACCCCATGTGGTTATGTAATAGGTACTGCGTAAAAAGTTTTAACACTTTCCGCGCTGTGTGTGTGTCTGGCCTACTCCAAGGAGGTCACAAACGATTGCTACGAATGTTCGGGACTCAAGAATGCCGGGGAGTACTCTTCAACTACTTCCCAACTAAGCATTTAACCACCCCCACCAAACGCTCGCATTTAAGGCATCATCATCACCAGCCCAAAGACCAACCGTAGTGAACGCTGTTTACCAAACAAACGGAAGATGCGTTTGCCAACTCCCCTACCAATGTCAGGGCCTAGCAAAGGGAAACTTTCAGACGCATACTAACACCTGCGCGCAAAAGATGCATTCCAACAAGTTGAATCCACAAAATCCTAACCTAGCAGATACTATGATCCTAATTATACTTTAAGAGATAGACTGGATTGTGACCGCACACAAGAGAAACAAATGACGGAAGCACCTAGAAGAGTTAGATCTTGAATTCAGGAAGCTGTAGACTACGATCATACTCATCTCAAACTCCAGGCGCAACGATAGCATCAATATATCGTTCGGTGACCAAACTCCAAAAGATCCTACCCGTGTAGCAGCAGCTTTCTGCTGACAATTCCTTGATTGCCGGACCATGCATGCAGAAAGCTACGGCGAGTGTCCGGTACCCTTAGACAAGACAACAGACCCGCAGCCATCACTCTGGATAATGTGATACAGTCCATAAAAGCCATCATGAACTCCAAAACTATTTGTCCAAATGGGTTGGCTACAAAGTTCTGCTTCTCAGAACCTTCGAAATTACAGATATGTGGAAATTAGGGAAATTTATCGCAGTGGCGAAACCTGGAGAGCAGGTACAACAGGGAAGCTCGTATCAGCACATTACTCTTATGTTGTAAAAATTCTGGATACCATTTTACTACCCACCTTCGCAGAATATATTCCCACTAATGACCATCAGCATGATTTTCACTCAGGCAGGAGTACGAGCACATCACTTAGTGAGATTACTGCCAGTATCGCAGAGGGACTTTACAATAAGAGGCTGCATAAACACATGAACCTCTTGTTTTCTGTCCCGAAGACAGCGGCTACACTGAAAAAAAGTGAACCTGGAAATCGATATCCACATACGTGGCCAATGAATTCCAAAATTCTCGTAACGTTTGATAACCTGCTCCTTTTTTGTAAACACCCTTAGGTGTTGGCCAACAATGTGGGGAGCAGAAACAAAATCCTGAAGGAACTGGCGGGTAGCACATTGGGAGGGATAAGGAAACTATCTTCACAACCTATAAGCCCATTGAACGTTCCTTTATTGCTTATGCAGCTACAGCATGGACTCCGTGCTATGGAGATATCTCCAGAATGTGCAAAACGCCACGCTTTGAGTTGACAGCGGTTATCACTCAATGACACCGGAATATAACTTGTATCACGAGTCACAGCAGGAGTCAGCATATTTTAAAGTGCGGAAAACTAGAATACTCAAACCCAACAGTTACTAGGAGAGTTCCTTCCGAGATGACCATCCCTACACGCTGAAAAAAATCCCTTCTGTAGTATATCTACTCTAAATATATAAATATTTAGTACATACAAATATTTTATATTTGGTACATACAAATATTTTATATTTGGGAAAATGTTGTTCTATACAAATCTTTGTTTCCATCCCAATATGTTTTTATTTAAGACTATTATTTCTGAAACAAATATTTGTTTGTATTTAAGTATTGCAATTCAATTAATTGTGTCAGCACTTCAAAGTATTTTTTTAGAAGTTTTTAATGTTTTTAAAAATACTTTAAAATTGAAATCGTATAATTTTGGATAAGAAAAAAATACTAGAAGGATTGACAACAAATTATTACTTGGGATATTTAGAAATTTAAAATGAGTGATTTAAAACAGAAAATTATGCTGCATAGCCAGTTTTAACTGTGAGGTTTAATTCGAAATCAAGGAAATTAAAACGTAAGGCTTTGAAAATATTTTTTAAATAAAATATATTTGGAGAAATTCCTAAACAATAACTTTATTTGTTTTTAAACACATATTTTATTTGAGAAAATTACTTCACTAATATATTTTGTTCTACGAGTAATGTACTTTATTAACATACGTGCTCCAAATAAATTTTAATGATTTTAAAATAAAATACGTATATTTGTTCGAAAATATACAACATTTACAAATTTTGCTTCCAAATATATTTTTTTCCAATTCAAACATTTCAAAAATGGCGGTTTTTCTCGTGTATCAGATTTACTTTAGGAAGGAAACTGGGAATATCGGACCCTTAACACAGAACACTAGTGATGACAGCATTGAGGCAGGTACTTACAGACATGATTCAGGAAGTCATAGTCATATCCACCTCCCATACATGACGATGAGAGAAAATTGCACATATAGATTAGATAGATCCTTTCACAGCTCCAATCTAATATATATGTTCCTCAAGTGTTGCTGTATTTCTCACGAAAGTCTCTGCGAACGTAAACCAGTCACTCATTTTCGTCAGGAATTCGGTATCTGGCCTTACGTTAATGAGGTTAGAATTTAATCAATTGGAAAATAATGTAATTGCCAGATCAATAATTTCACAGTTTTCGGTCTAAAAATGCACACATTTTTGCATAGTCGTCCTTAGAAAATACAACTCTGTACTCTGTACACTGGCGGTGGCCAAAAAATCAACCCTGGGTGGGTCAGCTGAGCTGAACCAAGACTCTCACTTCTTTCTCTCTCTCTCATTGTGCACTGACGATTTTTTTCCATCTTAGCGAGCTGCCAATGTTTACTTCTTTATGCTTAAATATGTACACATATGTATACAATTTTATTATTATTGAATTGGTATTACCATAATTATATCAATATCTACTTAGTTTTGATTTTACTAAAGTTTTTTGTCCTATCCTATTTTTGTTCCTATCAGTCGACAAATAAAATAAAGTGACTCGATCTGACATTTGCGTTCGCCCAAATGACAGCAAAGAGAGATAGAGAAGCCAAAATTTACATTGAAATGATTACGTTTCCGCACGAGTTCATTATCGTGCGAATTGCCGTGTGATGGTAGTTACTGATACCCAAATCAGATGTTTATCGTCTGGCAGGCGAACGAAAGCAAATTTTCAAGTTACAGAAACAGGCTGTAAATTGTTCTGTTTGTTGACAACCAATACATATTCTCAAATGCCTTCTGTAAATTGTCTTATGTAAACGCGTCATACAATAAATCAATGATACATTGTAAAGCATAATTAAGGGGGTAAGCCAAAGCATTCTATAATCCAAACCTTAAATTATACCTTAAATTAAACGTCTTCAAACGTCTACTTCAACAACCCTAAACAAATGTAGGCGCCTACCAAAATAATTCATGAAAACATTTCAAATATCATACCGATTTTAAAAATTAGTAATTTTAAAGTCATAAACATGTTGTCCCTTAAAAGTATGCTTCAACAATGCACCTGAAAATTTATTCCTATGTTAGAAAGCCCTAAACTTCTCAACTATTTGAGATATCGTCACGGGTGATACCTTAAATGAAAGCTTGAAACGACTACTACGAGGGTTGCTATATATATTTCTGGACTAGGCAACACTAAGTGTCGCCTCCCGCCATCTGACATTTACATTGGAAAGTTTGACATTTTTTAGCATAAACGTACTCAGAACGTTTTGACGTACGACCATCATTTGTGCTGTTTACAGTGACTTGAAAAAATAAATTTGGCTAAAAAATGGAATTAACTCGTGAACATTTTCCTGCGATAATTGCTCACAACTTTCGACGTGGATTATCACGAAAAGAGTGAATCGATGAACTTAAATCTTTGTATGGCGATAAAGCACCAATCGGGGCCGACGCTCGCTCAAAAACGAAGGTCGTCCAAAAACGGCCGTTGTGCCAGAGAACATTGATGCTGTGCGTGAACTGATAATGCAAGATCGTCATGTGACATACCGTGAGATGGTGGCATCCTCGGGCATTTCTTCCACCAGCATACATTCGATATTGCATGAACACCTGGCCGTAAAAAGGTTTGTTCTCGTTGGATCCCGCACAATTTGATAATCGCTCGAAAAAGGCTCGTGTCGATTGGTGCAAAGAAATTTTGAAAAAATACGATCGCGGTGCTTCAAAAGACGTTTATAAGATCGTCACAGGTGACGAATCTTGGATCTATGCGTATGAGCCCGATTAAAAGCAGCTAGCGACCGCGTGGGTCTCGAAGACGAACCAAATTCAACGAAAGTTGTTCGTGGAAGAAGCACTTCGAAGCAAATGGTCGCCTGTTTCTTCGGCAAAACTGGTCATGTGGCGACTGTTCGGCTTGAGCAACGTAGGACGGTCAATTCTGAGTGGTACACCACAATTTGTTTGCCTGAAGTTTTCGGAGAAATTCGAAAAACGAACAAGAGAAGGCGAATCATTGTGCACCATGACAATGCAAGCTCTCACACATCGGCTCAAACCAGCGCCTTTTTGACCGGCCAAAACGTCGAATTGATTTGACACCCAATGACTTATTCTTATTCACTCACATCAAGAAAAAACTGCTTGGTCAAAGTTTTTCGACGCCTGAAGCAGCTGTTGAAGCGTTCAAAACCCATATTTTGGAGGTGGATTTTCAACACTCTTGAACCAAAACAATTCGCGCTCAAATGACAAAACGGTCTGAGTGAAGTTATGCAAAAAAATGTCATACTTTCCAATGGAAGTTCCAGTTTTCATCTGGCAACACCAGCATTGCCAGGACCGAAATATAAATAGCAACCCTCGTATAACTACAATTAGTTCGCGCTCAAATGACAAAACGGTCTGAGTGAAGTTATGCAAAAAAATTTCATACTTTCCAATGGAAGTTCCACTTTTCAGCTGGCAACACCAGCATTGCCAGGACCGAAATATTAACAGCAACCCTCGTATAACTACAATTAGTTGAAAAATTTAAGGCTTTTTAAAATTGGTATACATTTTTAAATAATTTCTTGAAGCATACTTTAATAGCCAACATTTGTTTAATGTTGTTACAGTAGACGTTTCAAGCTTTCATTTAAGTGTGTGTTTATGACACTAAGCCTAAAAGTATGCTTCACGAAACTATTTCAAAAATATATCGGTTATAAAAAGCATTTAACTTCTAAACTAATTGAGATATCGTTACAAGTGATACCTTAAACGAAAGCTTTCAATCCCATTTCATTACCTAATAATATTTAATGAAAATATCCTTTTGTGTACAACGATTATAAGTATTATAAGTATACTAAGATTATAAGTATACTAAGTGGAATAGCGCCTCAACTGATGCCTCAAATGAAAGGTCTGAGCGTCTACTTGATGCCTGAAGTAACAATATTGTCCTAAAGATCTGAACTTATTACAATTAAAAGTAATATATTTGCGTTTTATATTTAAAAATATGCATTTGTTAAATGTATGAGACTTTCTCAACAGTGAAGATCTTTATAATAAATTAATAGCTTTATTCCAAAAGTATTTGCTGAAGCATCAAACAAATGTTCACATCTTTCTTTTGCAGTAGCATTGGTGGCGATATTGCTATTAGTTTAGAATGTGTCCGGTTTGTAAAATCAGTATAATATTTTTATATAAATGAGAATTTTTATGAATTCGTACATCATGTGCCAAAACTTTATGAAAAATCCAAGAACTTTTAGTAAAATTAAAAATCTAGTTTTGAAATTTAAAAAAAAATGAGAATAACTTGTATAAACAAATCCGATAAATTCCAAACTAAGAGGAATATAGTTACAAATTATACTGGAAAATAAAGGTATGAAAACCTTTTTAATGTCGTTGCAAATACTTTTGGCATAGAGCTCTTAATTTATTATAAAGATCTAAACTGTTGTGAAAGTTCGATAATTTCAACAAATGCTTATTTTAATGACAATAGTATTAGACGCATGTAGTCTTAGATATATGTACACGTTCAGATCTTTAGCTTAAGGTATCATTTGAAGCCATGCTCCTGTTAGTTTATAATTTATTGATATTTTAAAATTAGTATAATCGATTTTAAATAAAAGTTAATTTTTCATGAAATATTAGATTCTGGAAGAAAATCGAAGACTTCTTTCGATCAGTGCAACGTCCACTATCACGTGGCAGAATATCAACAAAATCCACGACCCATCGATTTTCGTGACACTAAAAATCGAAGTTCGCTATTTCGAAAGGATTCATATACTAATCGGTCATGCTCACCGAAAGATATCGTTTGAGGTATGTGTTGGCAAAGAGCAAATTAAGTGAAAAAATAAAATTAATTTAATTTCAACCTTAATGCATTCCTACAGCAGTTCTCAATTATTGGATATTGAGCTGATCTCATATTGTGCCAATTATTGAGAGAATATTTGTCCAAGGTGCCGATGAGGTTGCTTGGTAGCTTCCGAAACGATATCGTCCACCAACCAGTGGCCACCCTTAATATATTTCACACATTTCTCATTCTTCTTCTTCAGAGAAGGTTTGTTTTACAGAAAACAAAAACAACGATCTCGAACTCAATTGTCAAAAACAAAACTATGAAAAGTCATAACAGATCGAATAACAAAAAACAACGATGAAAGTCATGTACACATAATAAAATAATATGTCTGGAGAAATCACTCTATTGATGTTTAAGTAGAGTCTTGAAGCTTTCGTATAGGGTATAAACAGTGACTATATTGCAATTGGTTTACAAGATACATACATTTGAAAACCGGTATAATTTGGCATGGAACACAAGTTAAAATGCCTGTAACTTCTAAACTAAGTACAAAGTTCAAAACGTCTACTTAGTGTCTACAGCTATTTGTGGCAATATCTTTTGATTGAAGTTACAAACTT